>OY992890.1:35200967-35605967 GCA_963921405.1 Cepaea hortensis
ACTTCTTCTGCCTCTCAACACCGAACCATCCGTGTAGATAATCACATCACCCGGGCGAGCATTATCCTGAATTAGTTGCTGAATTTCCCCTTACGTGGCCCCTGCTGGCCACTCTCTGCACTCCCGACTCAGTGTGATTATAACTCTGCACAAGTCTGACTGCTCCGCTGGCACTCTGACCTACTCCTCTCCTCGCCTAATGTTCTCCAAGATGCACACCTTGCCATTTGCCTCGATGTGTCTTCCCGCAATAACTAAAAACTGGAATCCACAAATCGAAGTGTTGTAGACAATAACTCGTCAAATAACTGAAAACATAGAACACAGTTCTCACCTTAATTCGTAGAACATGAAATAACAGAGGCACTATGCTTCAATAGTTCGGACAATTCGGAGTTGTAATTTGGATGTGACCCATTCGATTACGAGACCTCAGAAATTCTTATTGAAATTATGGAATAAGTATATTAAGTAGAAACATTATGTATGATTTAATTAATTGCAATTACATTAATTGAATAATGTAGTAACATTGGTATATTAATTATGTATAAATGTATGTATATGCATTCGTAATTAGCATAATAGTTCATTCGATTATATTCGTTAATTATTAAATTAGAGTAGTTAAATTTGTTAATTAATGGTTCAGTATTAGCAACTTACAATTTCAATTTGAGAATTGTCAAAGATGTCGAAGATATCCGCACAGGATAACGCACTACACTTGATGGGAATAAACAATATCTCCAAAAGTAGCACGCTAAAAAGCTATGACATCCACCTTGCCTACAGATAGTAGATACAAGAAACACCCAATAGATACAGGAATCAGCAACAGGATTAAGCATTAACTGAGAATGACTGCTTGGCACCCAATGACAAACGGTGTCAATGAAAATTATAATGGAGTCCTTAAACGAACTCTAGCAAAAGTAGCAGCGGATAGACCCGAAGATTGTTATATTTTATTACCAGCTGTAATATTTGCATACCGTGAGGTACCACAATCCAGTACAGGATTTTCTCCATTTGAAGTGGTATACGGAGCAAATCCGCGTGGTCCATTGTTATTATACAATGGCATGCTTACAAATAAGACATATGATCACCCGAAAGCATAAAGCAGTCGTTGCCACAATAAGAACCATTAGAAGAAGAAAACAAAAAGCAGGAAAATACATGCCATGCGAATCAGTAAATTTAAAAAACCTTAAAGACGAGGCAGTAAGGGAAAATTATGAGAAAGAACTAACTGAACTCTTTGTAAAATTACCTACGGAAAGAAAAACAGTGGAAGAAGAATGGGAGACGTTCAAATCAAGCGTTTTAAATACTGCAAAAATAACATGCGGAACCACGAAAAAATGCAAAACACGGATAAAGAAAATAACAAGTTGGTGGAACGCAGAAGTAAAGAAAGCGGTAAAAGAAAAAAAGGAAAAATATAAAAAGTGGTTGAAGAGCAAACAGGAATGTGATCTCATAGAATACAGAATATCGAGAAGACATGTGAGTAGAATAGTAAAGAGGGAAAAACAGAAAGACTGGGAAGAGTATGGAGAAACCCTAAATAAAAACTACAAGGAGGCAACCAGAAACTTCTACAAAAAGATAAGTGCAATGCGAACCAGAGGAGTACCCTTTGACCCAACTGAAATAATTAACAGCGAAAATGGAGAACCAATAAGTGAACAAAAACACATCCTAATAAGATGGAAGCAGTATTTCGAACAACTTCTCAACATCCCATCAGATGTCACAGGAATTCAAGAGACCTACACAGATGTCACCGAGGAACTAGAACCAGACATACTAAAAGAAGAAATTATAGAAGCCATCAGATTAGCCCCATTGAACAAATCACCAGGACAGGATGAAATACCAAATGAACTAATTAAAGCAGCAAGGGAAGTAGGAACAGCTTGGCTACATAGACTATTCAACCATGTTTGGGTAGAACAACAGACACCACGAGACTGGGGAAACGCCATAATTATCCCAATTTGGAAAAACAAAGGCAGCAAAAGAGATTGCACACAATACAGAGGCATTTCACTGTTGAGTCATACTGGGAAAATATTTTGCAAAATTCTTGAAAAAAGATTACGAACTACTTTAGAACCCCAGCTAAGCGAAACGCAGCTTGGATTTAGGAAAAACAAAGGATGCACAGACGCCATTTTTGCTCTTAGACAACTTATAGAAAAATCAATTGAATTCAATGAAACACTCTACTTAGCCTTTGTTGACCAAGAAAAGGCATTTGATAGGGTAGATAGAAACAAGCTGTGGGAAATCCTTAAACAATATGGAGTGAGTACACATCTAACAAACCTATGTAGAAGTTTATACGACAACAGTGAATGCATAGTGAGAGCAACTGGAGGACACTCAGATCCCTTCACCATAAGATCTGGAGTACGACAAGGTTGTGTCCTGTCCCCTCTCTTGTTCATAACATATATAGACAACATATGTAAAGAAACCAGCCAAGCAGAGACAGCAAGAATACCGCATGACGAGAACACAGAAGAAGAACCATCTGCAAATCTAACCATTAGAGAACTCCTGTTTGCGGACGACCAAGCACTAATAGCAAAATCAGAAGCTGAATTACAAGACCACATGAATAGTCTAAACGAAATGTGTAGGGAACATAACATGAAAATTAGCACAAGCAAAACAGAGGTAATGACTATAACTAAAGAAGAACAAACAGCAACAATTCACCTAAACGAACATCCCTTGAAACAAGTAAAGAGCTTCAAGTACCTAGGAAGTATAATATCATCAAATGGCAGATCAGAAGACGAGATCGAAAATAGGTGCAATAAGGCAAATCAACTCATTGGACAAATGGCACCAATACTAAAGAACAAACATGTATCAATAACTACTAAGAAAGCACTTTACAACACAATCTTCCTACCAACTCTGTGCTACCAATGCCAAACCTGGACAATGACAGAAAAAGAGAAAAGAAAAATCACAACAACAGAAATGAGGTTCCTGAGAAGAATACTCAACGTATCAAGAAGAGATAAGATCAGAAATGAAGAAATCAGGACTAAAGTGGGGGTTAAAGCTGCTCTAGATTTTATTAGAAAGCAGCAAGTCAAATGGTTTGGCCATGCAAGTAGGCTACCAGTCAACAGCATGCCACAACAGGCAATGACGTACAGACCAGATGGAAACAGAGGAAGAGGCCGACCACGTAAACGCTGGACGGAGGGAATAACAGAATCCATGGGAATGTCGATATACGAAGCCCATAACCGGGCACTCTCACGAAGTTTATACTTCACCTCGACACCGCAAGGTACAAGAGAAACATGATGAGATGAGATGAGAGATCACCCGAAAAGGGAAGCATATGAAATGGTGACGCAGTTAAGAGACAAAAATCATTACAGCTTGCCAAATAGCAAAATCGGCACTGGAGAAAGCTGGAGAAAAGTACAGACAGTACGATAATAGAAACGCCAAGACAATAGTCTTGAAAGAAGAAGAAGAGGTCTGGTTATTGTTACCTGATCCGCGTGACTGTTTAGTTACTTCATTGCAAGGTCCATTTAAAGTGATTAAGAAAATCAGTGATGTAGACTATCGGATCTATGTAAATGGGAAAGATAAAATCTTTCACATAAATATGCTTAAACCATATATCCCACGCGACAACAACACATCACAGGTGACGCAACAACTTCCACATAGAATAGCAGCAGCTTGTTGGGTTATTAACGAACAACAAGAAGACGATATTAAACAACACATTCCAACACCAATAGTTGATAGTGACAGTGGGTGGCAATCTATACAAATAAGTAAAGATTTGTCAACCCAAGACAAAGAAAAATTATTGCAGAAATAAAAGAATTTAGCACAATATTTTCTGACAAACCAGGACAAACATCGCTTATCAAACATAAGATAACTTTACTCTCGAATATCCCAGTTAAAGTGAAACCGTATCCTATTCCAATACATTATCTAGAGAAAGTTACTGCAGAGATTTCAGAGTTAGATAAAACTGGAATTATAAGAAGATCTATTTCAAACTACTGTTCTCCAGTAGTAATTGTGAAGAAAAAAGATGGTTCATTACGTCTATGTGTTGATTATAGATAAGTAAATGAATTAACACTACTAGATGCAGAACCAATGCCAAACATTGATGAATCTCACCTGTTCAGTATTTCAGAAAATCGCCTAGGTTATTCCACGCCAGATCCTTCCATTGATGTATCCTCGTTAACACATTCCTCTCCTGTTGCTCACTTTCCGATCCTCGCAATCATTGCGTCCCGAATATCCCTTTCAACACGGAGCCTTCAGAAAACACAACTGCTTCGTTTCGCAGCCTCACAACGTCTGTTTCTTTGTTGTCCTCTGACGTTTCATGTTTCCCTTGGTTTCTCCTGTTGACCGTCCACTTTGGTGTGTCCATATGGAAAATCCCTTTTCTCCTTTTCTGTATTTTTTTTGGCGAGTGCTCGTCATATAGCACACCTGTCTGATCGTATCCTCCGCCTGAGCCATCCATAATTTCATTCTTATCAATATCTGACCCTTAACTTTGTCCAGCGCTTCATGCAACGGATGATCTGTGTCTGCAGCTACTCTGAGGTATGCCTTCGCCTGCATCACCTTGTGCCTAACAGCATCAGTCGGCAGACCAAGGATGTAACGCATACACACTACTTGGGTGTCCCTGGTGAATCCCAGAATGACCCGCATAGCTTCGTTCTTTATGTGCTCTAATATCATCAGCTGACCCTTTGAGACAGTGAGCAGTCCTAGTCTATAATCAATCACTGAGAGGTTCAAGTGCTGGTATAGTGTGAAGCGCATCATTATCTGCTCTGTGTCCATTGCCGCCATAGTTTTAAGTGCATAAAGTTCCTTTTGAGATCTTGTCACAACCGTCTCCACGTTGCCCTTGAAGGACAGACTCCTGTCAAATGTGATTCCAAGATACTTCAGTTTGTTCTCACTGTTGACGCTTCTAACATCTATCGTGAGATTTGGGACATCATCTCTCACAATCCTGTTGTCCAGAGAGCACCACAAAACAGCCGCCTTTTCCGGGTGGATGACAGCATTTCAGTGCACCAGTCAATCACTTTGTCTACTGTCACCTGCAGCTCCTGGGCTGTTTGCTCCCTATCTCTCCCCTGCCTATATGCAAGAACATCATCTGCAAATGTTAGTATCCTTCCATCCCCTGATGCTTCTAGGTTTGCAATCTTGCTCGTATACACGTTAAAGAACACCGGTGAGACTGCAGATCCCTGTGGCAGTCCTGGGGTTAAAATATGTGGCTCTGAGGTCCATGCACCCAGACGGAGAGCAACCCGACGAGAATGCAGGACGGCTGCTATCCAGTTCACCAACCAAGGATTGACCCCCTTCTCCATCAGTGCGGTCATCAGAATATCATAGCGAACTATATTGTAAGCATCCTCGAGATCAAGCGCTGCCGCCATCTTTTCCTGTCTACTCTGGAACCCCTCATAAACGTCAAAGGCAAATGTGGCTGCATTTGACCAGGTATCTTTTCCTGGCCTGTAGCTTCCCAGGCACCTTGGAAGAAGCTTTCCCCTTTCCAAAAAATCCTGCAGCTTAACAGCGACTATCTTCTCTGAAACCTTTCCAAATGTATTTTGAAGGGTGATGATCCTAAAGCCGCTAAGCTTTGAATGATCCTTGAATGATTCTATTAATTAAAGAGAAAGAAAACAAACCAAATAAATTAAATGTAAAATGTAAAAAAAAAATTAGTCTCTCTTTCTTCCCAAGAAAACGCTCATTGGAAATGTGTCGCTTTCTTTGCTATTCTGAATCATTCGTTTCAGGAGTTTCTTGTCGCTGTTTCTTGGCAGCCGACTGGGCATCTTTCTACACCAAGAAACTATCAAGGGAAATTTGTCGCTTCCTTTGTTGGGGAATCTCTCTGAAATTGGCCATCGCGTTATCATTGATCAGGTTTACTGCCCTGTTAGCAACAAGTTTGTTTGGATGGTGGTTCACAATGAAGTCTTCGACGTTTGCCCACTTACTGCAAATTTCATTAATCCTGGCAGTTGAAACGGTCACAGCTCTTCATCATCGGACGACCGCTCCTCCTTTAATGTCTTTAGCTGTTCATTCTGAAGATCCACAAGCTCATCTGTAGTGAGCTCTCCAATTTGGTCCTCCAAGTCGTTGCCATCGACTTTTAGGCCCCTATTTTTGCCATGGACAAAATCTCATCTACAACATTGGCACATAACAGCATAGTTAGCCTGTTCTTCATTGGTTTGTACCCCGGCAGTGCTTTCTCCTCCTGTGTGATAAAGGTCATCTTTGGCATTTTCTTCCAGAAGAGGCCCGTTCCATCGCATTTAAAGACTCGTTATGGGAGGTAGTTGTCGCATATTGCGCACTCCGTCAGTTCACAACTGCACAGCATTACCTCAAAAACACACTTCTCAACAAAAGCGTTCGCACCAGAAAGCATTTGAATGCCAGGAATGTGGCGTCAGCTCTAATAATAGCCATGACACCCAGTGATAGACAGGTCAGATGTTCAGATCCTGCCTTATTCATTGGATAACCTAGAAGAATCGCGTCGCCGCGAAGACTCTTGCGACAATAGACGCTAACATTTTGCACATGCAAATCGACCGTCAAGGAGGCCAGATGTGGTTTCATGAAGAGTCTTTTGATCTGTATGTCCCTCTGCCTGATTCATGGGAAGACTTCTGTCTACATTATGGCTGAGTCTTATGTACTTATGAGTCAGGTAAATCTTTGTGTATGAGAGTGTGTGAGTGTGTAAGTTTCGGCACTAATGAATATATAATCTTCTATCAGAAGATAGCGCCAACTTTCACCCGGTCTCAGCAACGATTACTTTCCGCCATCAATGGTGTAGATATCTGACCCCATCTATCTTTCGTTTCCAGAAGAGTTGCTGTACAAACACTATGTCTTAAGCTGTGAAAAGAGGCACTTAAGCCCATAATGCTATTCCTAAGTCTAAATCCTACTTCTTTCTGACTGCGTTCAGAGCAGGTTTAGTACAGGACAAGCTGTGCTCTGTGTGCTATTTGCCGCCTTAGTTTCAATCCACAGCGAAACTTAAACTCACGCGAATGTGAGAGGGAGGAATGAAAGTGCTCTACCTCTTATCTTATATGTCCGTGGTGTGAAGACAGATTGTGTGTGAAACTGTTTAGCATCAATGACTGGTCCAGCATTTATACTGCTGTGATTTATTCGAACACATGTATCTAGCACTCTGACCGATCCACAGTTAAGCGAATAGCCTAACCCCAGCACTCAAGTGAACGAATGAAAGAAGATTGGTGTTAGAATGAGAGAATGAGTGCATTGTGTCATCTCATCTTTTTTTCACTCTGTATATATATGTTAATGAATGAGAGGCAGTGTAAATCCTCAAAAGGAATGTTTCACATAGATCTCCACATTCATACCAATTATATGTTAATCATTATGTTAACTTAGGAGTGAAATTATTTAATGTATGTTTCTTTACATCATTACTTGGATTCAACATGTGGAATGTAATTTTATTAAATCATCACCCTGTTTGACAGAGTAAGTAAAGGAGAAACATATAGTTTGCTTCCATGCATAATCACTTCTAAACTGTCAGGGGAAATATCACTCCAGTGTCAGAATAAGTAAGTAAGGGTAATGACAGAAGAGGTGAGAAGGTATAAACAGGAAAGTAACCAGGCAGACTAAAACAATTGAGGCAACACTGATTGGTAACATGAGTTATTAGGAATAAGATGAACAATCATCCTGTTCTGTTACATTTACTATTTAGGATCAGTTATGCTGGGTGCATTTCATCATTAACTCTCCATCATTCCTCTCCTAGCCTTGTCATTCACTGTGTCTGTGTCCTCCGTGAGAACATCAGCTAACAGATCATTATGTACAAGAGCAGAATAAGAGGGCTTGCCAACTACAATTTCTGATGTCTGTCATCAAGCGATGCTACAGGCATTCAGGGATAAACTTCTCTCGCACCACACAAAAAGACTTGTCAGTCGTACGAGAGGAATTGATTACACATTTTTATTGCCATTGGCTCTTACAATACATAAATGCACAAAACTGTCTCTAATGAATTACACATGAATACACAGAACTTCCTATCTCTAGTCGTCCCTAGACCTACTGCTAAATCTATCTATTCACTTAAAGAAGGACGCATCGACTCTAAGCGATGTGTCCGCTACGAAGTCCGTCCCCTGTCTGACAATCCTCCGCGTCCTGATTACACAGCACGCGGAGGGTCTTCATACGCACTTCGGCTTTTGCGTGCTACATCATTCCACACGCTTAGAGTAGTAAGCCTACTCTTGAGTTCTATTCCAAGTTCTTGGTGTCTATCACGTTGAGGTGATTACACCGTGACCAGAGTGCTTACCCTCTGGTTGACACTTACGTGTCTCATGAGAGAACTGTTGATAGTTCTCCTCCCTATCTACTCCCTACACCTACCCTGCCCTCTTGTTGAGGCACTGGGTTACCTCTAATCTACTTGAGGTAGACCACTCATTCAGGGTGGTCTTCCCTCCTATGTATTCTAGTCTTTGACACACACCCTCCCCTCCTGTGTTGCGTTACAAACTTTGACTCATGGTTGTGACGCAAGAGGTTTCTAAAAATTAGTGTGTCTAATTTTTGTCAAAGACTACTGATAACTTGGTTCTGGGTAACTCAATAGACCTCTACTGACTATTGTCACAATGTAGTATTACTTTACTTGGCTACTGGTGATCGCCACACACTTGTCTGGTTGGCGTGAGCCCTCTTCTCCATCGCAATATTATATTTATTAGAGGTTTGTCTGAACCGGACCATTGCCTTATAAGACCTGCCCTCAAATAGCAAATTAACTCACTACCCATACAAAGTTGACTTTCTTAGGATCAACACACGAATTGCTTCATGTCCCCCATATAATATTAAACAACCCTTGCACAAGCTGTGTGCGACAGGCTTTACCTATCTCGCTTCCGCGTGTAAAGTTATCTTTCACTGTTAAGTTAGTGTTTCGCTGTCTACTGTATCCCCTGACCCGAAGTTATCTCCCCTTGTTCCAAAAATGTATGCACTTTACATGTTTGTTTTCCTGGTTGTTTGCGTGTTTAGATGTAACTAATAACGTAATTAATCTTCTAACATGTGTGTTTGTCTATAATTTGTATGTAAGTCAGTTTTCAAGTGCCATAATCCGGTTAAATGTGACCACAAATAAGTGTATAACACTAATTCGTGACTACGTTTCCGTCTTATGAGACTTAAAATACTTTCCCTAAGGTCTAATGTAGTTATGGCTAACACAAAACTACACACAACACATTCGAGACAGCATATTTCAATACTGAAAGCAAACGCTTGACGCAGACAAATAATAAAAGTCGCGTTGAGCGGCAGAAAAAATCCGCTGGTTGTCTTCACTCTCCATTCTATATTTTCCATTTTCTCTCACTTTCACACTTCTGTCACACATCTTTTATTCTCCCAATTATTTACAAACCTTGAAGTGACACTGTACAAGTTTGGCTCAGTTTGAAAAGAGTTGAGCTTAATGACTGTGCGTAACTTACTGCACGAGTCATGTATTTACCAAATATTTAAATGGATGAAATAGGGTTGATAGTTTGTACCCTGATAATAATAAACACTATATTCTACTGAAATACTACTACTAATTCTATAAATATATATATTCTAATTTGTTGCACAGAATTAAACTAATTTAAAGGAAGTAATCTAACTAACTAAAAAAATGAAAATGATGTGAGATGAGTTATGTACCTTTTTTTTTTTTTTTTTTTTTTTTTTTTTTCTGCTTCTAAACTGAGTAATGTGAATTTTAAATGGTAAACAAAATTATAAATAATGGGTTATTTAAAAAGAAGAATGTTTTAATGTCTAAATGAAAAAATATGATTGATAATTTTACAATACATGGTGTAAATGATGTATGTTCAAATGTATAATCCTATAAGGTATAAACTACTTTTAATCCTAAATGATGAGGTTGTTAAAGTACTAACTGGTACTGTTCCTATCTTAACTTTTTATCCTCGTCTTTAATTAGCTATTATTACATTTAAAGTTACTATCCTAAGTAGATGGGTAAATTAGTGGTTTATCTAAACTACAAAAAAAAAAATTCTATCATATTACCTAATTCTATTCTATATTTATATTAAAGTAACTAATCTAACTATAATTTCTCACTGTATTAAAAACATGTTATAATACATATCACAATAGCTAAATGTATATACATGGTATTTAACAACCTCAGGTTAGTGGTTGCCGTAAAGTTCAGAAATTGATTTTGTTGGCACAGTTCACAGTTACACACTTGTCCTGGGTATATTAAATAGACTCCACAGTCATACTAGTGTCTTATGGGTATTCTTCCACTCGTAGAGTCCGCTTGTGTCGTAGACATGTATATTCGTGTCTGTTATTTACGCATTGTTCTGACACTGTTCTTCCATGATTAACACAGGTGATTCATCGGACCACAAATGGAGCATAGTAAGTAACGAGATGTCTATGTACACACGGTGATTCACTTGTTCTTGGAGCACAGTTCTTATTCTGCTGTCTATGGACACATGGTGATTCCCTGTTATTAGCACACAGTCCTGATCATGATGTCTATGTATTACATAGGATATTTTACACAGGATAATTTAAGTGTACTAAATTACATTATCTTAGACTACATTTCATGTGGAGTATCAGGTATTTCTACCTCAGATGGTCGACTAAGGGTATCAGCAAGAATGTTGTCCCTACCCTTAATATGCTCTATACTAAAAGTGTAATTTTGTAAGATTAACGACCACCTGTAGATGCGGTCATTGCGATGCACCCCACTTTGTATGACCGTGATTGGGGAGTTGTCGGTCTGTACTACGAAGTGATTACCCGCTAGAAATCGATGTAACTTCCTTACTGAATAGATGACACTTAGGGCTTCCAACTCTGATATGGAATATCTGGACTCAGCAGGTGTGATCTTGCGGCTCACGTAGCAAATTGGATGGAAGATGCCATTGTAAAACTGGCCTAGTACTCCAGCGATGGAGATCGTGCTGGCATCTGTCCTAAGATAATAAACGAGCCTAGGATTAGGCAAACGCAGAATTGGTACATTACTAAATAGGAGTTTCAATTTTGACAATGCAGAAATTAATAATGCATCTTTGACATCTAATTTTACCGATGCTTTCAAAACATTAGAAAATACACTCGTGATTTCGGCTAAGTTCGGTATGAACTTACTATAATAATTTACTAAACCCAAAAGGCTCCTGACCTGCTTCTTTGTTGTAGGCATGGTCAGGTTCATAATTTTAGTAACAATTCTATTGTCAGTTTTTAGTTGTCCTTGTGAAATGACATGGCCCAAAAAATCAATTTCTTGTAGGCCCAGTTCAACTTTGCTAGGTTTGACAGTGAGACCGAAGAGTCGCAACCTATCGAAGACCTGTCGGAGTTTCAGTAAGTGTGTTGTCCAGTCATCTGTATGGACACAAATATCATCTATATATGTCACCGTATTCGTCACTCCATGTAGTAAATCTCTAGTTAGGCATACGAAAGTGGCAGGAGCGTTACGAAGTCCGAAAGGAAGAAACCGCCACTCGTAAAGACCTAAAGGTGTTGAGAATGCAGTAAGATGGATGGATTGAGTCTTCATAGGGATTTGCCAATATCCCTTAGTAAGGTCTAATTTAGAGAAGATTTTGGAGGTGGACATATCCAGAATAAGATCTTCGCAGGAAGGAATTGGTTCTGCGTCGATCTTAGTGACATTGTTGAGTTTTCTATAGTCCACACAGAGACGAATTGTGGAGTCCTTTTTCTTTACTAAGACGATTGGAAAGGAGTACTCAGATGTAGATTTCTGGATGATTCCACTAGCTTCTAAATTAAGAATTTCCTTATTTAGACTTTCTCTGTAGCTAAGTGGGATAGAGTACGGCCTGCATTTGATAGGCTTTTGAGTCCGAAAGAAGGATGGAGTGCTCGATCCTGTCCGTCCTACCAGAAATGTCGGAAAATATGTCCTTATACTCCGCCACTAATTCTAATGTCTGTCGTCGTTGCTCTTCTGTTAGTCCCGGTTCTAACCGTATACACTCTAATGTCGCAGTCTTGTCTACAATTGGAACAGGTAGTTCCATCCCGTGTCGTCTACCTGGTTCAGTAGGTGGTGGTGCTAAGTGCGTTTTCTGTATGCTCACTAAATGTATGCATATCGTCGTCCTTGCCAGTCTCGCTAACTAGTGTAGTTGCGTTATGTGTGTCTGTCGTCTCATCAATAGGTGTGGGTGCATTATGTTCGTCTGTCTCCAGTTCTGTCTCTTGTCGTGAAAAGTAGGGTTTCAACATGTTGGTATGAAATATCTTTAAGTGTCCGTTTATCGATATTTCATAATCGACATCTGAAATTTTTCGTACCACTTTGAATGGCCCTTGCCATGAGGTCAATAATAAATTACGTTTGTCTGGAAGTAAAAGCAGTATGTCTTGATCTAGTTCAAGATTAATAGTCCTAGCACCTCTATTTGCGTATTGGCGGTAGATTTGACCCTTCCTCTCCAAAGCTGCCTTGGCTATCATACACGATTTCATAATTTTATCGCGTGTTTCTGTTACCATCTCATAAGGTGTTTTAGGGGTTGGAATTTCAATCGCATTAGTTACTAACTGATGGTAAATTGTTAGGGGTCCACGTGGGTTAGCCCCGAATAATAACTCAAAAGGTGAGAAACACGTGCTTGAATGGGGAATCTCCCGATAGGCGAACAGCACTGTTGGCAACAGTGTATCCCATTCAGATGGGTTTTCTGCTGTCACCTTAGCCAGCATATGTTTTAGGTCTCCGTTAATCTTCTCTACGATTCCATTGCTGGCTGGATGATAAGCTGTTGTAAAATGCTGTTTAATTCCTAACATTTTTGTAAGGGCTTGCGTTGCAGCCGATATGAATTGGGTTCCCCGGTCGGATAAGATGGTACGTGGAAATCCGAATCGTGAGAACAAATGTAAAAATACATTGGCAATATCTTTGGAGGTGATGTATTTTAAAGCTACCGCCTCAACCCACCTTGAACATAGGTCTACTAGCGTTAAGACGAAGCGATTTCCTTTGCTGGACACCTGGTTCAGGGGTCCAACAATATCCACCGCCACACTCTCGAATGGTCTAGAGGCCAGTGTTGAAGGTTGTACTTCAGCTGTAGGATGTTTACCCTTACGTACTAGTTGTTGACAGACATTACATGACCGACAGAATAATTTTATGTCATTACAAAAACCCGGCCAGTGAAAATGAGCCTGAATTCTGGCCCTGGTTTTGTCGTATGCAAGGTGACCAGCAAACGGTGACTCGTGTGCAATCTTTAGCACAGTTTGGCGGTGTTGTACAGGTAACACCGTTTGCTGAATCTCATGGTTGTTGGTTGTATAATAACGAGTAAGAATCCCATTATTAAGTCTAAAGAACCATGATGCGTTTTTTGTTACTTTAGCTTTTTCTTTTAACAGTTTTAGATACGGAGACACACTCGGATCAGCTTTTTGCTGGTCTATAAACTTCTGTCTGGTGGTATCATCCGTTCTAGTTGGTGATAGCAACAGTAGTCTTTCCTCCTGTAGTGTGTCTTGGTGTTTAATAGTATCTGCTCTGGTTGTTGCATTTGCTGCATTTAATTTTTCCCATGCAGCTATTTCTTTGTTAGTGCAATGCTTCAATTGGGGTAAGCATCCCAAAATTAAATCAGTACAAGGGTTATCTAAAATAGCACATGTAAAGGTACCAGAAAGGAAAGGAGTGTTTATATGGGCTCTTGCCAGCGGATAAATTTCGATATTACCCGAAAAGGTTCGGCATTTGACTGAGTCACCTGTATAATCATTTGGGTTCACAAATTCCTTTCTAAGACTGATAAGAGTGCTTCCACTGTCAAGCAAACATTGGCATGGTATTTCATTGACCAGTGCATTGTGGAACACCAAATTGCCTCTGGAGGCTAATGCTGCATTTGCACTCTCGGTGGAGAATGGCACTGTGTGTCCACATTCTAATTTTCCGTCTGCATGAAATTGGTGACATCGCTCACAACTGCCAAAGCTTAAGATATCGTTTACACAACAAACATCTTCAGATTGGTTAAAAGGTAATTCATTCTCGATCTCGCGCTCAGTCTCACTCCCACTATCAGAAGATGTATCAATTAACATTGCACAGTTGGCCTTCATTCTTTGACGGCCTAGGCATTTACTGGAGTAATGCCCGTAGCTAGCACAGAAAAAACATTTAACCGCACCCCTGTATGCATTTCTCTTGTTTTGTTGTTTCTTAATGACCATCTCAAGATGTGTCGGATAGTTCGGTGATTTATCACACATAGCGTAAGTATCATGAAAAAGTTGGCAATATATACATTTAGGCAATTTTTGATCTTTCTTGTCGACTCTCTGAAATGGTTTTTTATTGCTACGATAACTTTTAGGTTGGTCCTTAACAAAAGAGACTATTTCAGAGTCGATGTTTGATGTTTTAAAAACTTCCCTATTCGAGGAAAAATATGCGGAGCCTTTCTTCTCGAATTGTTGTATTGTTTCGATGTCTGACTGCTGAAGGAACTTAGCGAAAGGAGTTGGGACTGTGGATATAACTTTATCCATGGCTATTACATTTTTAAGTTTTTCAAAGTCGTTTCCTATTTTTGCTGCATTAAGCCATCTATTCAGCACGCTTTGGACATTCGAGACATAATCGATGAAGGTCTCACTTGGTTTTGGTTTTAAGTTAGAAAATTGGACTTGATACCCAGGGGCATCAAGTAAAAAATGTTGCATTACCCTATCGTGAATGAACTGATAGTTAGACCTAAGATCAGTTGGTATTGATTCAATAACTTTAAGGGGCTCCCCACTGAGGTTTTTCATGTAGATCATGGCCCACATATCGATTGGTACTTGATGGTATTTAAGCTGATATTCGACATTTTCTGTCCAAGCTGATATGGAATCTTCTTTACAGAATGGCTTAATAATATGTTTGTATTTATTAAGCTTATTCTCTTCTTGCTGACTCTTTAGTTTTGTAGCGGAGATCTCTAAATGTGAATCTACTTCCATACCTTTCATCTTTAACTGTGTCTCTGATTCAATCTGTATTTGTTTTTCTTTCACTCTTGCCATTTCATCTATCTCTCTTTGCTTCAACTCTCTCTCTCCTGATCTAATTGTTTTTGCTTTAATTCTAATTCTTTTTGTTTAATCTCTAATTCCTGATCTAACTGTTGTTGTTTCATTTCTAACTCTTTTTGTTTAGTTATTTCAGCTAATTGTGCCTCTTTGTGTTTTATTTCTAACTCCTTTTGTTTTGTTATTTCAGCTAGTTCTACAATCTCCTTCTGGTGTTGTCTTTCTCGTGCACGTTCATCTCTATCAGCATCTTTTGCTTCCCTAAATTTTTGATCAGCATATTGCTCTAATTCCTTTCCGGTGTAACCTAATTCCTTGCCTGCTTGTATACAATCAGCTAAAGTTGACATGTTGTTGGATAATTAGCTAGAGTTGATAGGCACTCAAATATTTACTCAGGTATATTCGATATGTTAAGATTTTAAATGCCTGTGTACAAAAAATACCATTAGATTACACCCTGAAAAAGAGATGCATTATTAATCATATTGCATTCACAAATAATTTGGGTATATTCATCTTAACAATCAGGAACAATCAGGCACGATCCTTTAGCAACCCCGACACACACCTTGTGTTACTCTTCTAAACAGCTCTTGTTATATCTGGTTTATTAGAGCATCAATAATTAACTAATTGCAAACGACATATACTTTTAGACATTTGTTTGAAATTTACAATTACATGCCCCCGGACAACACAATGTGGTATGGTTGATAGAGACTGTCACTGTCCTGTCTTCGTTCTAATATCTTCTGCTTTCTTTAACTAACTGCTGTTTAATCTATGATAGTGCTGTGCAGACCGAATCCTATTTGCATAAAGAAAGTAGTGCCATCGTGACGGTAAAAAATAGAATATGTCCACAAATAAATAAATAAATGCTTTAAAATAAATATAAAGGAAATAATAATGTTCAAATTATTAAATATATTCAATAAATAGCTTGTATAAACAAATAATGCTCATTATAATTCAAAGATTCAGGCGAGCAGCGGCTTAGCGATTTGTAAACAATCTGTCGCTGATTGCCAATGGCGTAGGACAGCTGTGGGTCAACCGTGACACGTCACAGGCGCAGCGCTATTCTTAGATTGAAAAATCGATATTGTTGCCGGCTCATTTCTTAGTGTATTGCTCCGCCGTGAATCATGTTTCATAAATACTCATAATAAACAAATAATTGTAGAAATAAATGATGCAAAACTATACTAATAATACTTACAAATCAGAAGAAAACCTGTTCATAAAGCACAAAACATTTCAATAAGTATAAATAAATGGTAATCGGTCACGATGGGCACAGCTCGCATCTTGTTCTAGTCTGCACACGCCATTTTACACTAACACAAACTAAACCCTGTGATTAACTGACAGTAACGCTATTTTAGAGCCGTGGGTGAGTGTTTTAGCTTGACCAAATGTCCAAGCTACACTTCTGACACCACTTTTATCCTAGCCTGTCATCAAGCGATGCTACAGGCATTCAGGGATAAACTTCTCTCGCACCACACAAAAAGACTTGTCAGTCGTACGAGAGGAATTGATTACACATTTTTATTGCCATTGGCTCTTACAATACATAAATGCACAAAACTGTCTCTAATGAATTACACATGAATACACAGAACTTCCTATCTCTAGTCGTCCCTAGCCCTACTGCTAAATCTATCTATTCACTTAAAGAAGGACGCATCGACTCTAAGCGATGTGTCCGCTACGAAGTCCGTCCCCTGTCTGACAATCCTCCGCGTCCTGATTACACAGCACGCGGAGGGTCTTCATGCGCACTTCGGCTTTTGCGTGCTACATCATTCCACACGCTTAGAGTAGTAAGCCTACTCTTGAGTTCTATTCCAAGTTCTTGGTGTCTATCACGTTGAGGTGATTACACCGTGACCAGAGTGCTTACCCTCTGGTTGACACTTACGTGTCTCATGAGAGAACTGTTGATAGTTCTCCTCCCTATCTACTCCCTACACCTACCCTGCCCTCTTGTTGGGGCACTGGGTTACCTCTAATCTACTTGAGGTAGACCACTCATTCAGGGTGGTCTTCCCTCCTATGTATTCTAGTCTAATGCCAGTACAAAGAAGAGACACTGTAGCTCTAACTTGTAGGTACTTCCTGAATCTGCTACCTTCTGTAACTCCTGTCTGTAGCCCTTATCATTCTTGTCAACTGGAGAATTATCATCCATTGACTAGATATAAATAGGTTCACCATGTTTATTCACCTCAGGTGAGGATGACGGTGTTCGCAGATTGTCATGATCCAGAGTTGCAGATCATTGCCCAATAATGTTCAATGGATCTGTAGACCAATAGCAGATCTTTAACAAAGAGGTGCTAAAAGGGATCTGTGGTCAGGACTAAGATTAATCTAATCAATGAGTCCCCAGATCATTACCGATATGTGCCAAAAGGGATCTGTGCTTCATGATCATTCTGATGGTTGACTATGTTTGAGATTCAGGAACATTTCTAAGATCACTATGATCATTTTATACCTCACAAAGACTTGCAGATTATCAAAATCATGGCAGAAGTCTTAATGAAAATCAGATAAGGAAGAACTTTGTTATATTCAGTTATTCATTTAGATAACTCAAGAACCAGCAAAAACTTCCAGAGAGGAAAGTATTTTATGAACCTCTCCAGATCTTATTTGGTGTAGACTGTTTTGATTTAAAGTTACAAATTAACTGAAAATTCACAAGAAGAACACTTGTGTAGTGCAGAGATAATGGTAGGAAATTAGTGGTGTAGTCCAGTGATGAAGTGACTTAACAACCATGAGATCTTCTAGGAGTTCTATTCTCCATGGTGTAATTAGAACATCATCCTATAGACTGATGTGTATCGTTCATATGTTCATAAAGCTTCACTGGTTTACTTCCACAGTTTTATTTTGGGTTAATAAACAAAATTAACTTTTCCTGCATTCTTATGTCAAGTATATTGTGGTGTGACAAAACATTTTATTATTTATGTGTTTAGTTAATGAAACTACATCACATAATTGTAGAATCTGGAACTTCAGGTGGCTGGGTAAACACGAATAGACAGCTAAGTTCTGTTCTATTGTAATCTCCCAGGTTCCAGGTTACCCAGGAAAGGGAACTTTAAATCTTATAAATTTTCCTGTGACCATTTCACCTAAATGAGAAAATGATCATAGGTGGGGGACTCGGAGCTAAATAAGTTTCTCTTTTCGGGAAGGAAGATTTTGGAGGGAAGAAATTAACATTCCTGGGAAACCCCTAGATTTCCAGAGCTATTATGGGACACTTTGGCTTCCAAGGACCAATCCCCTCAAAATAAAATTAGTCCCATCCTCTTAGCGTTACTTCATTGTGGGATAGGTTGAGGTGGGTACTGCTTCCAACTTCCCAACATACCGTTCCATCGCATTTAAAGACCTGTTATGGAAGGTAGTCTTCCTCTTTGATGATGTTATCAAATTCCACCTTGAACGCTTCAGCTTTTTTCTCGTCAGAACTTGCAGCCTAATTACACTATGAATGCCACTTATAATTTTTTTTTAACTTTTCAAACCAGCCTCTGCTGACTTTAAAATCGTCAGTCTCATCAATTATACCAAGCAAGTCCGACAATAAATCACTGTGCATCAGCTTCGCCTTTTCACATATTATTGCCCCACTAACACTGTCTCCTGCAAGTTGCTTTTCATTGATCCAGACCAAGAGAAGATTGCTAACTTTCTCAAGAATTGAGGTCTTTGCATCTGCAGCTTAGTTACGCCTTTAGCCACATCGACTGATGTGAGTAACTCTTTGTTCTTTATGATGGTGGATGTAGCATGATGGATCAGATCCCATATTCCCAGCCCGACACATTCATAAAAATACTTTCGATTTGAGCGGCGTTTCCAGATAGAAGGGCGATTCTTGGAATCGTAAGTTTTAGAACGAGTTGGGGGAGGGCAGCGGTATATGCGCCTGTCTTTTTCATTGGCTAGTACGTGGCAGCCCACGCTAATCACTAGGCCACATTTGAAAATCCAAACGGAGCGGTCGCTAGTGTGATGTGATGACCCAACAATGCCCTTAAAGATTCGATAATATATTGTTCTCTGGACAACAGGTGCAACATTAAAACATACTTAAATGTTGTAGTTATGCCTAGTGAACGAAAGAGAAGAATATATGAGTATTTTTTGAAGAAAATGGGAAAGGGAAAACCTAACTTCTGTGCGCCAGTATTCTGAACACTGCAACTTCAACCTGTCAGGTCTTTCACGCTATAATACTCCAAGTGCATATCATTCCTCTGTTGTGAATGGGTGCGTATGCTTGATGAATGTAAATTACACTCAATGCAAATTCGCAAACCCTTGTGCATTCCTAAATGCCTATCATGACTCATTCGTAATCAACTGTACCTTTGCTCTCGCGAGTTAACATATGGCAGTCTGAATTGGAATGGGTGATGTAAACATGTACAAGTTCCTTTGTAAAACGCTGAGAATGTTGGAGTGAGTGAGTTGGTGATTAATAAATAGCCTCTCACATCTAGTGGAAGGAAAGATGCTTCAATATCCATATGTAAACAGGACGGTGGTGGCACGCCAGAATTGCTAAGTTCATGTGATGCCTGGTGGCTATATGCTCAAGAGAATTATTACAATATCTCTTTGAGGTATTACACTGTTACCTCTACTGTTGGTTGGTTCATATAAACTAGTTCTTAAGAGAACCATAGGTGTGTGAACCTGTGTCTTAGTTGGCTGAATATAATGTATGGCTCATGCCAATTTACAAGGACTAAACATGTTTTTCCCATATGTGCTTTGGTGCATATGAGAACAATTGCTCATGCAATTTGGTTTCTGTTACTTACTGTGGTAGATACTCAGTGGGGAAAGAACACATGATGATGATGATAGTATGATGTACTTGTGAGCCAAGTCTGATTCACAATGCCTTGCTCATGCTGCTTGCCTTCAAATGCTTGTAATTGTGTAAGCTACCCCACAGATGGAGGTGAATAATGCAACCATATCACCCAAAGTACATCCCAGTGAAATTCACTACCTCATCAACCAGGAGAGGTGTGTTTAGTCAACATCTTCCCTGAACATCCCCATCTCCAATTTGTGTATGTTGATGTATGATAACATTATCTTTTAACACATGTGAAGAGATGTTGTGCCATTTTGTATATCAACAGAGAACAAAAAGGATGGTGGAGAGCCTTCCATATATCATCTGGGACAACTAAACAGAAGTCCTAGATCCAGAAGTGACTCCCTATCAAAATGCAGGAAAATCAAAGAAGAATTTTCTCTCAGCTCTCAACAGCTGAATGCACAAATGAGAGCATAACACAATCTGAAGCACTATAATAGTGGTGAGCTGGACAGTGATCTTTGATTCAATCAAATGTCAACTGAGAATAACATCAAGTCTTTTGGTATGGACTGCCTTCAGAGATAACTGGTGAAGTAACTTGCAGTGTTTGTTTATCTAACACTCAACTTGGAAAATATCCAGCATGGTGCTCACACAGTGATTGAAGAATGTGACTTGAAGAGTAGGTGAAGTTGAGGGCGAGGTGAAGTGCTGCAATGTATTGGACATGATGTATATCATTATTGAAGTACCCAGTGACAGCCTTCACAGATAGCCTGATCAACCGTGAGATGCAGTACCGTATCATCACACCAAATCTTGTCTTCCAGAGGAATGAATCTGCCATGGAACTTGTGGGAAATCTGCTAACTGGAGCTTGTCCAACATCAATGCTGATGATAAAAGGATTCAACAGACCCAGAACAGTCGTTCCTCCCTTAAGTTTTTCCATGATAGGATTTCATAACCTTCCCCAGACACAGAAAGTGATGATAGATACAGAACTCAGTGTGTAGTTAGAGATTAGAGAGGAGGAGAGAGTTTATTGATTAGCTGGAGGAGTGTGTAGGAGTGTTGTATCATGTTTATCTTCATGCATGTTCGGCATATCTATACCTTATGCAGGTAATTATTGAAGTGTTGACATGACAAATGTGATGAATCATGGGTCTTCACTCGACTCACCTTCAGCTCAATAAAGTGTATTTAATGAATCAGTGTTTTAAGTACATGTCTCAGGAAAATGTATTGTACAGTTGCTGACAAGTATTGTACCTGGTGACTGTCTTAAGTGCTGTGGTTGGTGACAAATATTGTGTAAAGTCCTGTATAGATGTTGTCAAGTATCTCTCATGATGTCTATCTTGTACAATTGTGGTGTAAACAATTCTATGTAAATGTATGTCCCACTCTTGTCAAGAACCTGTCATGTAGATGTCTTGTTCAACAGATGTTATGTACAGTTATTGTTGAGTTTGTTTGTTACTATTGAGACCTACAGTCCTAGAGTAATGGGACAAAACTGATATAGGTCATATTGACATAATAAAAAAAAAGGAAGATCTAATGTGACGGACGAACAGCACACTGTCAACAGTATAATGAGTGAGATGGATCCTCAGTTGTACAGGGGCGAATAGTTCAGATCTCCTTTTGGTCTTGGGGAAACCTTTTACTTCTTTTAAAAATTTCTGTGTAGATACATAGTAGTCTCACAGTGGGGGTTCAGAGCCAACGGAAAAGTGGTTCTCCAAAAAGGCTATTGCGGGAATGATTATCTCACTTAAGAGACCTCTAAACAAAAACGTGCAAAATCATATCCTTTATCTTGTTTATTTACATTCAAGATATATTTCCAGAGAACACTACTAACTAGGTCCTCTGTCATCAATCTAAACATGTCACAGTGGAGATTGTTTTTTGCCATGCAGTACTCATTAGCAATGTCATACATACGAAAGCCATTTTCATGTTTCATAATTATTTCCTTCTTTACTTCCACTGTTATACGTTTCTGCTTCCTATCAGCACCACTACTGTTGTTCGAACTCATAATTGATGGGGTTATCAAATAAAATAATGAAAGATATCAACTGAACACAGTGCCACTGCTAAGAAATCTTTTACTGCCGTGTAGTAAGGCCTATGAAAGCGAAGCTGCGCAAACGTGGAAAACTAGACTACTAGGCTAGCGCTAAGCGATGTTAGTACTGTACTGCGTGGCCTTCATTTGTACTGTACGCAATCGTTTGTCTCCAACGTAAAACCTCTCTCTCTCTCTCTCTCTCTCTCTCTCTCTCTCTCTCTCTCTCTCTCTCTCTCTCTCTCTCTCTCTCTCTCTCTCTCCTTCGTTCGTAACCCGAGGCACTGTTCGTTACCCGAGACAAAAAAATATTTTCGAAGTTGTTGTTCGTAACCCGAATTGTTCGTGACTTAAGGCGTTCGTAACCCGAGGTACCACTGTATATCCGCTATAGTTGATACCCCTATATTATTTTTCTTTCCACCAGAATGGTTTATGCTATATTCCTCGGAAGTTATAATGCCCTCTGGTCTCACATATACCTAACATGTTAAAATTCCGTCTTCTCATTTCTTTCTTAATGTTATCAAAATTAGGTATGGGCGTGGTTAATTTTCTTTAAATTTTGTGTGGCGCAGGAGGCCAGTAACAAATTGTTGTTTCCCCACAGAGGTGAAGCGTTTAAAACTACCAATAGACCAATGTCATTCAATCCGATCCGATCCGATTTGTAAAAACAAAAAAGAGAAACCTTCCACCTCGTCCGACCGGCCTCGGTGGCGTTGGTTATAGTTTTGGTGGTTCATAGTGCGGTATAGATTGTTCTGGTATTACAGCGGATGTTTAAGAACGCACGTTCTTATCCATTCGGCCATGCGGACCTGCACTTAGGGATTTTTAAAGCCAGTAGAGGATGGCTTTAAAAATTCAAAAGGCGCACAGGCGTGCATAGTGTTACTAGGCACGGCGAAGGTGCGAGTAGGGACAAGTCTGGGGGACGTAAAATTGTATTAAACATTATATTTATTCTCTATAAAATTAGTTATTTGTATGGTTTTTGAAATTTCTATAACGAATTAATTGGATTGATATGGAAATAACTGCCTCGGTTTTAGTCGGTTTCGGATAAGCGCATAAATGCCTTTGAATATAAATGTTATAGACGAGTTATAAGAATATCTTGGATAAAGAAAAGAACAAATGTATTCATACTTCAAGAGCCGAAATTTGACGGGGGTTGGCTATAAATCAAAGAAGGACGATAAATCAAAGAAACTTGAAATATTTTGGTCACTTCAAACGTCACGAAAGTTTGGAGAGAAAAATAATGGAGAGGAATATGCCTGGGAAGAGAGGAAGGCCAAAGAGAAGATGGGTGCAGGATGTGGCGGATGATCTCCAGATGGGTGTATCAGACGCGGGACATCTTGCTTATGATGGAGAAGTTTTCCGGTAGGTTGTTATGGGAGCGAGGTTCTGCAAAGGACATGCTACTGAATGAATGAATGAATGAATGAATGAATGAATGAATGAATGAATGAATGAATGAATGAATGAATGAATGAATGAATGAATGAATGAATGAATGAATGAATGAGTGAATGAATGAATGAATGAATGAATGATGTTATGGGAAGTTGTACGTTCAGTAATTTGCCATTGCTTTCTCATAATATTGTGAAAATGAAAGCAAAGCAGTCTGCTCCCAAATTGCCAGCGCTAACCTCGAACTCTGCATGTCGGGATTGTGAAAGTGCGTTCATTACCCTCAGGCTATATATTTATATTTTATTATGATTTATATATTATCTTTCTGATTATTGTACAGAGTTAAAAAGTCAGCATGGCCGAATAGATAGACACGCGCCTTCTTAAACATCCAATGTGTTGATGCCGAGATAAGGGGATCAACCCTTTCACCGGACAGTTGGACTAAAATGTTGACTTCTCGTCCTTGACTTGTGGAGGTAAATGTACTGAAATCAGAGTGGGTTCGCCTGATGATAAGGTACACTGAAAATAGGGAAAGCTAATCCAGACGTAAAATTCAATCCAGTGGTACTAGAATGTTGTGTGTATGGATTACGTCTAAATTCAAAGCGAGCGAGCACGACAGGATACTTCCGATCATAAGAGATTCCCAACCCCTTTAATGTCGTATGCTTGGATCCTTTACTTTCCTGCCACTGTTAGGGGCCGGGCACGGCTGGGTCATGACTCCGAAGAGTTTTTCTCCTGTTATCAGTTCGCACATCCACCATCGAGACGTTTAGCATGTCGTACACTGATATCGCCATGTGTGTTTGCACACAAGCCATCCCGCCTGGGGGAGGGGAAGAGGTGAATTTTGTGCACCAGGCAACATAATCTCTGCACCGTAATTGACCGCGGGAAAGCCGGCATCTTTACCCGGCCTTTTCCTCTGTCCTCACTTCCACCTCGGTGGCTAGATATAACCCAATAGAACCATTTTGGCTTCTTCATACTCTATTCACAGCTTAAGGAACCGTTCTCCTGCATGCAGCCAGCTATTATCAAGGCTAATTCTACTACAGCGGGAGTGTTAGTTTTGTTGTCATGAGTGCGGTGGGACGAGGAGGATTCCACGTCTGCGTTCTTCGTCTCCCTAAGTGAGGTGAAGGCTAATAACCTACTCCTGGGTGCATTCAGGCATACACAAAGATCAGTGCGAGAAGAGGCAGACCGAGAGAGATGGTGCTGGATGGGCTGAGGCGGTGCTTGATGGGCTGATTCGGTGCTGGATGGGCTGAGGCGGTGGGGTGGAGAAATATCAGTAAGACTTGATCCGGAAAAATAGGGTCAGAGATATGTGAAGGGACATGAACGCCTACGCCAGTTGGCAGGGTTCATGATGATGATGGGCGATGGATAGCTACGACCTCGACAAATTGAAGCAGGTCTCGATTATAAGTTTACCGAGGCTGCAGCTATCTGCTGATGACATCCACTACTAAAGGTATGTACACTGTGTCTGTGTTCAGTATGTCTCACTTGTTCACAGGAGTTACACATACCTAACCTTTGTTATTTCTTATTGTTATATCCTGCTGCAGCCGTGAATTTTCACATAAACCAACTGAGAGTTGATGTAAATGATGTAGTTATGCATATACGTGTTTATGCATGTGTGTATGTCTGTCTCATTGCATGGTAGTTTATGTTCACAACATTCATCTGACAATGTTGTTTCTATGTGAATGTACCATACACAATAGTTAATTGATGTACGATAGATGAGTGATTGGAAGGGCCAAATATAAGATGGGCATGCCTGCCCGATTTATGACCCTTTGAAAATAAATTTTGTTCGTTCATTCACTCATAGCTGTCCTATCCTTGGCTATTTTCTACGGCTTCATTTATGTCCTCCCCATATTACATTTCAGTGTCTACTTCTCCCATGTGTTTTTTAGGCCTTCCTCTGTTTCTTTTGCCCTGTGGATTCCAACAGAGAATAAGAACAGAATAGGGTAAGCAATAGCTGTGTTTTATAAAATGAAATGTATCTTATGCAATAAGTCACTATCACTGAATGTAAGAAAGAGAATGCTGAAGTGATATTTAGAACCTGTTTTATTGTATGGCAGTGAATCTTGGAATGTAAATGAACAAATTAGGAGGAACTTGGAAGCAACAGAGATGTGGTTCCTAAGACGAATGTTGTAAATTCCTTGGACTGCCAGAGTAACTAACGACAACTGCCTGAAAGAGGCTAATGAAACTAGAACACTATATACAACAATAAGAAAGAGACATAACAGCTTTCTTTGGTCATGTGGTGAGAAGAGTGGCATTGGAGAACATCGTGATGACTGGAAAGATCAAGGAGAAGAGAGGGAGAGGCCGATTAAGAGAAATGGTGCTGGATGGATTGAGAGGGTGGTATGAAGGAATATCTTCAGTAGAGTTGATCCAGAAAACCAAAGACCGAGATCTGTGGAGAGCCATGAACGCCTACGCCAGCCGGCACGGCACTTGATGATGATAATGATGATGATATGGATTCGATACGTTGCCACAGAAGCATGCATGTACTCAAAATGTCAACTTGTATTTGTTTGCTGGTCATAGGCTCTTTCTCAAAGATAAGACTTAAAATACCGCTGATATTTTGTAAAAGATATTGTAATCCTTTAATAGATACATTGTCATAATCAGTATTAATAAACAAAAACAGCTCCTATATCATGGTCACGTGTTAAGACCACCAAGATGTCCAACACTTTACTAACCTAAACAATTCCAGAAAAAAGTAAAAGGGGAAGTAAGTAAGTAAGTAAAGTAAGTAAGTACGTAAGTACGTAAGTCAGTCAGTAAGTAAGTAAGTAAGTTAGTTAGTTAGTTAGTTAGTTAGTTAGTTAGTTAGTTAGTTAGGTTAGTTAGTTAGTTAAGTAAGTTTTAGTTAGTTAGTTGGTGAGTTGGTTAGTTAGCTAGCTAGTTAGTTAGGTAGGTAGGTAGTTAGTTAGTTAGTTGGTTAGTTAGTTAGTTAGTTAGTGGACAGATCATCCTCATTGCATATCGAACCATTCAGTCCATAAGTGCTCGGATCCCCTCCTCAATAAATCCCGCAGCGTGTAGCGGCTAACGACACCAGTTCTGTGTTGGTTTATCAGTCTTCTTTGGCTTCCTGCGTAGTGTTCTTGTTTGGCCACCCCTCTTTTAATTTGCTGTTCTCGCAGTCTGGCCATGGTTGTAGATTCACAGTCATCACTTGGTTCTCGCAAAAGTCTTACTTCTCGTAGAGCATTCAGAATGTCGGCCTGGTCCATGGCGCGTCCGCCCTCCACAGTAGCCACACCTGCGAGCTTGTCAACCCGCTCATTCCCTTGTACTCCCGCATGCCCTGGCACGAAGATGAAACTAATCTTTGCCAGCCGAGACCGCTCCAGAGACAGCAACCAGTCTCTTCGGATCTCCCCCATCTCTATCCTCTTGATCATGTTCATTGAGTCGCTAAGGAAACATGCCCTAGTGAATGTATGTGTCTCGAGTCATGTTATTGCTTTACTTACTGCCATGACTTCCATAGTCAGGCTACTTGTGGTCTCAGCAAAAGCACTAGAGTCCTCCTTCACAATTCTCCCTCCGGCCTGAGCCGTAAAGGCTAATGAGCTTCTCACATGTCGGACGACCGACCCATCTGTGTAAATGACAGCATCACCGTCTAGGGAATTCTCGAAAATCAACGCTTGTACCTCCGCCTCCACAGCTTCCGGGTTTTCGTGTCTGCATTTTCTATCTAGTTGGATGCAAACTGAAAAGGATGTGCAGAAATCTGTTGGCACTTGTACCCACTCCTCGCCAAGTTCTAAGGCCTCAAGTGAACACACCCGTTGAAGAATGTCTTCGGCTTGACCCATCCACGACCGTCCTCTTTTTAAACCTGCTGCCCTTCACCTTCATAATTTCACTATGCAGTGGATGTTGTGTGTTTGCGTTAACTCTGAGGTAGGCGCGAGCTCTGCAGACTTGTATTCTGTCTTCAATGGTTGGAAAATCAAGAAGGTAGCGCATCGCCCTGCATGCTGTATCTCTTGTACATCCAAGAATAGAGCGCATAGCTTCATTCTGTATCCTTTCTATCTGCTTACGGCTGAAAGTCAGGATTGCAAAAAAAAAAGGGGGGGGGGGAAGGAAGACCTTATGTACAACTGGTAGGATCATAAGATATGGATAAGAAAACCCTGGTATAAACTGAACAAATTTGGGGGTGGTGCTCCAACAATCTTGTAGGTCCAAGGCAAAGTAATACAATCAAGGTGTTTTGAAAACCACATTTGGTCAGAAGATAAGCAGAGCAGGTCGTAATTCTGTTATGTAAAGCTGCACTACTTTGTCATTTTATATTGTATACAAAACATGTGTGTTTTCTGACAGTGTACTTTGATCTAGTTTTTATTTGTATTAACAGTTAGTTGCATGTCCTTTACAGAACGTCACAATCAACCCCAGCATTTAATGACTGTGATGTTCTGGGAAATTTTGCGTTCAGTAATTTGCCATTGCTTTCTCATAATATTGTGAAATTGAAAGCAAAGCAGTCTGCTCCCAAATTGCCGGTGCTCATTGCCCTCAAGCCACAGACTTATATTTTGTTAAATTATGATTCATATATTATCATTCCGATTATTGCACAGTGTTAAAAATTCAGCATGGCCAAATGGATAGGAACGGGCTTTCTTAAACATCCAGTGTGTTGATTCCGAGATAAGGGGTTCAACCCTTACACTGGACAGTTCGACTAAAATATTAACTTCTCGTCCTGGACTTGGGGACGTAAATTACAATGTACTGAAGTCGGAGTGAGTTCGCCTGATGGTAAAAGACACTGATAATAGGGAAAGCTAATCCAGACGCAACATTCAGATAGAATGAAGTGTGTATAGACTCCGCTTGAATTCAAAGTGAGCCAGCGCTTAAAATTAAAAAGTCAAAGTATGTGGGATGGGCATAGTTAATTTCTTTAACAATTTGTGTGGCCGTTTTTATTAAAAAAAAATTATTTAAGCGTTTATTTCATACAAAGCAGTGTATATTTACAAGGTGTAATGTGTGTTTCTTTGGTTTGTGTATATTACAGAGCGTTGCCGTTTGTTATTCTTAAGTGTCACATATGTGAATAAACCAAATACATACATATATACAGTTATGATAATGTGACATGTATGGCATAGTGCATGTAAACATACATTCCTTGCATACGCTTCATTTCCACTTACACAAGCGGAATGCATGTAACACCTGTCCATCTCTCTCTCTCTCTCTCTCTCTCTCTCTCTCTCTCTCTCTCTCTCTCTCTCTCTCTCTCACACACACACACACACACACACACACACACACTCATTTTATCTTGCTCTGTCTCGTGCTTTCTGGAGACAGAAGTACATTGAATGCCTTTCGCTTGGACAATAAACATTAAATTATCATTCCCATTAAAGTGTAGCTTCTTTGTAATTTCTAGGTTTCTTAGCTACCGAGGTAAAAGTCGTTGGTGTTGTTGGCCTGATGTCAAATTACAGGGTGACGCTGTAGTGTCCTGTAAATGTATATGATACCTTGTGTTTGATTTTTTTTTTTTTAAACCGTTTATTATGTACAAAAATGTGTCTTTTTACATTTGCGAATACAGCGTATACATTCATGCACATGTGACATTATATTCTTGGCATGGTGTAGTAATCATTTCCTCCCATACATACCAAACCATTTAACACTTTCACACTACAGGCAACCTCATGCAAGCGTAGTTTCCTGTAAGCAAGTTCACTACTATTGCTGAATCACAGCACTCCCCTTAATCACAAGTGCGAAGGATTTGTTTGTGGCGGGCTGGGCTGAGACCGTGAAAGCGGTCAACAACGAGAGAGAGAGAGAGAGAGAGAGAGAGAGAGAGAGAGAGAGAGAGAGAGAGAGAGAGAGAGCTGGGAAGAGGGGGGAGAAGGGGAGAGACATAAAAAGAGAGCGCGTAAACAGATTGGAATTTGTTTAGTTCGCTACACAAGATTTCAAAATTGCCACCTGTGGCATAACGCAGCCAACATTATTCATTTTATCAACACATGCCGCAAAAAGAGGAAACAACATTGAAAGAAATTGACTTCACAAACGCAATTGGAGATTGGGACTTAAAACTTAACATCAAAACTGGAACTGAACAAGTGACAAATGACGTGGATTCTTGGAAAGATTTCATCAGACCAAGCTCAGAAAACCATTGGATAGGAAAACCACATGACCGCCTTCGCGCCAGTGCATAATTAACATATATTACTATTTCATCAGAAATGTTAATAGGCCCGCACTTTTGTCTGAACTCGCTCCATGGACGGATGTGAGAAGAGTGTGTGACCAAAAATTCAATGGACAAGGCAAAAGTCTGGATCCGAGTGATCTTGGTGGCTACATACCAACAACCACCCAACACATCAGCAAATTAACCACCTAAATCAGACCTGAGGGAGGGAAGCCGAGAGAAAGAGATGAACCACAAGTGAGAGGGAGGATGACTTCGCTATGAGCAGAGCATGGGGAGGCCTTCAGAGGAGCTATACGGGCAGACCTGAAGTGGATCCATCAGTCAATGGACCCTGGCTTACCTAATCCTCCAGTCACCAGGTTACTTTTCTCATAGGTAGAACCACACCCAATTACAGGAACACTGATATGTTTATGGTTGAGACAACACTATCATACTTAATATGTACAACATCAAAATGTTTACTATGTTTTCACACTTGTTGACATCTCATATATTGATGCTTGTTATTGATTGTCTGGGACAATGGTCCAATGTGCAACTGTTCTATTACTTTGTGTAAATCACAATAGAGATGTATGTACTGACCAGAAGGCTCAGGCCAGTCAATAAATGATTAACATGAATTGACCTTCTGTTAATTTGTCAAGTTCAAACCTATCTGTGCCAACAACTTCTTTGTACATCATGTTGTCAGAATCTGATGTGATTGTTTATGTGTTTGATTGTTTAAAGATAAATTAACTCATAATGACTTACTGAATGGGGAAATAAAAAGACTCTAGATCTGTCAACTGCTCAACATCCATGTTTTCTTCATCTAAATCAGGCTGAGAAAATTCTCCAGACTTTCCTCAGATTTGATCAACTAAAAGGGGGCTCCAGAGCTATCAGAATCATTGGAGAAGGGGCAGATTCCCAGTTAGTAAATTACCATTCTTACCAGGGCCATAATCTATATCTCCTAGACAATACTTAATAGAACGAGGCCTGCAGATAACTCAAGGTTCATATTCTGGGGTTATTGAAGATAGAAGAGGATGGGGCTCTACATCTTTTGTTAGAGATGGGGCATGCACTACAGTGATCTCCCACTCCCTTCAAAAATATATGACACCACCACTACAAAGAGTTTACATGAGCTGGCTTCTGGCGAAGGTCAAACCTCGGTCCACAAGACCACTGACTCACAAAGGGCACCCTCCCATCGTTCTGTCTAGGTTGGGCCAATAGACTCAGTAACAAAGAAGGAACATGTATTAAGTATCTGTAGGAGTGTGTGTTTGAACATGTATGTTATGTAGTGTGAACATGATGGGAGTGGCGCTTGCTTAATCTGCGAAGCGCTGGGAGATTTTCTGTTGAAAAATCTGTGATAGTATGTGTGGGTGTATTGTGTGGTGATTGTGAGTGGCTCAGTTTCGACTAGACCATATTATGTTTCTATACTCCGCTAGTGCTACGTCTAGATTAGTGTATTTGTCTTTTGTGGTTGTAGGTATTGTATTTAGGTATATTGCTTTGTATGCGACTGTTTTCATGTTTGTGTGTGTTTCTATTAACTGTTGTAGTGCAGTCTTAGTGGATGTGATTGTTGGGCATCCATAGAAGAGATGGTCCTCTGTTTTCTGAATATTGTGTCTACATAATTGGCATGGGGCTATTTGCTTGGATGTCTGTGCTGCTCTCTCTCTCTGTTGTCGGGGTCATATTATAAATTAGCCTGTATGTTACCTCTTTGGATTTCAATGTGATATGTTTGTTGTATAAGTTAGTGAAGGTGCAGTTATAGTCTTTCATATAATATTTGTATCCTCTTTTGATTCTCAGATGTAGTGGTTGGGCTTGTTGCTACACTAAATATTTGTATATCTGCTTGGTTGTCTGTTGTATTAAATATTTATTGCCCCGAATTGCTTGCATACATGTTCTGTAGAAGTGCGGTAGTGTGCCATAATAGTGCGGTGTTGTTTTGTCTATTTTCTTAAGTCTGTGTAATCTAATTGCAATATAGTATAATGCTAGCGAGTGTTGATCTGGATGATTGATGATGCGTCCTATGTGGTTTATTCTGCTTGTATTTTTGTGTGTAGGTCTTGTAAAGCTACTCCTTCTTGTTTCTTATCCCTAGTCACTCGACCAGCCGCTCCTCATTGCTGTCAAAGCTGCTCTCTGTTTCCATTTGTTCTTCTGTTATCTTCATTTTCACATTGTTGAAGATGGAGACGGAGCCCTATGGGAATGTCCTTAGTGATTTGACGTCGGTTCTTGACTCAACTCAAATTTTAATTTTCTACACAAAACATGTGTATATTTTGACTGTGTTCTTTGATTTAGTTTTTATTTGTATTAAAAGTTAGTTGCATGTTCTTTACAGAACGTCACAATCAACCCCAGCATTTAATGACTGTGATGGTTGGGAAATTGTGAGTTCAGTAATTTGCCATTGCTTTCTCATAATATTGTGAAAATGAAAGCAAAGCAGTCTGCTCCCAAATTGCCGGCGCTCATTTCCCTGAAGCCACAGACTTATATTTTGTTAAATTATGATTCATATAGTATCATTCCAATTATTGCAGTGTTAAAATTCAGCATGGCTGAATGGATAGGAACGGGCTTTCTTAAACATCCAGTGTGTTGATGCCGAGATAAGGGTTTGAATCCTTACACTGGACAGTTCGACTAAAATGTTGACTTCTCCTCCTTGACTTGGGGACGTAAATTACAATGTACTGAAGTCGGAGTGAGTTCGACTGATGGTAAAAGACACTGATAATAGGGAAAGCTAATCCAGACGCAACATTCAGATAGAATGAAGTGTGTATAGACTCCGCTTGAATTCGCGCTTAAAAATCAAGATAAAAAATCAAAGTATGTGAGATGGGCATAGTTAAATTGTGGCCGTTTTTACGAGGCCAGTCAAAAATATTAATCTTAACGAAAGTAAAAGCATATGACATTAAAAGTACACTTTTAAAAATTAAATGTAAATGTATAACGCCAAAAGTTGATTATAAAATGTAAGTAAGCAAAGTTTAGAAAAAATTATTTCAAGAAACCTATTCGAGTTATTTTTAATCTTATAAAGTCTGACAGCTGTGATAAATATTTCATTTCTTAAATAAAAATGAAAAGATTTTTAGTTAACTCGTGATATAATATCTATGTTTACAATTTCCATGTTTTAATTCTAGTAGTCTCCCTTGTTCAAATATTAGATGTTTATGTCCCCTCTCATTGCTTATCAAGGTTTTTTTTTTTTTTTTATAGATATCTAGTAATTCTGCAGAATGCTTGAACGTAAGTATTAATACGTGTAGTGATCAATCAAGGTATTACTATCATGTTATTATGATATTTTAAATATTCTCTAAGCAAACGTAATTGCACAAGCATTTGGCAGAGAGAGAGAGAGAGAGAGAGAGAAAGCGAGAGAGATAGAGAGAGAGAGAGAGAGAGAGAGAGAGAGAGAGAGAGAGAGAGAGAGAGAGAGAGAGAGAGAGAGAGGAGAACTATTTGTTGAAAATGAATGAAATTTACAAACGTAAATGACATTTCCTCTAAACATAATATTTATCTACATAAACCTCATAAACTTGCACGGCCTTTCGCCAGTGCGAAAATAAGTGCATGCAGGCCTTGACTGTACCAGACCAGGTTTTGTTCTGCTCACTTCGCCTATTAATCGTCATCTCTCGCATTCCTATCACCTAGGCCATAGCCACCAGTCACACTACTCAGCTTCTCGTTGTTACTTTGGCGTTGAAATCCCCGAGGATGACAGTCATTTCAAATTTTTACACTGGTCCTCGGCCATGTCTAATTCGTTATATCATTCCAGAATCCCTGGGCATGAGAACGTGAGGCGAAGAAATTCATTGGCATTGAGAATCTTTCGATTTTACTGAAGCCTTGCTTTCTACAAATCCACATTGTTCTTCTCCTATTTATACAGTGGTACCTCGGGTTATGAACTTAATTCGTTCCAGAACTCGGTTCGTATCCCGAAACGTTCGTAATCCGAAACATTGAAATCAATTAAATAGAGACAATCAGTTTAAAGATGAAAGAATCCTTCTTTTTTTTATTAACATCCGGGCGTTTACCTGACAAAACGCAAAGAATACGTGTATTTCACGAATTAATTAAAGATTGATTGATTGATTGATGGATTTAGGAACCGACATTACAGCTTTCGGGGCATTCCAATAAGCGCTCCGTCCCCATCCTCAGCAGCCAACGAAGAGTTCCAACACTAATAGTTCCAGTAGCAATCTGATTATATGTCCGTCTCGCCTTTCCGCTGAGGTGTCGAGCGTCGGCCAGATCCCCTCGTCACACCTCGCTGCCTCATTCTTACCAGCCTGCGGTGATCTATCTGCTCCTCCGAGGTGTACACGTGCTCCCACAAGGCCGCAACCACGTCTGCTTTGTCATGCATCAACACTCTACCAAGTTTTGCCGAGCCAGCCAATCTGTCTGCCTGTTCATTCCCCAGCCCACCGGCATGCCCCGGAGAAAAGATCCAGGCCATGCTTGCCACCCGTGACCTCCATAGCGAAGCAAGCCACTCTGCACGAAGCTTGAATGTACTCACCCTACTCAGCATGCTTTCTGAGTCAGTTACAATCATGATGTGTGTGTGTGTGTGTGTGTGTGTGTGTGTGTGTGTGTGTGTGTGTGTGTCGTATTCTCCTTCCAGCGGAAAGCTGCACTAACCGCCCCCACCTCCATTCTTAAGCTAGATGTTGTGGTATCATACGCCAGGCTCTCCTGACCAAACGTCGACCATTAGCTTTTGCTAAGAATCCCCATCACTTCTCCTGCCTCTCAAAACCGAACCATCCGTGTAGATAATCACATCACCCGGGCGAGCATTATCCTGAATTAGTTGCTGGATTTCGACTTTCGTGGCCCCTGCTGGCCACTCTCTGCACTCCGGGGTCAATGTGATTATAACTCTGCACAAATCTGACTGCTCCGCTGGCACTCTGACCCACTCCTCTCCTCGCCTAATGTTCTCCAAGATGCACACTTTTCTGATCGTATCCTCCGCCTGAACCATCCATGATTTCCCTCTTATCAGTCTCTGACCCTTAACTTCGTCCAGCGCCTCACGCATCGGGTGATCTGTGTCTGCAGCTACTCTGAGGTATGCCTTCGCCTGCATAACCTTGTTCCTAACAGCAACAATCGGCAGACCAAGGATGTAACGCATATACACTACTGGGGTGTCTCTGGTGCATCCCAGAATGATCCGCATAGCTTCGTTCTGTATGCGCTCTAATTTCACCAGCAGACCCTTTGAGACAGTGAGCAGTCCTAGTCCATAATCAGTCACTGAGAGGATCAAGTGCTGGTATAGTGTGAAGAGCATTCTCTGCTCTGTGTTCATTTCCGCCATAGTTTTAAGTGCATTGAGTCCCTTTTGAGATCTTGTCACAACCGTCTCCACATGGTCCTTGAAGGACAGACTCCTGTCAAATGTGATTCCCAGATACTTCAGTTTGTTCTCTCTGCTGACACTCCTACCATCTATCGTGAGGTTTGGGACATCATCTCTCACATTCCTGTTGTCCAGAGAGCACCACAAAACAACCGCCTTTTCCGGGTGGATGACAGCACTCATTTCAGTGCACCAGTCAATCAGATTGTCTACGGTCACCTGTAGCTCTTGGGCTGTTTGATCCCTATCTCTCCCCTGCCTATATGCAAAAACATCATCTGCAAATGTTAGTATCCTACCAATCCCTGGTGCTTCTAGGTTTGCAATATTGCTCGTATACACGTTAAAAAGCACCGGTGAGATTGCAGATCCCTGTGACAGTCCTGGGGTTAAAATATGTGGCTCTGAGGTCCATGCACCCAGACGGAGAGCAACTCGAGGAGAATTCAGGGCGGTTGCTATCCAGTTCACCAACCAGGGATTGACCCCCTTCTTAATCAGTGCGGTCATCAAAATATCATAGCGAACTATATTGTAAGGATCCTCGAATTCAAGCGTTGCCGCAATCGTTTCCTGTCTACTCTGGAACCCCTCATAAACGTCAAAGGCAAAAGTAGCTACATTTGACCAGGTATCTTTTCCTGGCCTGTAGCTCCCCAGGCCTCTTGGAAGAAGCTTCCCCCTTTCCAAACAATCCTGCAGCTTAACAGCGACTATCTTCTCTAAAACCTTCCCAAATGTATTTTGAAGGGTGATGATCCTAAAGCCGCTAAGCTTTGAATGACCCTTGAATGATACTATTAATTAAAGAGAAAGAAAACCAAATAAATTAAATGTAAAGTTAGAAAAAAAAAAAAAATATTTATTCTATCTTTCTTCCCAAGAAAACGCTCATTGGAATTTTGCCGCTTTGTTTGCTATTCTGAATCATTAGTTTCAGGAGTTTCTTTTCGCTGTTTCTTGGCAGCCGACTGGGCATCTTTCTACACCAAGAAATTATCAAGGGAAATTTGTCGCTTCCTTTGTTGGAGAATATTTCTGAAAGGGGCCATCGCGTTTTCATTGATCAGGTTTACTGCCCTGTTAGCAACAAGTTTGTTTGGATGGTGGTTCACAATGAAGTCTTCGACGTCTGCCCACTTGCTGCAAATGTCTTTAATCCTGGCATCTGAAACGGTCACTGGCTCCTCATCATCGGACGACTGCTCCTCCTTTAATGTCTTTAGCTGTTCATTCTGAAGATCCACAAGCTCATCTGCAGTGAGCTCTCCAATTTGGTCCTCCAAGTCGTTGCCATCGACTTCCAGGCCCATATTTTTGCCAAGGACAAAATCTAATCTACAACATTGTCACATAACAGCAGAGTTAGCCTGTCCTTCATTGGTTTTTACCCCGGCAGTGCTTTCTTCTCCTATGTGATAAAGGTCCTCTTTGGCATTTTCTTCCAGAAGAGGCACGTTTCATCGCATTTAAAGACTTGTTATGGAAGGTAGTCTTCCTCTTTGATGATCTTATCAAATTCCACCTTGAACGCTTCAGCTTATTTCTCGTCAGAACTTGCAGCCTCTCTGTGCCTAATTACACTATGCATGCTATTTATTTGTATTTTTATTTTTTTTAACTTTTCACAACAGCCTCTGCTGACATTAAAATCGTCAGTCTCAGCACTTGAACCAAGCAACTCCGACAATAAATCACTGTGCAACAGCTTCGCCTTTTCACATATTATTGTCTCACTAACACTGTCTCCTGCAAGTTGCTTTTCATTGATAAAGATCAAGAGAAAATTTTCAACTGTCTCTAAAATTTGATTTCTTTTCTTCTGCAGCTTAGTTATGCCTTTAGCCACATCGACTGATATGAGTAACTCTTTGTTCTTTATAATAGTGGAAATAGTTGATTTTGCCATGCAGTACTCATTAGCGATGTCACACACACGAACGCCATTTTCATGTTTCATAAATATTTCCTTCTTTATCTCAACTGTTATACGTTTCTGCTTCCTATCAGCACCACTACCGTTCTTCGAACTCATAATTGATGGGGTTAACACGGAAAATAATGAAAGAGATAAACTGAACACTGTGCCATTGCTAAGAAATCTTTTACTGCTGTGTAGTAAGGCCAATGAAGCGAAGCTGCTCACGCGTGGAAAACTAGGCTACCAGGCTAGCGCTAAGCGATGTTAGTACTGTACTGCGTGGCCTTCATTTGTACTGTACGTAATCGTTTGTCTCTAACGTTAAACCTCTCTCTCTCTCTCTCTCGCCTTCGTTCTTAACCCGAGGAACTGTTAGTTACCCGAGACAAAATATTTTCGAAGTTATTGTTCGTAACCCGAATTGTTCGTGACCTGAGACGTTCGTAACCCGAGGTACCACTGTACATCCATCATAGTTGATACCCCCCTCCCCCCCCCCTTTTTTTTTTTTAATTTCCACCAGAATGGTTTATGCTACATACCTCGGAAGTTATAATGTCCTCTGGTCTCACATATACCAAACATGTTAATATTCAGTCTTCTCATTTCTTTCTTAATGTTATCAAAGTTTGGTATGGACTTGGTTAAGTTTCTTTAAATTTTGTGTGGCCCCAGGAGGCCAGTAAAAATTGTTATTTACCCACAGAGGGGAAACGTTTAAAACTACCAATAGACCAATGTCATCTTCGTGGCTGAAGGGTTATCAGCTTTCTCCGTAACCCCGAATAATCTCGTGGTTGACGTGAGCGCACGAGAATTGGAAGCGGTTCGAGTCGCGCGAGTGACTTATGAGAGTATGGAGCCGGTCGCTCAGAAACTAATGGCAAACTACTCAGCCTAATCTTGCCAAGAGATCAACATTTATCTGAAAGATGCTGATGTTGACAGCGATGTCCGGTAAAGGATATGCCAAAAAAAAAAAAATAATTTCACAATTAGGTATGGGCGTGGTTAATTTTCTTTAAATGTTGTGTGGCGCAGGAGGTCAGTAACAAATTGTTGTTTCCCCACAGAGGGGAAACGTTTAAAACTACCAATAGACCAATGTCATTCAATCCGATCCGATCCGATTTGTAAAAACAAAAAATAGAAACTTTCTACCTCGTTCAACCGGCCTCAGTGGCGTTGGTTATATTTGTAGTGGTTTATAGTGCGGTATAGATTGTTCTGTTATTACAGCGGATGTTTAAGAACACACGTTCTTATCCATTCGGCCTTGCGGACCTGCACTTAGTGATTTTAAAGCCAGCAGGGAATTGTTTTAAAAATTCAAAAGGCGCACTGGCGTGCATAGTGTTACTAGGCACGGCGAAGGTGCGAGTTCGGACAAGTCTGGGGGGGGGGGGCAAAAAATTGTATTAAATACTACATTTATTCTCTATAAAATGTGTTTTTGGTTTGTATTTTGAAATTTCTAGAACGAATGAATTGGATTTATATGGAAATAACTTAATGGTTTTCGCCGGTTTCGGATTTCGTCGAATGTTTTCGGACGTATTATCGACGAAAACCTAGGTTTTACTGTACTAACTAAGCGATAACGTTGCCAGTCGCCTCTAATGACATATTATGTTGTTTTCCTCTCTTGTGGACCCCGGTGAGACAAAGTGCATATTTTCATCACAATTCTTGTTTTAGTTCATTATTTCCTTGGATTTCCATAATACCATTTCAACTGTCAAACTGTCTGTTATCTACTGACTGGGACGCAGAGGTGTTTCCAAGGCACCAGGGCCGGGTTATATACTGGCCAAGACCTATTGACGCGTCCTCGTCGAGCGTCCTGGGCAACAGGTCCCTTCGGGGTCCTGGCTAAATTCAGTAGGATCGCCGAATCCTCCGAAGTCAGAGAGTGTCTGCCTGTACGGCGAGGAACCACCAGTCTGCACACCAATAAGCCAGACATGGGACAACGGATACTCACGCAAACCTCAGGTCCTGTATGACATCACACTGATGTTGGACAACAGGATGCCTTCATCCGACATACAGGACTTCACGTTGGAGCTCAAGCCAACGAACACAAGCAAGCAAGCAAGCATCTACTGACTATAGTACCTAATGGTGTAGGGCAAGGGAAAGGTGGGGTGGGGTTCTTGACCCTAAGGAATTAAGGCCACCTGGCTTGTACAGTCCGGGGCGAACTGAGCAGGTTAGTTTACTTTTTGTCCCCGACGGAAAAATAATCCGCACCTTACCTAGGATTCCTGAAGGAGAACCCGGCGTTTTAGCCACTCGACCAGCCGCTCCTCATTGCTGCCAAAGCTGCTCTCTATTTCCATTTGTTGTTCTGTTATCTTCATTTTCACGTTGTTGAAGATGAGGACGGAGCACTATGGGAATGCCCCGAGCGATGTGATGTCGGCTCTTGGCTCAACTCAAATTTTAATCTTCTATACAAAACATGTAAAAATATGAATAAAATTGTGTGGAACTGCGGTAAAGCTGTGAAAATGTAAACAATATAAAATGACACAAAGTAGTGCAGCTTTGAATACCAGAATTCCGACACATACAAGATGTTGCGGCGATTAGCCTTCATCAGCAAAAAACCACATTCACAAACACAACATATAGTCAAGGATGATGAAGGCTAATCGCCACAACATCCTGTATGTGTCATAATTCTGTTATGTAAAGCTGCACTACTTTGTGTCATTTTATATTGTATACCAAACATGTGTGTTTTCTGACTGTGTACTTTGATCTAGTTTTTGTTTGTATTAAAAGTTAGTTGCACGTCCTTTACAGAACGTCACAATCAACCCCACCATGTAATAACTGTGATGCATACAGATAAAATTACTATGGAAAAAGAAATATATGTTAACGAGGAAAAATTGGAGGTTGTGGAAATTTTTGAATATCTTGGGTCATTGCTTACCAACAACGGTGACACAATGAAAGAAATTAAACGACGACTATCAATTGCTCTTCAAAGACTAAAACAACTGAATAAATTATGGAGTGGGACAGACATAACTACAAAAATTATATTGTTACGAGCATGCATCTGTCCCATTGCAACATACGCCTGCTAGACCTGGACACTTACTAAATAAGCTGAACAGCGCATAAATGCCTTTGAATATAATTGTTATAGACGAGTTCTAAGAATATCTTGGGTAAAGAAATGAACAAATGTATCCATACTTCAAGAGCTGAATATTGAAGAAAGTTGGCTATTAAAGACGATAAAACAAAGAAAATTGAAATATTTTGGTCACTTGAAACGTCATGAAAGTTTGGAGAGAACAATAATGGAGAGGTATATGCCTGGGAAGAGAGGAAGAGGAAGGCCAAAGAGAAGATGGGTGCAGGATGTGGCGTATGATCTCCAGAAGGGTGTATCGGACGCGGGACATGTTGCTTATGATTGAGAGGTTTTCCGGAAGGTTGTTATGGGAGCGAGGTTCTGCAAAGGACATGCTACTGAATGAATGAATGAATGAATGAATGAATGAATGGTGTTCATTCCACCATGGTGGCTGCAATCATCTTTCTTGTCTCCTGCGGGACGGAGACTGGTGGACAAAAAAGAGGTAGAGGTAGACTGGAATGCTCTGCAAACATGCCATCCATCCTCGAAGGCACAGAAGACTGTGAGCTGAGGATAGACCTAAAAGGCCGTGGCATATATCCTAAGATAATTGAAGTTTCAGAAACGACCAGACTTCGTGGTTTACTCCGCAGCGGTTTAGCAACTGGCGCTGTTTGAGCTGGCTGTCTAGCTCGAGTTAAAACATAAAAGAGTCAAGGAGCAACATACCTAGAAGATAGAAAAGCACAGCGGCTTGGTTACAAGTCTGATACAAGATCCGTATACCATTTGCTGTTGAGTTAGGCACCAAAGGTCTGGTTTCCAACTTCGCGTATCATATGCTAAAGCTGCTGGGTGCAAATTAACAATCGAGAACTGGAACACTCAAACGACTACACCAGGCGGCGGGGGGGAGCTTCCTGCTGGCTATGGTGGAAGCAGAACGATGAGATAGACGAATCGATGCGGTAAGATGGTTCACGAGTCTGCCTGCAATGCAAGGTCAAATGCCTCTCACCCAAGCGAATCAATCTCTCAAATAAGACCGACAGAACCTTTACTGTCTCGTGTTGACCAAAGAGCCACTTTGCCAAGTAAGTACAGGGCACCCAAGCCGGGAACGCAATGTAGAGATCGCCCGGATCGGAAATGTCCGAAGTCGAACCTCTTACAGCCAAGCGACAGCAGCGGTAAATTGTTGTGGTATAAGACGTCGGTATAAGACGTCTAACGACAGAGTCGGCACGGATGGGGGTGGGGGAGGGGGGGGGGGCAAGAATTTGGCACAATTAGTCCAGGGAAAGGGCTAGCATTTGCTTGGCGCGGGAATGAGGGGCTTCCTTAAGCTGTGAACGGATTCGAAGAAGTCAATACAGCAACAATAATGTGTACTGGGTCACTGTGAGCAACCGAGATGAAGGCGAGGCCAGAGGCAAGCCAGTCGGGAGGTGGGAGAGGACAGGAATGGGTGAGGAGGGGGGTGGCTTTCTCGTGATTGAATGGAAGATGCAGGATAATGTTGACATATATACCGGATATATAAAATTTTTCTCCCGAGGACGTGAATAGCTTGCGGAATAAGTTAGAAAACCAAACGTCTCGAAGGTGAATATGTGGACACATAACAGGAGAAAAACGGCTGGGAGACACGACCAGGGCGGGCTTGTCCCTGAGATTGTCAAGTGATCTAAATATTCGGTGAGGAGTGACATTTCTGACGATCGGAAGCCCCCTGACGTGCTTGCTTGGCCGTGGAGTTCATACCACTAGCCAAAATTCTAGTTCATTTTGCACATCAATTAATTAGTCAAGTGCCGTCTCCACAATAAAGGCTAACTGCAGTGGAGCTCCAACACCTACTGTCTCTCTAATGGTACACTCTAACGGATTGTTATTCGTTCATCTCTTTCAGGCCCGTGATATCTACATTTTTGACCACACTGTGAGAAGACAAAAACTGCAACACGTCTTGACTGTCTTGTGTTATGGCATGGAAGGGAGTCAACACGCGAATTGATCCATGCCGTCGGAGATCGCAATTTATGGACAAGCATGATAGCCCACGCAAGCCGGAAAGGCACTGGATAAATATGATGACGAGGATACCTAATTGTAAGCCCCACTAAACGGCATTCTGACCACGAATACAGCTTTCTGGAAATCCCTTGAGGTAAAGGGGAGAAGATCGCTGCAGTTATGGGGGTCATGCTTTGTGCGATTCTACGGCAGGGGGCTTGGCATTCTACGGGAACAGTCTGCGCCATTCATTCAGTGGCATGTCCTTTGCAGAAACTCGCTCCCATAACAACCTTCCGGAAAACCTCTCGATCATAAGCAAGATGACCCGCGTCCGATACACTCATCTGGAGATCAGCTGCCACATCCTGCGCCCTTCTTCTTTTTGGCTTTCCTCTGTTCTCAGGCACATACCCCTCCTTTATTGTTCTCTCCAAACTTTAATGACGTTTCAAGTGACCAAAATATTTCAATTTTCTTTGTTCTATCGTCTTTAATAGCCAACCCCCATCAAATTTTGGCTCTTGAAATATGGATGCATTTGTTCTTTTCTTTATCCAAGATATTCTAAGAACCTATCTATAACATTTATATTCAAAGGCATGTATGCGCTGTTCAGCTTGATTATTAAGTTTCCAGGTCTAACAGGCGTATATTGCAATTGGAAAGAACAGTCTGAGCCAGATGGGGTAAAATCTGGCTCTATGAAGTCGAACCACTCGCCTTTAATCTTTAACCTCCTCCTTCTTCTTCTGCGTTTATCAGGAGAGTTTTTTTTTTATTCCGGACATGATAGCGTTGTGCCTGTTTACAGCAGAGATGCGTTCTTGCGCCGTTAGGCCGACACATCCGACTTCTGCTGGTATTTGTTGACCGAGCTAACCTTCCTGGGGACCTCTAACCTAAACCCGCTCAATTACCGGGACGGCTAAACAGGTCAACAAACACTCGCTGAAGCCGGATGTGTCGGTCAAAAGGTATATATATCGTAGCTTTGATGTAATCTGTCACAACGCAATTCACTATTATGTTCCATTCGGAAAAGAAGCAAACAGAAAATCCTAACCTGCACAGTTCGCGGCGACTGCACTATCCAGGCGGCCTTAATTCCTCAGGCTCAAAGACCCCTCTGCTATACACCGTAAGATACTATATTGGCAGTAAATGACAGTTCCATGCTATGTTTCACTAGCTCATACTAGCTCACACTAAGTTCTCTAGCCTATTTCTTCTCATAACGTGCCTTAAAACGTTGACTGTCTACGTCTAATTTCTCTAATTAGTATACGGTAACTATTTCCTTATTGTGGGACTTCTTCAATGGTTTCTCTGTTTGTCAGTGGTATTCTATGCACTTTCCTCAGAAACCACAACGCAATTAATTCCCCCCCCTCCCCCCCCCCCCCCCCCCCCCAAGGATCGGACGAACGAGGAAGAACAAAAAAGAACCTACTGAATGATAGCCCTGTTAGTATTCCGGTCTAGTCCGACATATTTTATTTTTACTTTTTATTTTATTATTCTATTTCCTTGTTCAGTTACTGGCGCTGCGATGAAGGACTTACAAACGCAATTCGTAATTCCGATTCCACGTTCGAAACATGGCTGCAATTTAGTTTAGCTTAGTTTAGTTGATGGATCAACATCACGGCACACGGGTGTAACCCATAAGTGCTCCGCTCTCCTCCTAACACCTGAGTCTGGAGAAACTCAGCTCAGTGCACGAACTCCGAAACACCAGCGAGGATCCTGAAATACTTTGGATAGATTTTTAACTCGAAATTTTTGCCCGGGCGCGATTTCCAACTGCCAAGGGATGTTTTACGTGCGCAACAAAACACACGGGCGTCAGATCACCCAGAGACCAGGAGAAATTTTATTACTAGAAGTCCACGTGAAAAAATCCCGATCCTCACCGGGGCTTGAACCCGGGACCTCGGGTGAGGGGTGAGTATGGGTGAGGATATGTGTGTGGGTGGGGGATAGTGTGTGGTGTGGGGGATGTGTGTGATGGGTGCGGGGAATGTGTGTATGGGTGGGGTATATGTGTGGGTGAGTAGGGGATGTGTGGTGGTTGGGGGAAGTATGTGGGCGTGTGTGGGTGGGAGATGTGTGCGTGGATGGGGAATGTGTGGGTGGGGGTGTGTTAGTGGCTTAGGGATGTGTAAGTGGGTGAGGGATGTGCATGTGTCTGGGTGGGATGCGTGAGTGGGTGGAGGATAAGTGTGTGTAGGGGTATTGTGATCGAGAGATGTTTGGTTGGGGGTGGGTGGGTGGGGGTGTGTGGGTGCGTAGTGGAGGATGTGTGCGTGAGTGAGTGTGTGTTGGTGGATGGGTAGGGAATGCGTGTGTGGGTGGGGAGAGGTGTGTGGTGTGTTGGTTAGGGATATTGTGTGGGTGAGGTATGTGTGTGTGGATGGGGGATTTTTGTGGTGTGTGGGTGGGGGTATGTGGGGTGGATGGGTAAGGGTATATGTGTGGGTGTGGGTGAGAATATTGTGTGGTATGTGGGTGGGGGATATGTGTGTGGTGTGTAGGTGTGGATGTGGGTGTGGGATGTGTTGGTGAGGGATGTGTGTTTGTGGTGCGTGGGTTGGGAATATTGCGTGGTAGGGGATGTATGTGATGTGCAGGTGGGGGATTGTGTAGTGGGGGATTGGGTTAAGGCATGTATGGGTGGGTAGAGGATGTATGTGTGGGTGGTGGGGTGTGTGTGTGAGTGGATTGGGGATGTATGGGTGGTTAGGGAGTTGTGTGTGTGTGTGGGGGGGGGGGAGGTGGGATTGTATGCGTGGGTGGGAAATATGTGGTCAATGGAAATATGGCTGGGGGATGGGTGGTTTGAGGTGTGGATGGGGAGAGGATGTGTGGGTTAGGATGTGTATGTGGGTGGGCTTGGGATATGCGGGTTGGTGGGGGAATGTTTGTGGGTGGAGAGTGTGTTTTGGTTGGGGGAACAGGTGAGGGGAGTGTGGGTGGGGGATGTGCGGGAGGGGGATGGGTCGGTTGGTGGGGTATGTATGTGTCCCTTGGTGTGCGTGTGTGTGGGTAGGTAGGGGTGTGTGTGGGTGGGGTGATGTATGGGTACGTGGGAGATGGGCCTCATAACATGGTAATTTGCCTTGTTTATGTTTACAACATTCATTTCACAATGTTTTTTTTTTCTTCCTATGTAAATGTATAATGTTCTTGATGAACGAAAGACGAGTGACTGGAAGGGCCGAATGTAAGACGGACCTGCGCGCCCAATAAAGTTGATTTGATTTGATTTGATTTGATTTGACCTCCAACACTCAAGGCGGACACTATACCTCGAGACCACGCAGGCCCCAAAGGTGGTTTTAGAAGCAGAACGCCTTGCGCTGGTATTCATTCAATGGTATGAGTGCCGGTAGTTCAGAAAGCAAAGGTAAACTAGTGAACGAAACTTGCCCGAAAATCACAAACAGCCAAACAATGCTGGGATTGACTGCGACGTATGCAACAAACCTGTTCAGTTTACAGGAAATTGGTTTTACCTTTCCTCCTATACTTTCACATACTCCATTGTCATCGAAGATTACACTATTACATTATTGTTATACTCATTTCATATTCCGTCCTCGTAATTCGTGTTTGCATATTCTCCTTCTTCTGTCTTTTATCTCCCAGTGGAGTATAGGCCCTCAACCAGCCCAGCCAAACTTCTGTAGACTTGTTCATGCTTGGCTGATTACGCAGATGCATAATACTGTCTATTGCACAAGGCCGCTACTAACTAGCAAAAACCTCCATTTTCGTTACCTTCGGTTATCATCGGTTTCAATTCTCTTAGATTTTTCCGCGAAAAATGTGTGTCGGTTTTCGTTGGTTGCCTCGGATTTCGTCGGCGTGCTCACATGACCTCAGTGCTAATTTTGCGAAAATGAAGTGACATACGCGTTCTTCTGCTCATTTTGGCGTTGTTTTTCGTTGTGTGAGCATCACTTGCTAATAATAAAATACGAGAGCGGCATTAAGATGGCTGAAATCAGCCACATGTACGGGAAGTCGCCATCCACAATAACTTCTATAGTGGCGAAAAAAAGGAAGCAATAAGGGAGACTAATATAGGGAAAGGCATGAATGTGCTAACGAAGCAGAGATCGCAAACAATTGAAGATGTCGAACAGTTATTATTAATTTGGATTAATCAAAACCAGATAGGTGGTGAGTCTGTTTCGGAGGCAATCATATGTGAAAAGACCAGACTGTTGTATGCTGATCTCTTTAAGAGAATGCCTGGGACGAGTGCTAGTGCACATAGTGATGTTTTTTTTTTCTGTTTGCCCTCCCTCGCTTTGAACTCAAGCGTCGTCCATATACACTATTTATAGTAGTGATAGGCTGCATGTTGCGTGTGGATTAGCTTTCCATATTAACAATGTCCCTCACCATAAGGCGAACCCACTCCGACTTCAGAGGTACTTGTAATTTACGTCCCTAAGTCAAGGACGGCAGGTCAACATTTTACTCCAGCTGTCCGGTGTAGGGGTTGAACGGCTTACCTCGGCATCAGCACACCGGATGTTTAAGAACACGCGCTCTTATCCATTCGGCCATGCGGACCTGCACTTAGTGATTTTAAAGCCAGCAGAGGATGGTTTTAAAAAAAGCTGCCTAGTAACACTATGCATTGGGCCGACAAATTGTATTAAACACTATATTTATTCTCTATAAAATGTGTTTTTTGGGTATGTATTTTGAAATTTCTAGAATGAATGAATTGGATTGATATGGAAATAACTGCCTCGGTTTTCGTCGGTTTCGGATTTCGTCGATTGTTTTCGGAAGGATTATCGACGAAAACCGAGGTTTTACTGTACTAACTACGCGATGACGTAGCCAGTCGCCTCTAATGACATATTATGTTGTTTTCCTCTCTTGTAGACCCCGGTGAGACAAAGTGCATATTTTCATCATAATTCTTGCTTTAGTTCATTATTTCCTTGGATTTCCATAATACCATTGCTTTCAACTGCCAAACTGTCTGTCGTCTACTGACTATAGTACCTAGTGGTGTAGGGCAAGGGAACGGGGGGGGGGGGTGGGGTTCTTGACCCTAACGAATTAATGCCGCCTGTCTTGTACAGACCGCGGCGAACTGTGCAGGTTAGTTTTCTTTTTGTCCCCGACATAAATATTTCGCACCTTACCGAGGATTCGAACCCGGGTCTCCTGAAGAAGAACCCGGTGTTCTAGCCACTCGACCAGCCGCTGCTCCTTGCTGTCAAAGCTGCTCTCTATTTCATTTGTTCTTCTGTTATCTTTATTTTCACGTTGTTGAAGATGAGGACCCCTATGGGAATGTCCTTAGTGATGTGACATCGGTTCTTGGCTCAACTCAAATTTTAATTTTCTATACAAAACATGTGTATTTTCTGACTGTGTACTTTGATCTAGTTTTTTTTTTTTTTTTTGTATTAAAAGTTAGTTGCATGTTCTTTACAGAAAGTCACAATCAACTCCAGCATTTAATGACTGTGATGGTTGGCAAATTGTGAGTTCAATAATTTGCCATTGCTTTCTCATAATATTGTGAAAATGAAATCAAAGCAGTCTGCTCCCAAATTTCCGGCGCTCATTGCCCTTAAGCCACAGACTTATATTTTGTTAAATTATGATTCATATATTATCATTCCGATTATTGCAGTGTTAAAATTCAGCATGGCCGAATGGATAGGAACGGGCTTTCTGAAACATAAAGTGTGTTGATGCCGAGATAAGGGGTTCAACCCTTACACTGGACAGTTCGACTAAAATGTTGACTTCTCGTCCTTGACTTGGGGACGTAAATTACAATGTACTGAAGTCGGAGTGAGTTCGCCTCATGGTAAAAGACACTGATAACAGGGAAAGTGTAACAGTACAGCCACAGATGATTATAAACCAAGTCCGATGTCGTTCTATAAAAGGTTTTATTGATCGTAATAAATTGAAGAATGGTACATAAGTTATTTGGTAAGATGTTCACATCTCTGGAGCTTAGCTGTAACTAACCTAACCAAAACAACCTACGTCACGACTTGAGCATCCTTAGTCACGTTCTTCCTGGATGCTCAACCGTGCCCTAAGTTTGCACATCGAACCTATTAACATAGATGGTACTTATTCTGTTACACCTCCCTTTCTTTAAAAAGACTTTTCTTCTTCAAAAGTCTTAACTCCTAACCCCCTTATTCTAAACATTCTTTCCCTCACCAACACCAATACCTTAACCCCCAATATTCCACGTCATCCCAAACTAACTCTATCTTAACTGCTTTCACTTCTACTAATTCTCCACTTGTCTCCCATATAGCAATTCGCTATGAAGTTATACTTCTTCTTCGTTACTGACTCTTCCAGATTTCATTACAAAAATATAGGTCATAAGAATGGTCTATAAAAAATCGTTGGTATACATTTGGCATTATGAAACTTCTCATTCTTTCTCAACATTACAACTCAGGATAGACAGAAAATATAGGGTTAGGAATAGAAAAGAAGGGGTGCGCACCCAATTTATGAAGATATTAAGAAGTAGTCAAGAACAATCACATTTACCTCCCTTGCAAACGTAAAAACTTTTACAAAAGTTTTTCAAAAATACATCTTATGATTTATAAATCTACATCCCTATTCGTTATACATTAAGTTGATCCAAAATTTCTTCTATATACTCAATATTTATACTTCCATCGACGATATTTCAGCTATTTCACGTCCAATCATAAAACTCATAACAATGTTCATATTCCATGAACATTTTAAATTAATTAACGCTGTTTATCACAGCTCCTATATTTTACCCCCTCCTGATAAGTATCCCCGTCTATTCTACCACATGTTCTGTTATTCACAGCCTCCTTAATATCTACTCTCCATCAACTAATCTTTTATATTTGCTTAACTATCACAGCTTCTTTAGACGTTAATCACGTATATAATATGGCATCCAATCCATATACCTTTAATCCACGCTGACTTAATGCAGCTCCTATTTTAACTTCCCAGCACCCTCTTATTTGAGTAGTAACCCCGTCTCTATGGCATATGTTTCCAACACCCTATAGCCACTATATTATTAACCTCTCTACTCTAAAATATTAACGCTGATTAACACAGCGGCCTTCTTACTCGTGAACTTATTTTTCATAAAGAGAATGTGTCTCTCTTCTAGTCCTCAGTAGTTTATTAACCCTTTTCTGAACGAAGGGCCTTAAATAAAGCCCTATGTACTGCTTTTATTCCAGACAGAACCATCAGTGAAATAAACCTAAACTTAAATAATTTTCAACACATTTGTAAACAAAGTAACTACTATTCAACAGACAAGACAATTCAACTTAAATCATGAGTTAAACGAAATAAAATTACAACAGAATATCATACCCCCTCCCCCCCCCCCCCCCAAGTTTTTAAACATCATTTTTCTTTCCCCTCATAACAAATAAAGGCATCAACTCATTCAAAGAAAAACATATTTCAGAATAACACAACATACATCCTATCCATTGTTAGTCACTTTTACGGACCAACAATAACTTATTTATCTGTTTAAGAAAACTCAAGAAGTCAAATCATAAAATCAATTGGCAATAAAATTACAGTAAAAATATATCACACTCGAATTTACATCCATATTAGCTATCTTAATACCTAAATATATAGTGTCATGTCTACTCCTCAAGACAACTCATTGTAAGTATCAATAAAACCATTTTCTATAACAAATGTGTCATATACAGCTAATGTATTTCATCAACTATCACTTTCCTTTTTAAATCACCAAATTTACATCCTGCTATCTGCAGCATTTCTATCCATTTATCTACCATGTTTCCACTTCCTCAGCAACTCCAGATTTATCTGAATAAGTGCTATCTCCACATCAATGTCTTCTTCCTCTTGTAAAGAAATATCTTCCTCCATGCTACTATCTCTATTAGATTCTGATTTTTCATCCATTCCTTCTTCTTCATCTGTATGTCTATTGCTAGCAGCCGCTAATTTTTTCCTTTCTATATCTAATCTAATTTGTTTATCATAGTTTCTTAACGACCTTTCGAGTAGGGGCATGTACTCGTCGCTTGATGAATTTTCTCTAATTCTTCTCTGCCTTTTCACTTCTTTTTCTCTCTGTCTCTCTATTCTCCTTTTCGCTGCTTGTCTAGTATTTTTAAATGGAGCGTTTACCTCTTCTTCCATAGATTCCACACTATCATAATAACCCTCATACGTATTTTTCTCTTCTTTTATCAGCGTTTTCGGTATTGTCTGTTCCTGAGTATCATCATAAACTGGTGTTGTTATTAATTGACTTTGTACTGGATCTTTTCTAAAATCTGGGGGTATTGTAGCTCTTCTGACGATTTGTCCATCTGAGTATAAGTCGTCTGAATAATAATTATTATTATAATTATTGTTTCCCTTATCATCATTATCTCTTCTTAAGTGTTCTACATGTGCCCTTGCTATATGTCCCGTGATCCGGTTCTTTATACTGTATGATACATTTCCTAACTTTTCTAAAATGTAATAACCTGGAATCCAACGAGCATCAAATTTGGAGTTTCTTCTATGCTTTTTATAATAAACTCTGTCACCTACTTTGAATTCCTGTAATTGTGTTTTTTCGTTTCTGTACTTTTTCTGTCTTTCTCTAGCTTTAATTATATTGTTCTTTAACCTTACATGCGCTTTGTGCATTTCTTGTATAATAACTTCCTGAAAATCTTCCCCCATATATTTACGTCTTGGTTTTAACAGATTGTCAATAGGTAGTATAGGCTCTCTCCCGTGTAATAAATAAAATGGTGAAAACCCTGTACTCTCATTTTGATTTGTGCGTATTGCGTTTAGTGCAGGTCCCAGGAATAGATCCCAATCTTTTTCATGTTCATCGACAATCTTTGCTATAATGTTGTACAATGTTCTATGTTGTCTTTCGTTTTTAGCATTTGAAGAAGGTCTATAATACGAGGTCTTTATATGGTTTATATTCAATTCTTTTAATAACTTCTCAAATTTCTTGTTCACAAACTCTTTACCGTTATCCGTGAGTACGATCTGTGGGCAACTAAATCTTGGTATGAATTCCTGTAAAAAAAAATATTAATGATAGTATCTGCACTCTTGTCTGGGATTGCATAAACTTCCGGCCACAGACTATAGATATCTACGATATGAATTAAATATACGTTCCCTGATAGTGTTCTAGGGTGAGGACCTGATATATCTAAGCTGACTTTTTGCATAGGAAACTGAGGAATGTCTGTATTCTGTAAAGGACATTTGATTGTTTTCATGTTTCTTAATCTACATTTTTCACACGTATCGACGTATTTACAAGCAGTTTTAAATAAATTCGGCCAATAATATTTATTCGTGAGTGCTTTCACTAACTTATCACGACCGAGATGACCATTCTCATCATGATACGCCTTTAGAATTTCACTTTCCAAATGTTTTGGAATATATTTCCTTAACTGTTCGTTTCTTTCATTCACGTAATATAACTGATTATCATCTTGTAAAACTAAATAATTCTTCTTATACTTGTTCTCACCCGTTTCTTTTAATTTCTGTTTTATTACTAGAACTTTTGGATCTAATTCTTGTTCTTCTTTCATATTAAATTGCATTAAATGTGGGTCTTCTGCTCTAGGTTCAGATTCTTGATCCGACGGTAAACTCTCAAAATCTTCTCTATTTATTATAGCAGAATCTAATATATTTACTTGCCAGTTTCGGTCGTCTATTTCCGGTTCTCTTTCGTCTTCCGTGTTTATTGATGTCTGTGGATACGGGATTCTGGACAATAAATCTGCACATGTATTGTTCCTACCTGGTAATATTCTATTTTGGTATTGTATCCTTGCAGATTCAACGCCCATGTCTGTATTTTTCTGTTCTGCACTGGAGCTTCTAATAGAGATTTTAAAGGCATGTGGTCAGTTCTGATAATGAAATTTGCGTTATGTAAATAGTAATTAAGTTTCTGAAGAGCATAGTTGATAGCATAAGCTTCCTTCTCAATAGTCGACCATTTTCGCTGAGATTTGCTAAGTTTATGTGACAAAAAATATATTGGTCTTTCATTTTTAACTCCTGGTATACCAGATTCTTTTCCTTTATATGGTTGAACCAAACATGCTCCTATAGCATTATCTGAAGCATTTGTATACAATATTAGCTGTTTATTTAAATCTGGATGTGTCAATAGTGGCACTACTGTTAAACTATTTTTTTTTAAATCAAACGCTTTTTGACATTCATCATCCCAATTGAATCTAGCGTATTTGCCAGTTAGGTTAGTAATAGGCTCTCCTATTTTTGAGAACCCTGGAATGAAACGACGATAATACCCACATGTACCGATAAACGCACGAACTTCTTTTATGTTAGTTGGAGGAGGTAGTTCTCTAATAACCTTTACCTTATCCTGATCTGGTTTAATTCCGTCTCTATTAATGATATACGCTAAATACTTTGTTTCTGTTTTTAAAAATTCGCATTTACTGAGCTTCAGTTTAACATCATGTATTCTTAATCTGTCAAATACTAATTTTACATGTTTTAGGTGATCTTGTACGTCTCCTGCTGTGTAAATCAAAATGTCATCTATGTATGCCAATGCAAACTTTTGCATGCCCTCCAATACTTGATTTATTAATAGCATATAATGAGAAGGCGCCGTACGTACTCCTAAAGGCATTCGTAAGAATTCGTAAGAACCTGCGTGTGTACAAAAAGCACTCTTCTTTTGGGCATCTGGGGACATAGGTATACACCAAAATCCTGATCTTGCATCTAACGTAGTGAAGAAGGTAGACCCATTAAGTAAGCCCAAAATATCGTCAATCACCGGCAATGGGTACGCTACATTCTTAGTGATTTTGTTCAACGCCCGGTAGTCACAGCAGAAGCGATGACTCCCGTCCATCTTGGTCACAATTACTATCGGAGATGACCACTCTGATTTGGATCTTGTGATGATTCCCGCTTTTAGCATATCTTCTATTGCTTTTTCAACAATTTCTCTATTCCTTAATGGAGTTCTGTATGGTTTTAAACTGATTGGTGGGTGATCTCCAGTATCTATTTCCATCGTAACTGTTTTTGTCTTTCCCAATTCTAAGTCATTAATTGCAAAAACGTCTTGATTCTCTTTTATAAGTAGTTCTAATATTTCCTTATTTTCTGGTGGAGTTTTTAACTGTGCTAATAATTCTTGTTCTCTTGTTATTTTGTCTACTGAATGTATTTGAGATGTATGTCTTTTGAATGGATGGATCAATTCATCATTCTGCACGTTCCATTTTCTTTCGCGTCTGTTATTACTTCTTTCCCTAGGAATTTCTGAATAATTTATTCTCGGGATTTCCACTCTATCTGTTGCTAATATGCCATTAATATTATGTTCGACTTTGGCTATTACATATCCTCTGTATAATTTAATTTCTCTACCTGTGTTTTTAATAATCATTACTGGAAAAGTTAAGTGTTTATCTAATGATACTATTCCATCCGGAACTTCTAGACCAGGCTCATCAATTACCTCCCTTTGCAATTCAGTGATTCTAACTGTGTGTCCTACTAAATAATACGGATTTCTTTTTACCTTTGCCTGTATCAAATTAACCGTCTGTGGTTTTAACGTCGTAGACATTTTAACTCTAACCAGTGCCGAAATGTGCATGTCTTCTTCCAAATCTACATATACGTCCTTGAATTTTAATTTGTGCAAATCAAACAAAAGTCTTACACCGTTTTTTATTAAAAAATCTCTACCTATAAGCATATTTCTATTTAAATCTTTCACTACATGAAAAGGATGTCTTACGTTGATCCCTCCTAATTTAAGATTTATTATTGTTTGTCCAATTACTTGTAAATTTTGTCCTGTAACAGAGTGAAGATTATTATGACTCCTGAATATTTTGCAATTTCTCATTATTTTGTATAAAAAACTTTCTTTGATTACACTAACCTGAGCTCCCGAATCAATTAATGTACGAATTCTATACTTCTTTATTTCTATTATACATGAACTGGGATCTGTTTTATTCACTGTAAACTGTTTGATTTCATCTAGTTGAGAGCACTTCCTACTCGTCCTGCTATACCTGTTATTAAAATATTCTTTATATCTTGGGACCTTGTTATCTTCCCTCCTACTGCAGGTCCTATTTAATAGGTGGGGCGCCGGTTTTCCTGAGTTCTTGGACTTGTAAAACTTCTGTGTCTATCTTCAAAATTCCTATTTAATCTGCTATTGACATTTTGTGTATTCGACTGGACACGCCTGTTACCACAGAAGCGAAAAATGTGTCCACGTTGGCCACAACCCCAACAGACTATATTTGTGTTATTTGTGTTAACTACCGTCTCACTTATAGGATTTATCATTTGTCTTCTTCTATCGTAAACATTTCCGTTACTTCTTTGCAATGTCTGTATGCCTCCTCTCCTATTCCATCCGAATCTTGTTTGTCCTATCTCCATAGGCTCTTCAATCCTATCTTCTCGGCTAGTTGATATTTCTCGTCCTACTCTTAGTCTAAATCTTCGTCTCAAATTCTCTTCTTGCACAGCTATATCTACAGCTTGTGATAATCTCTCAGGGTTTTCTCTCATTAATTTAAATTTCAATCCATCCGACTTTATACCATCTACAAAAATCCCGACCAACATCCGTTCTACTTCCTCCCCTCGTACGTTCTGTCCTAAGAATGCTTCTTCAGCCAGGTTAATCAATCTATCACTAAACAATTGTACCGTTTCTCCAGTGTTTTGCTTGAATTGTCTTAACACTGAAAACGCATGTTGGGGGTCAGTGATTTCAGCGTATTTATGTGCCAAATCGTCCTTGAATTGTTCCCATGTCTCATCTACCCTAGCTTCTAATTTTCTTCTGATATGATCAGAAACCGGTTCTGTCGTGGCCTGATAAGCAAGTTTCATTTTTTCTTCATCTGTTGCTGCCACCAAATATGCATGCTTCTCTATTGAAGTTATCCACTTCTTAAAGTCCTTCGCCTGTCCACTAAATTTTACAATTTATGTTGCCATTCCTTGTTGTTTCATGACTGTGTTGAGTCTACCTATTGCCGTACCTACTCCAGTCAAAACTTGTGTTAATGAACCCTGTTCTTCTGCCATATTGAAATGTGCTGAAATATCAATTCATATAAGCAAACTCACAGTTATAACAATTTAATTAACAATTATCAACGATTATATAGGCCCATTTAAACCAACCAAGGGATGTAAGCAACTGTTTGATCAATCAATTGTATCTAAGAATTAAAGGTCTCATAGCGGTTAAACTTTAATTAATTACCGTTAGCTATATCGTCCTTTGATCCAAGAGAAAGGTGAATCCACGTACGTCAGCTGAGAATTCTATTTGCCAAGGGTCACGTATAACACAAACGTCTGGCGTCTGTATTATCTGAAGCTGCCTATGTTTCTCCAAACGACGCCGTAATTTGTAGTTCCATCATTCCTCGTACATCTCAGGCTTCTCCAGCGGTAGGAATGCTTCCATCTTCACCCATGGTTGGGCACACCAGACTTGAGCCTTCTTTTCACCCTAAACAGGGCCCTTCCAGACGACGACTTGAGAACAGAACAGCTCTAGCCTGATGAAGCGACTTAATTAGGTCTCCTCTTCAGCAGGTCGGCAACCCAGTTTGCCCAACCACTTCCAAAAAGACCACAACAACCAAGTCGCATTCCTCTTGACATCTCATTGTAATTTTAAGTTGGCTGGCTGTTTTAAATTTTGACGTTTAGAAAAAATTTCCTTGATACTGGACAATCTTAGTAGGTAAGTGACCTTCAATCAAACAGCAAGGTCAATGAATAACGGCAGGCCAAACTTTGATGACAATCACGTTAGTTCAAATGGTTATAATGAAAAACAACTAATTCTATTGGCAACCAGGGTAAGATGATGGCTCCATCCAGTAATCTTGATACGTATGACTTCAAATCAACTAGCCCGAAAAATGTTTCATGTTGACTCTATTTTAAGTTGATACTTTCAATAAAAATGGTCCGGTCTGGAGCTTTTGATTCGAAGAATTTAGTAAAAGTCTATTTCTTCATACCTTCTGGTCGCGGCAAGCTGAAAGTTCTCTGCTGTACTATGCCATTTTCAGTACTTCACGTTATATGTCCGCGATATCCAAGTTAAGATAAGAATCGACATCCTGGTGTGCGGCGCCAAATCTGTACTGTAACAGTACAGCCACAGATGATTATAAACCAAGACCGATGTCGTTCTATAAAAGGTTTTATTGATCGTAATAAATTGAAGAATGGTACATAAGTTATTTGGTAAGATGTTCACATCTCTGGAGCTTAGCTGTAACTAACCTAACCAAAACAACCTACGTCACGACTTGAGCATCCTTAGTCACATTCTTCCTGGATGCTCAACTGTGCCCTAAGTTTGCACATCGAACCTATTAACATAGATGGTGCTTATTCTGTTATAAAAGCTAATCCAGACGCAACATTAAGATAGAATTAAGTGTGTACAGACTCCGCTTGAATTCAAAGTGAGCGAGCGCTTAAAAATAAAAATACAATATCAAAGTATGTGGGATGCGCATAGTTTAATTGTGGCCGTTTTTACAAGGCCAGTAAAAAATTGTCATTTTAAAGTATATATTTACAGGTGACATTAAAATTACACTTTTAGAGATTAAATATAAATGTGGAAAGCTAAAATTTGATTATAAAATGTGAGTAAGCAAAGTTTACAAAAAATTCTTTCAAGAAACCTATTGGCGTTATTCTTAACCTTAGAAAATCTTACTGGAGTAATAATTATTTCATTTCTTAATGAACAGTAAAGAGACTTTAAATTAACTTGTGATATTAAAACTAGGTATACAATTACCTTTTTTAAAATTCTAGTAGTTTCCCTTGCCACATATTAGATGTTTATGTCCCCTATCATTGCTTATCCTAGTATTTTTTTTTTCTTTTCAGATATCTAGTAATTCTGCAGAATGCTTGAACGTAAGTGTTAATACGTGTAGTGATGAATCAAGGTATTACTATCATGTTAATATGATATTTTAAATATTCTCTAAGCAAACGTAATTGCACCAGCATTTGGCAGAGAGAGAGAGAGAGAGAGAGAGAGAGAGAGAGAGAGAGAGAGAGGGGGGGAGAGAGAGAGAGAGAAAGCGAGAGAGAGAGAGAGACAGAGAGAGAAAGAAACAGAGAGAGAGAGAGAGAGAGAGAGAGAGAGAGAGAGAGAGAGGAAAACTATTTGTTAAAAATGAATGAAATTTAAGAACGTAAATGGCATTTCCTCTAAACATAATATTTATCAACATAAACCTCATAAACTTGCACGGCCTTTCGCCAGTGCGAAAGTAAGGGCATGCAGGCCTTGACTGTGCCAGACCAGGTTTTGTTCTGCTCACTTCGCCTATTAATCGTCATCTCTCTCATTCCTATCACCTAGGCCATAGCCATCAGTCACATCACTCACCTTCTCGTTGTTACTTTGGCGTTGAAATCCCCGAGGATGACAGTCATTTCACATTTTTACACTGGTCCACGGCCATGTCAAATTCGTTATATCATTCCAGAAGCCCTGAGCATGAGAACGTGAGGCGAAGAAATTCATTGGTATTGAGAAACTTTCGAATTTACTGAACCCTTGCTTTCTACAAATCCACAATGTTCTTTTCCTATTTATACAGTGGTACCTGGGGTTACGAACTTAATTCGTTCCAGAACTCGGTTCGTATCCCGAAACGTTCGTAATCCGAAACATTGAAATCAATTAAATAGAGACAATCCGTTTAAAGATGAAAGAATCGTTCTTTTTTTATTAACATCCTGTCGTTTACCTGACAAAACGCAAAGAATACGTGTACTTCACGTATTAATTAAAGATTGATTGATTGATTGATTGATTGATTGATTGATTTAGGAACCGACATTACAGCTTTCGGGGCATTCCAATAAGCGCTCCGTCACCATCATCAGCAGACAACGAAGAGTTCCAACACTAATAGTTTCAGTAGCAATCTGATTATATGTCCGTCTCGCCTTTCCGCTGAGCGTCTTTCGTCAGCCAGATCACCTCGTCACACCTCGCTGCCTCATTCTTACCAGACTATGGTGATCCATGTGCTCCTCCGAGGTGTACACATGCTCCCACAAGGCGGCAACCACGTCTGCCTTGTCATGTATCAATACTCCACCAGGTGTTGCCGAGCCAGCCAATCTGTCCGCCTGTTCATCCACCAGCACACCGGCATGCCCCGGAGAAAAGATCCATGTTATGCATGCTACCCGTGACCTCCAAAGCGAAGCAAGCCATTCTGCGCGAAACCTGCCTGTCCTCACCCTCCTCAGCATGCTTTCTGAGTTATTTAAAAATCACGATGTGTGTATGTATTGTGTTCTCCATCCAGCGGAAAGCTGCACTGACCGCCTCCACCTCCATTCTTAAGCTAGATGTTGTGGTATCATACGCCAGGCTCTCCTGCACCAAACGTCGACCATTAGTTTTTGCTAAGAATCCCCAGGCACTTCTCCTGCCTCTCAACACCGAACCATCCGTGTAGATAATCACATCACCCGGGCGAGCAGTATCCTGAATAAGTTGCTGAATTCCCACTTACGTAGCCCCTGCTGGCCATTCTCTGCACTCCCGGCTCAGTGTGGTTATAACTCTGCCCAAGTCTGACTGCTCCGCTGGCACTCTGACCTACTCCTCTCCTCGCCTAATATTCTCCAAGATGCACACCTGTCTGATCGTATCCTCGCCTGAGCCATCCATGATTTCCCTCTTATCAGTCGCTGACCCTTAACTGCGTCCAGCGCCTCATGCAACGGGTGATCTGTGTCTGCAGCTACTCTGAGGTATGCCTTCGTCTGCATCACCTAGTGCCTACCAGCAACAGTCGGCAGACCAAGGATGTAACGCATACACACCACTGGGGTGTCTCTGGTGCATCCCAGAATGACCCGCATAGCTTTGTTCTGTATGCGCTCTAATTTCACCAGCTGACCCTTTGAGACAGTGAGCAGTTCTAGTCTTTTTTCTTCTTCTTCTTTGCGTTCATCCGGAGTGTTTTTCAGATGTGATTGCGGTGTGTCTAAGTTATGCGTCCTTGAGCCGAAACCCATAGGCCAACACATCCGACTTTTAGCGTGCTTTTTTGACCAGGTAGCATTTCTGGGATACTCTCACTTTTGCGGTACCGTCCACAATCCAGCTGGCCAAGTTGGAACGGTAGAAGACTTAACGGTCATCCCTCAAAGGAAGGCAGGGACAGAACATCGCATTTTCCGCCATCCAGGGTGGCTTCAATAATTGCAGGGCCGACACATAGCGCCCTGGTCCTGAGCTCACCGAGGGAATCGCCACGTCCTGCTCATGGCTGCTTTAATTCCTCACTTCAATATATTGGGCATTTCGTTTGCCCCAAGCACAAACCAGAAAGGTCTGCAGACGGTATCCACTCAGCGAGTTTTCGGTTCGGACATGTGCTTGTCGTTGTGCCCGTCAGAGCTGTTCCAGGCACAACGGACATTCGGAAACTACTTAGTTAGAGCTGTTCCGAACAAGAGCGGCATTCAGAAACTAGGTAGTCAGAGCTGTTCCTAGCACGAAAGACATTTCACTCGGAAGTTTGTTGCGTTGTGCCTGATTTATCTGCACCCGTAGGCCAGCACATCCGACTTCAGCAGGCATTTTTACGGGTTAGCCTTCCCGGGGTTTCGAGGGACGTTAGACTGTTAGTGCTGTGGTGTCGCCCACATCTCAGCTGGTAAAAGTAGAACGGTCATCGACATCACGGTGAACCCTCAAGGGAAGGCAGGGCAGACCATAGGCAATCCCCCGCTATCCAAGGAGGCTAAAATAATTGCAGAGCCGGCACATATTGCTCTGAGACTGGGCTTATCCGAGGATTTGCCACGTTCTGCTCATGGCTTCTTTAATTCCTCACTTCTACGTGTTGGGCATTCGCTTGCCACTGGTCGTTCAAGTACACATTAGGAACGGTCAGTCTGCGGGCGACATCCACTAGGTAAACTTTCGCTTTGGACTTCGGGCCACACAATGGATTCGCTAGCAGTGCGTTCCATTTCGTGTTGTTGAGACGTTTTTCCACCTTTGTCTAGACTCTCTATGAGTTAGCAGACAGTTTTCGTAACAAATTTCATTCGACTGGGGCACCTCTTCTACCTTTTAGTACTCTCTCACGAGGTAGGCTACATGTGCTGCCGGCTCAGCACCTTACCTCCGTGCAGAGGTGAGCGAGAAAAACGCCAGGCCCTCTCATCCGGGGACCCCTCATATTCCCCAGCTGAGAGCCTTCGGACAAGTATCTGGACTGGGCATGTAGCGTGCTCAGAATTTCACTTCCATTTTTCAGTAGGTGGGTATCGGCCAGGCTTTAACATCCGAGCGTTTTATGGCTTAGAGTCGTTCAGCCACAACCCTCAACAGAGGGCCTTATAGTATGTGTCCGGACCAAGAACGTCTGCCTTCGTGGGCCTAATTTATACTTTGACTGCTATCCTCAGTCTACCTGCAGAGCAGCAGGTTGTGTCTCGCTTAGTCTTGCCCCTATCCCATAAGCTGTCCGATATGTAGTTTTTTCATCCATCGACATAGCACATGGGGTCAATGGGGCACGCATGCTCCCCCACCACGGCAAGGTGGAGACACATCGGAGGAGTGTCCTAGTCCATAATCAATCACTGAGAGTATCAAGTGCTGGTATAATGTGAAGAGCATTCTCGACTCTGTGTCCATTGCCGCCATAGTTTTAACTGCAATGAGTCACTTCAGTTTGTTCTCTCTGTTGACGCTTCTACCATCTATCATGAGGTTTGGGACATCATCTCTCACAATCGTGTTGTCTAGAGAGCACCACAAAACAGCCGCCTTTTCCGGGTGGATGACAGCACTCATTTCAGTGCACCAATCAATCATTTTGTCTACTGTCACCTGCAGTTCCTGGGCTAACTTTTCAAACCAGTCTCAGCACTTGTACCAAGCAATTCCGGCAATAAATCACTGTGCAACAGCTTCGCCTTTTCACATAGTATTGCCTCACTAACACTGTCTCCTGAAAGTTGCTTTTCATTGATCCAGATCAAGAGAAGATTTTCAACTTTCTCTAAAGTTTGAGGTCTTTGCTTCTTGCAGCTTAGTTATACCTTTAGCCACATCGACTGATTTGAGTAACTCTTTGTTCTTTATGATGGTGGAGATAGTTGATTTTGCCATGCAGTACTCATTAGCTATGTCACACACACGAACGCCATGTTCATGTTTCATAATTTTTTCCTTCTTTATCTCAACTGTTATACGTTTCTGCTTCCCAACAGCACCACTACCGTTCTTGAAATTCATAATTGATGGGGTTAACACGGAAAATAATGAAAGAGATAAACTGAACACAGTGCCACTGCTAAGAAATCTTTTGCTGCTGTGTAGTAAGGCCAATGACGCGTGAAAATCTAGGCTACTAGACTAGCGCTAAGCGATGTTAGTACTGTACTGCGTGGCCTTCATTTGTATTGTACGCGATCGTTTGTCTCCAACGTTAAACCTCGCTCTCTGTCTGTCTGTCTGTCTGTCTGTCTGTCTGTCTGTCTGTCTGTCTGTCTTTCTGTCTGTCTGTCTGTCTGTCTGTCTGTCTGTCTCTCTCTCTCTCTATCTCTCTCTCTCTCTCTCTCTCTCTCTCTCTCTCTCTCTCTCTCTCTCTCTCTCTCTCTCTCTCGCCTTCGTTCGTAACCCGTGGCACTGTTCGTTACCTGAGACAAAATATTTTCGAAGTTGATGTTCGTAACCCGAATTGTTCGTGACTTGGGGCGTTCGTAACCTGAGGTACCGCTGTACACCCACTATAGTTGATACCCCCCCCCCCTTTTTTTTTAAAATTTCCACCAGAATGGTTTATGCTATATTTCTCGGAAGTTATTATGCCCTCTGGTCTCACATATACCTAACATGTTAGTATTCAGTCTTCTCATTTCTTTCTTAATGTTATCAAAGTTTGGTATGGGCGTGGTTAATTTTCTTTAAATTTTGTGTGGCCCCAGGAGACCAGTAAACAATTTTTGTTTCCCCACAGAGAAACGTTTAAAACTACCAATAGACCAATGTCATTCAATCCGATCCGATCCGATTTTTAAAAACAAAAAAGATAAACTTTCCACCTCGGTCAACCAGCCTCAGTGGCGTTGGTTACAGTTGTGGTGGTTCATAGTGCGGTATAGATCGTTCTGGTATTACAGCGGATGTTTAAGAACACACGTTCTTATCCATTCGGCCATGCGGACCTGCACTTAGTGATTTTTAAAGCCAGCAGAGGATGGTTTAAAAAAATTAAAAAGGCGCACTAGCGTGCATAGTGTTACTAGGCACGGCGAAGGTGTGAGTCCGGGGGCCGAAAAATTGTATTAAACACTACATTTATTTTCTATATAATGTGTTTTTGGTATGTATTTTGAAATTTCTAGAACGAATGAATTGGATTTAGATGGAAATAACTGCCTCGGTTTTTGTCGGGTTCGGATTTCGTCGATTGTTTTTGGACGGATTATCGACGAAATCCGAGGTTTTACTGTTCGAACTACGCGATGACGTAGCCAGTCGCCTGTAATGACATATTATGTTGTTGTCCTCTCTTGTGGACACCGGTGAGACAAAGTGCATATTTTCATCACAATTCTTGTTTTAGTTCATTATTTCCTTGGATTTCCATAATACGATTGCTTTCAACTGTCAAACTGTCTGTCATCTACTGACTATAGTATCTAGTGGTGTAGGGCAAAAGGGGGGGGGGGGGGTCTTGACCCTAAGGAATTAAGTCCGCCTGGCTTTTACATTCCGGGGCGAACTGAGCAGGTTAGTTTTCTTTTTGTCCCCGACAGAAAACTAATCCGCACCTTACCAAGGATTCTAACCCGGGTCTCCTGAAGGAGAACCCGGTGTTCTAGTCACTCGACCAGCCGCTCCTCATTGCTGTCAAAGCTGCTCTCTATTTCCATTTGTTCTTCTGTTATCTTCATTTTCACGTTGTTGAAGATGAAGACGGGGCCCAATGGTGATGTCCCTAGTGATGTGACGTCGGTTCTTGACTCAACTCAAATTTTAATTTTTTATACAAAACATGCCGGCTTCCTGGCCTAGAGGTTAGCGAATTTTCTCCGTAATCTAGTATACTCACGTAGGTAAAGTGACGATGGTGAGAATCAGCAGTGGTTCGAATCGCGTCGGTAACTTACGGGGTATGTGAGCCGGCCGCTCAGAAAACAATGGCAAACTACTGAACGTAGTCTTGCAAAGAAATCAACAATCAGCTGAAAGATGCTGATGTTGACAGCGATGTCTTGTAAAGGATTTGAAAAAAAAAAAATGCAAAGCATGTGTATTTTCTGACTGTGTACTTTGATCTAGTTTTAATTTGTGTTAAAAGTTTGTTGCATGTCCTTTACAGAACATCACAATCAACCTCAGGATTTAATGACTGTGATGTTCTGGGAAATTGTGTCTTCAGTAATTTGCCTTGCTTTCTCATAATATTGTGAAAATGAAAGCAAAGCAGTCTCCTCCCAAATTGCGATCATTGCCGTCAAGCCACAGACTTACATTTTGTTAAATTATGATTCATATATTATCATTCCGATTATTGCAGTGTTAAAACTTCAGCATGATACAATAGATAGGAACGCGCTTTCTTAAACATCCAGTGTATTTATGCCGAGATAAGGGGTTCAACCCTTACACTGGACAATTCGACTAAAATGTTGACTTCTCTTCCTTGACTTGGGTATGTAAATTACAATGTACTGAAGTCGGAGTGAGTTCGCCTGATGGTAAAAGACACTGATAATAGGGAAAGCTAATCCAGGTGCAAAATTCAGATAGAATGAAGTGTGTATGGACTCCGCTTGAATTCAAAGTGAGCTAGCGCTTAAAAAAAATCAAAGTTTGTGGGATGGGCATAGTTAATTTCTTTAACAATTTGTGTGGCCTTAGGAGGCCAGTAAAAACAAAAAAATTTTTAAAGGCCATTAAAAAATTGGTACTTTAAAAAAAATTTATTTTAAATATTGGTTTCATCTTTTTTTTTTAAATTTGTTCTATTTAATATTATTTAAAAGTAAATAAATAAAACAAAAATAAAACAGTTATTTTTATTCTCTGGTAACTAATAAAATATCAATAAATTAGCTGCGAGGTCCCAGGGGCCGAACGCTTACTCTGTGCGCTTAGAGAAATGTATTTGCATGTATGATAACTACTTATATGAATTCAATGAGACGCTCCCCCCCAGAGGCTGGGGGAAGCCGGGCCGGGTTAGCTAGTTGACATTAATAATAATATATTTTAAAAAAAAAAAAAAAGGTTGTATGTAGATGTTTATTGTGTCTTTGTTGTTTCCGGATTCTCTTCATCGTCTGTGTCAGTGGTGATGAATAGTTTTCGTAAAGATATATTGTCGTCTCCATTGTGGTCTGTCTTTGTCCGTTTGTTTTTCATGTGGAAATGCCTTTTTGTTTACTTTCTTTGGTGTAGCTATGGGGGACTCTTCCTCACAATCACTGTTTTCCGTCTCCTATTGCGCTTGTTATGTGTGACTTCCTTGAAACCCTCTGTCGTATCTGCCTTTTTTGTCGTTTGTAAAGGAACCTTCCTCCTCCTTTTGGTCTTTCTCCTTGGTCGACGTCATTGGTGGGTCTGGATTTGGGGTCGTAGCTAGTTTCGATTTATTTATTTATTTATTTATTTATTTATTTTTTTTTTTTTGGGGGGGGGGGGTGGCGGTTACCCCAGACAAACTAGTTCCTCCGCCTCCCCCTTTTTTGTGTGGACCCTTAGTCTCACTGTGAGCTATTGCCCACAGTGGTCCAACAAGCCCACATCTAAGGTGAAGATGTGTGGTGAGTTTTTATTTGATCATCCCGGCCCCCGACCAGACCAGGCGCACTCCTGCGGGGGGGGGGGTGACAGCAAATGCGTCTGATTCTAGCCAAAGAACCGAGAAGGATCATCCTGGCCTCCGGTCAGACCAGGTATACTACTGAGAAGCCAGCAAATACACTTGGTTTTAGCCAAAAGGCCGAGAATCTTTTTTTTTTTTCCTGCATTCCATACAAAGCAATGTATATTTACAAGGTGTAATGCGTGTTTCTTTTATTCGTTTATATTACAGAGCATTGCCGTTTATTAGTGTTAAATGTCACATGCGTTAAGAAAACAATTACATACATATACAGTTATGATAATATGACATTTATGGCATTGGGCATGTAAACACACATTCCTCGCTTCATTCCCATCTCCACAAGCGGAAAGTATGTTAAACCTGTCCATCTCTCTCTATCCCACCCCCCTCTCTCTCTCTCTATCTCTCTCCCCTTCCCCACACACACACACACATTATGTCTTGATCTATCTCGCGCTTTCTGGAGATAGCAGTACATTGAATGCCGTGAGCTTGGGCAATAACCTTACATTATCATTCCAATAAAAATGTGGGTTCCCTATAATTACTAGGTCACATAGTTTCAGAGGTGAAGGATCACATGTTTGATGTTGCTGGCCTGGTATCAAATTACATGGTGATGCTCTATTGCCTTGTAAATGTCCATGACACTTTTTGTTTGGGGACAAGAAGCGGAGATATATAAATAGCAATTAGAGTCCATGACCTGTCCAGATGGAGATAGTTGGGCCAAACTTGTGATAGTGTCTGAGCATCAAGTACAATGGGATGGACTTAAACCTGACCACAACTTCCACCCCCCTCCCACAATATATTCCATTTTGCACATTCAAATATAATAATGAGAAAAATAATACAATGGTAGTAGTAATAATAATGGCATGTTTTTCTAATTGCAAGAGAAAACGAAATTAAGGAGAGTTTACACATTTCAGTCAGGGAAAATAGTAGATAGTTTGTATTTGAACATTAGTAAAAATGAGTTTCTGTTGTATGTAAGTGTGACATGTTCGATTGAGACAGAGGACCTAGTTAGTAGTGTTCTCTGGAAATATATCTTGAATAATAGATAGACAAGATAAGGATATGATTTTGCACGTTTTTGTCTAGAGGTCTCTCAAATGAGATAATCATTCTTGCCTAGCCCTTTTGGAGAACCATTTTTCCCTTGGCGCTGAACCCCCACTGTGTGACGACCAAGTATCTACACAGAAATTTATGAAAGAAGAAAAAGGTTCCCTCAAGGCCAAAAGGAGATCTGAACTATTCGCCCCTGTACAACTAAGGATCCATCTCACTCATTATAATGTTGCCAGTGTGCTATTCGTCCGTCACATTAGATCTTCCCTAATTTATTTTGTGTCAAAAGTGACCTATATCAGTTGTCCAATTATATCTTAGGACTTTAGGTTTTCATATTAGCAGACAAACTCAACAATAACTGTACATAACATCTGTTGGACAAGACATCTACATGACAGGTTCTTGACAAGAGCGGGACATACATTTACATAGAATTTTTTACTCCACAATTGTACAAGACATACATCATGGGAGATACTTGACAACATCTATACAGGACTTTTCACAATATCTGTAACCAACCACAGTAACTTAAGATATCCATCAGAGACAATACTTGACAGCAACTGTACAAGACATTCTCCTGAGACATGTACTTAAAACACTGGTTCATTAATACACTTTATTGAGCTGCTGGTGGGTCGAGTGAAGACCAATGGTTTACCCTTGTGTCATATCTGCACTTCAATAAATACATACATAATGTACAAAATATGCAGAACATGCATGCAGATAAACATGATACAACAACTCCTAAGTACTCCACCAACCGATCACTAAAACTCTCCTCCTCCTCTCCAATCTATAACTACACCACTGATTTACAGTATCAATCATCACTTCCTGTCTCTTGGGAATTTTATAAAATCCTATCATGGGAAACTTAAGGGAGGACCACTGTTCTGGATCAGTTTGCATCCTGTTATCATCAGCAATTGATGTTGGGAAAGCTCCAGGTAGCAGACTTCCTGTAATAAGTTCCATGGCAGATCATTTCCTCTTGAGAACAGAATTTGGGATGATATCGTACTGTACTGAATCTCACTGTAGACCAGACTGCTGGTGAAAGCTGACACTGGGGTACTTTGGGTGGTTGAGGATAGCACTCTCCTGACATTGGGAGATGTATACTCGGTACATGCAGATCATGACTTGCTGAAAAGATCCAGAATCATGAACAACGTCCCATATAATGCAGCACCTCACTCATTCAGTCTAACCTCACCTACTCTTCAAGTCACATTCATCTATCACTGTGTGAGCACCAGGCTGGTTATTCTCCAAGTTAAGTCTCAGATGAACAATCATTGCAAGCTACTTCACCAGGTTTATATGAATGTAGTTATTAACAAGAGACTTGATTTTAATTTCTCAGATGACATTGATTCACCCAATGATCACTGTCCTAATCACCATAAGAATCACTATAATCACATTAATGGATTATTCAGAACTGTTTGTCTCCCTATTTTCATTCAGCGGTTAGAGAGCTGAGATAAAATTCTTCCAGGAAATTCCTGTGTTTTGGATTCCAAGAGAATGAATAAGTGGTCCATTGGGGCACAGGATTACTTTCTATGAACATGACCGAGACAAACTGTAGACAGGGGTCTTCTTTAATAAAGCCTGGTTCACTGTGCACCAAGACAGGTTCACCAATGTCGACCATTCCTGCTTTCTGTTTAAAACAGTTACTTTCATTTGACTTGATGCCAAAGGTTGTCATGAAAATAAAAGCTGGCAATTCAGCCTGTGTTCATCTGTGATTTTCCCTGGATTACACTTATAGGGAGTAGTTCTGGGTTCTGGGACTTCTGGTTAGTTGTCCCAGATGATCTGAAGGCCTCTCCACCATCCTCTGTTCTCTGTTGATATACAAAATGGCACAACATCTCTTTACATTTGTTAAAAGATAAGGTTATCATACATCAGCATACACAGATTGGAGATGGGGAGGTTAAGGGAGGGTGTTGTCCAAGCACACCTCTCCTGGTTGATAATGAAGGGTATTTCACTCTGATGTACTGTGGGTGATATATTTTCTTTATTCACCCCTTTCTGTGGTAATCACAAGTACATCATACTATCACCATTATGTGTTCTTCCCCCACTGAGTACTGTCCATATCTACTACAGTAGGTAAAAAAGCCAAATTGCGTAAGCAATTGTTCTCATATGCACCAAAGCACATATGGGAAAAACATGTTTAGTCCCTGTAAATTTGCATGAGCCATACATTATATTCAGCCGACTAAGACACAGGTTCACACACCTATTGTCCTTTTAGGAACTAGTTTATATGAACCAACTAACAGTAGAGGTACCAGTGTAATACTTCAGAGAGAAATTATATTAATTCTCTTGAGCGTAATTTAGCCACCAGGCATCACAGGAACTTTGCAATTCTGGCGTGCCATACACGTCCTGCTTACATATGGATATTGAAGCATCTGTCTTTCTACTAATGTGAGAGGCTATTCATCAGATCACCAGCTCACTCACTCCAACATTGTCAGCATTTACAAAGGAACTTGTACATGTTTACATCACACATTCCAATCCAGACTGCCAAATGCTAACTCGCAAGAGCAGTGTACAGTTGGGTTACGAATGAGTCATGCTAGGCATTAAGAATGCACAAGTGGTTTGCGAATTTGCATTGAGTGTAATTTACAATCATGAAGCATACGCAACCAGTCACAACAAGGGAATGATATGCACTTGGAGTATTACAGCGTGAAAGACCTGACAGTTTGAAGATGCAGTGTTCAGAATACTGGAACACAGAGTTCTGTTTTTCACTTTCACGTTTTCTTCATAAAATACTCTTATATTCTTCTCTTTCGTTCACTAGGCATAACCACAACATTAAAGTATGTTTTAAAGTGGTACCTGTTATTCCAGAGAACAATATTTTACGGAATCTTTAAGGGCATATTGGATCCCCACATCACAAATAGTGACTGCTCCTGGTGGAATCCCGGCTCAAACTAATAGTTTTTCAAATTTGGCCTAGTGAATAGCGTGGGCTGTCACAATTAGCCAATGAAAAGGCGAGCGCATACCGCTGCCCTACCCCACCGCGTTCTGGAACCTTCGAATCTAATATTAGCCCTGCTATCTGGATGGTCTCCGTTAAAAGTTAAAAGTATTTTTATGAATGTGTTGGACTGGGAATGTGGATGTCTGATCCATCATGTCACAGTAAGGGAGTTGAACCTTGCTTTGATTCTGCAATTCCAAATTAATTTTCTGTATTCTGCTAGTGTTTGAAGTAGTTTTGTGTGTGTGTGTGTGTCTTTGGGTGTTTTAGGAAGAGTGTTCAGAAATATTGACTTGTAAATGTCTGTTTGTTTCCCTGTGTGTGTTTGTATTAGTTGCTGTAGAGTTTGCACTGCACCTGTGACTGTTTGACATGTGAAGAAAATGTGTTCCTCTGTCTCGTGTGTGTTGTTCCTGCATAGTTGGCATTTTCCTATTTGTCTAGATTTGAAAGGTACTTTGGGTATTATGGGAGTCATATTAAAAATCAATCTGTAAGTGACTTCTTTCGCCTTAGATGTGATGTATTTGTTGTGTAAGTTGGAAAAGGTGGATGTGTAGTCTGACGTGAAATATTTTGTCCTCTTTTGATTCCCAGTTTAAGTGATGGTGCTTGTTTACTAACTAATTGTTTGTATATTTCTCGTGTTGTTTCATGTATTAAATGTTCATGTCCTTGTATCGCCTGTATACAAGTGTGATAGAAAGATGGCAGTATGCCCTGATAATGTGCTGCTGCATTGTTTAGGTTTGTGAGATGTTTTATTTTGTGCTATATAATATAATAGTAATCTATATTGTTCTGGATGTCTGATAATATAGCCTATGTGGCTTATTCTAAGTGCTTGTATTTTTGTTTGTATGTCCTGAAGTGCTATTCCTCCTTGTTTCTTGTCCTGTATGAGAGTTTTATGCTGTATGCTGTGTATTGTGTTACTAAATATGAAATGTCTTATCTGTTTATTTATGTCTTTGATTGTCCGTTTTGGAGGGTTTAACACTGTCACTAAGTATATTATTTTTGGTATGATGTATGTGTTAACTATTATGCTTCTACCAAATATTGTTGCTGTTTTGTATTTATACCCGTGTAGCATGTCTGTGATCTGTTGTGCTAGTTGTAGCCATGTTTCTTTGTGTGTTGTTCGGGGTCACATGGAAATGTGATCCCATGCAGTTTCATATTTTGTGTATGTTAGGTCTGGAGGGAAATCGGACTTTTGTTTACACTTACCCAGGCCCATAATTTGTGATATTTGTATATTAATATTAGCTCCACTGCCTTTCCTAAAGTGGGAGAAAGTGTGCAGTATGTTTCTGATGAACGTGTTCCTTGTAGGGAAGAATGCAGTAGCGTCTGCATAAGCAATGGCCTTTTGCTCTCCTATTCCCTGTATGAAGTGCCTTTAATGCTGGTATCTTGTCTGATCTTTTCTAATAATGGCTCTAGTGTCAGTATATACAGAAGTGGTGATAGCGGGCACCCTTGCCTTATAGATCTTGTCAGTCTGAAGCTAGCAGTCTGTGAATGGTTAACTAAGACTTTGCTTTCAGGGTTGTTATACAAAATCTGTATCCACTTCTGTAGTACAGTCCTATATTGCAGTGTTCTAGGATTTTGTGCAAATAGGAGTGTGTGATTCTGTCAGAGGCCTTCTCTTGGTCCAAAGACAAGAGGGAGGATTGACAGTCTTTCTGGTGTGTGTATGTTATAATGTCTCTAATAATGTGTGTGTGTGTGATTTTGTGTATTTCTGTGCGGTACACTACTTTGCTGGTTTGGGTGTACTAGCTTTGGTAGGAATTATATGATTTTGTGTGCTAGTGATTTGGCCAGAATTTTGTAATCTGTGTTAAGAAGTGAAATTGGTCTGTAATTTTTCAGTTGTGATTTGTCTGTCTTTTCTTTGTGTATAAGTTTTACATAAGACATGTTGCAATTATCTGGGAGTTCTTCTTTGTCAAAGGCTTTTTGATAGACTTTTAGAAGAAGGTTACCTATGAAAGGAAAGAATTATTGATATAATTCTACTGTTAATCCGTCTGGTCCTGGTGTCTTGTCTTTGTTCATTTTACTAAGTGCATGTGTTATGTTTTCTAGTGTCAATTGTGTGTCCAATATCTCTTTGTCTGTGTCTGATATCTTATGTGTTTATTGTAAGAAACTATCTTGTATTTGTGTGTTTACTGCCTCGGCAGTACATAAGTGTCTATAATATTGCTGGAATGCTTCTGTTATGCGTGTTGTTTCTGTTTGTGTGATTCCTTGCATGTCTATTATTGTGTTTATCTGTTTGCAACGCTGTATGTTTTGTTCTAGTGCCATGTATTGCTTGCTGGGTGTCTCTTGTATGATGGTGTTGAGTTTTGTTATAATTAGTGTACCCAGGTATCTGTGCTGTTGGTGTTGTTCCAGTTACATTTCCAATGCATGCAAGTATGGTGAATTTCTGTCGGTTTGCTTTGTTAAATGTATTGCTGTTTGTATGATCTGTTCTTGTGTAGTCTACGCTAGTGTATGATGGATGCTAGTTGTTGGGTCCTGCTCTTTATTGTGTTTTTCAGTAAGTCCCAGTATTGTCTAATGTTATCAGTTGGTATACTATCAGTGCATGTATGTATCAGGTCTGTCATATATTGTATATATTCTGTGTTTTGGAGTAATGTGTTGTTAAATTTCCAGTGTGGTGATCGTTTGATTGGCTGTGTGGTTGTGTTATTTATAGTGATGTGTGCTAGTATTGCTTTGTGGTCTGTATACTGGAGAGTTTTTTGTAGATGTTTAGTGTGTGTTATGTGGTGTGTTGTGGGTACGTATATTCTATCTAACCTAGATTATCTGTTATGTGCATGGTTTCTGTGCGTTGTATCTGGACTGTTGAGGTGTTTATGCCTGAATGCGTCTCCTAGGTCATGTGTGTCGATTATGTATTGCAGTGTATCGAGTTGATTCATATCGTCTTGGCCAGCTCTTCTTAACTGCGTTTTCACTTCCCCGCCTATTATGTCAGCAGAAGCTAAACAACAATTAAACTCACCTGCTATTACACCATTCCTCCCTCTGTATGTCTGTGCTAATAGGTTTTCTAAGTGTTTGAAGAATTTTGGTTGATGAACGTAATTTGCTGGGGCATGTATGTTGATTAAAGCGTATGTGTGTGTTGTTTCTAACCTGTATGATGGTAATGTCTCTTTGGTCATCCTTGTGTATGTCAGTAATTTCCCATTTGTCTGAAGTCTGCAGTATGGCGGTTCCAGAACCTGTACGATGTGTCAACAGGCTGAAGCATGAGTGTCTGAGCCCTAATTGTGTAGTGATTTGCTTTGTATGTGTGTATTCGCATATGTTTGTTTCTTGTAGGAGAATGAAGTCGGGTTTGTATTTGTGTATGAGTGTGACGATGTGTTTTTGTTTTGTGCGTAAACCTGAAATGTTCAGACTAATAATAATAATAATAATAATAATAATAATAATAATAATAATAATAATAATAATAATAATAATAATAATATCATTAGTCATCAAAAATTAATCAAAACAAGCAAATGATATTGTTGACTAACAATAATAAGAAAACAAAGACAAACGAGGTTGTCTAGTTGAGATAGTTATTTTTTTCTTGTTGTCCTGATGTAGACTATCTTATTGTAGATGTTAAAACAATAGGCCATCTTCTTCGGTATCAGTATCAGTATCAGTAGTGTTCATAGATATCAATTCTGATTCAGTTTTAATATCCAAGGTGTCTTTGTTGGTGGTTTCGTCAGTATTTTTGATTTGTCTTTCTTTCTTTTTTGGGCGTTGAATTGGTTGGTGAGTTTTCCTCTTCTTCTTCTTCCTTAGTACTGCTTGTTGAGTTTGGACTTAATCCTCGTGGATGTGTTTTTCTGGTTTTGGAGTGAAAAACAGTTGTAACGGATTCTTTTGTTTGCGTTTCCAGAATGTAGTTTTCTTTTTTTTTTATGGGTTTGGCGGTTACCCAAGACTAGCTAGTTCCCCGCCTCCTCCTTTTTTGGCGTGGACCCTTAGTCTCACTGTGAGCTATTACCCACAGTGGTCCACCGGGCGCACATTTAAGGTGAAGCTGTGTGAGGTGGTTTGATCACCCCGGCCCCCGACCAGACCAGGCGCACTACTGTGCGGTCAGCAGCAAATGCGTCTGATGCTAGCCAAAGGACCGAGAAGGATCATCCCGGCCTCCGACCAGACCAAGCGCACTACTGGAGGGGGAATGTAGTTTTCTTGGTTGTCTGTGATAATTAATAAAAATCCGAAGGTGGCATTGAAAGTACGCTTTTAGAAATTAAAAATAAATGGGGAGCGTTAAAAGTTTATTATAAAATGACGTAAATAAAGTTTAGACAAATTTTCTTTAAGAAAACTATTCTTAAGTTTTTATGTAGGACTGTATGGTTAAGTACTTTATTTCTTATTGAACAATGAAGAGATTTATTGTTAACTGGTGATATTATAACTAGGTATACAATATCCTTTTTTAAATTCTAGTAGTCTCCCTTGTCACAATATTAGATGTTTATGTCCCCTTCCAGTGTTTTTCTTTTAGACATCTATAGTCTGTTTTTTTTTTATTTTCCCCAATATAAAATTCCATATCTCAGTAACCAACTGAGGGAAAATGATGAGATTTAGGATATAACCTTATCATTATGTCTACCGAAGAAAAAACATTTTGTTCTGGAGATTGTACAGCAGATTTCAATGTTTGTTTATATGCGGTATATAATTTACGGCTCAGAAATTAAGTCCATCATTTTAAAAGTATTACAGCTTCACCAAGACACATCCGCCCTTTTTTTTTTGAAATTGTCTCGTGGTTTTCGTTTTGGCACAGACTGTGCGCAGTTAAATGGGATTGTTCAGAGGTGTCCCCTAAGTGGGTTCTTTCATGAAACGAGATTAAATAAATAAATATATAAATAAATCTTACCATTAATATAAAATGAATAGCTAATATTTGAATGTGTGAATATTGTTCAATGGGATTGAAAGTGAAATAGTGTACACTTCAAACAGTGGCGTTCAGAGGTTCTTTGATGCCCGGGGCCAACCCCTTGATTGGATGCCCCTTAATTGTTCTTTCCCTAATTCATTCTTCCTCCCCTCCCACTGCACTGTGCTGCCCCCTCTCCCTAATTTGATGCCCCCCTGCCGGCTGGATGCCCAGGGCCATCTCACCCCCGCACCCCCCTCTGCACGCCACTGACTTCAAAGCATCGTTATGAAGTTGTACACATATTTTTGTCAAGAAGCTGATCGCAGGAAACTTTCATACTGTTACAAATCCCGAAAAAGGAACAGTGCATGTATTCGGTTTGAGTAAACGGTCATTTCGTCGATTGGTGCAAGAATCTGGAATGAAACCAATATGCGATAAGCAAACGGTAGGTAGAAAGGCAATTGTAGACAGCTTTGACAAGGATGTCATCAGGCGAGTTATTATAAAAATGATGGATGCCAAAGAAACAGTGACTGTAAGAAAACTGAGGGTTTTGTTGAGAAAGAACAATAACATAGAGCTATCCAAAACAACTTTGTGGAAAATTATAAGGACATTAGGCTTCCCCTTTAGAAAGTACAAGGGAGGTAGAAATATCCTTTGCGAGCAACCGCATTTAGGAGCCATGAGAAGCAGATACCTACGTGAAATAAGGGAAATGCGCAAAGTAAATTATGACATAGTGTATTTGGATGAGAAGTGGATCAATGCGCACCACACAAGTGAAAAGGAATGGCAATCAATGGATGGAAAGATAAAGCGTTATGTGCCCAGTAGTAAAGGACAGCGTTTGGTCATAGCCTATGCTGGTAGTACTCATAATGGCTTACTACAGAATGCTGGGCTCGTGTTCGTATCAAAGCATACAGACAATAGGGATTATCATAATGAGATGAATGGTAATGTATTTAGAGATTGGCTCGAGAATACAGTACTTCCATCCCTTGATAGACCGTCTTGGCTAATCATGGACAATGCATCATATCACAATGTTGTTGCCCAAAAAGACAAAATACCTACGGCATCGAGCACAAAGGAAGCAATAAAGATATGGCTCCGAAGGGAAAATATACCATTTACAGAAACATATTTCAAGCTACAGTTGTTGTCCCTTGTAAAACAGGCGCAAAAAAGCAAGAAATATCAAATGGACAAGTTGATAGAAGAGCCTGGCCTTAGGTGCTTGAGACTTCCGCCGTATCATTCTCATTTAAACCCTATAGAACTTGTGTGGGCTAAAATTAAAGGACAGGTGGCAGCTATCAATACTACATTCAAATTGTACGCGCCATGGACCAGGCTGAGATTCTGAATGCTCTACGAAAAGTAAGAACTTTGCGAGAACCATGTGATGAATGTGAATCTACAACCATGGCCAGACTGCGAGAACAGCAAATTAAAAGAGGGGTGGCCAAACAAGAACACTACGCAGGAAGCCAAAGAAGACTGATAAAGCAACACTGAACCAGTGTCGTTAGCCGCTACAAGCTGCGGGATTTTCTGAGAAGGGGATCCGAGCACTTATGGACTGAATGGTTCGATGTGCAATGAGGATGATCTGTCAACTAACTAACTGACTAACTAACTAGCTCATCAATGGTGATAAGTTTACAGACAATTCTAACCTACATGAACGTCTTCAGTTACTGCCACGCCACAAACGCCTACTTTTTAATAAGGCTAAACTAACTCACAAAATCCTATTTCAAAATTCCCCCAAGCTACCTTTGGCCATTGTTTAAATATAACGCAAGACATAGCGAACGACTAAATATACTTTATGTCCCTTAACCTAGGATAGACTTATATAAAACAAGCTTAGCATGCTCTTCCACTCAGTTGTGGAATAATCTTCCACAAGAAATCAAAGACACCAGCAATCATTATACATACAGTCGCAACCTGTTTGAACACTACCTCAGGACAGACTACATGCCCCTTAAAAAAAAAAAAAACATCAACACAGACATTAATAATGGTAAATTATCTCGAACAACTAGCCAAAAAAAAAAAAACATTCCCATATGTGTGGCACTTTACACCCATCTTGGGTATTTATGATGCCCATGTTAAACATTGCCTCAACGAGTCATGTATTATTGATTATTTTTCATGCGTTTTAATGCTTTTTGTTCTTTTGTTGTTAAAGAATTGCTTCATAAGAGATGTTGAATGAAAGAATGTATGAGAGGAAATAGAGAAGTAGGGCAGAATATCAGACGGGCCTGCGTGCCCAATTCTTAACCCTTTGAAAATAAAGATTTTCGTTCGTTCTCTCTTTCTCTCTCTCTCTCTCTCTCTCTCTCTCTCTCTCTCTCTCTCTCTCTCTCTCTCTCTCTCTCTCTCTCTCTCTCTCTCTCTCTCTCTCTCGCCTTCGTTCGTAACCCAAGGCACTGTTCGTTACCCGAGACAATATATTTTCGAAGTTGTTGTTCGTAACCCGAATTGTTCGTGACCTGAGGCGTTCGTAACCTGAGGTACCACTGTATATCCACTATAGTTGATACCCCTATTTTTTTTTTTTTAATTTCCACCAGAATGGTTTATGCTACATACCTCGGAAGTTATTATGCCCTCTGGTCTCACATATACCTCACATAAAGGAAGATGTCAGTTGGTGGGGATGTGTGTATGGTTTGGGGATGTGTGAGTGGATGTGCGATGTGTGGGTTAGTGGGGGAAGTGTGTGCGTGGGTGAGGAATATGTGGTCAATGGAGATGTGGCTGGGGGATGGGTGGTTGGAGGTGTGGGTGGGGAGAGGATGTGTGGGTTAGGATGTGTATGTGGGTGGGCGTGGGATGTGTGGGTTGGTGGGGGATGTTTGTGGGTGGCGAGAGTGTTTTGGTTGGGGGAACAGGTTAGGGCAGTGTGTGCGGGTGGGGGAGTTGCGGGAGGGGAATGGGTCGGTTGGTGGGGTAGGTATGTGTCCCTGGGTGTGTGTGTGTGTGTGTGATAGGTATGGGTGTGTATGTGGGTGGGGTGATGTATGGGTAGGTGGGAGATGGGCCTCATAACATGGTAATTTGCCTTATGTTTACAACATTAATTTCACAATGTTTATTTTTCTTCGTATTTAAATGTATAATGCTCTTGATGAACGAAAGACAAGTGATTGGAAGGACCGAATGTAAGACGGGCCTGCGTGCCCAATTTGTGACCCTTTTAAAATAAAGTTGATTTGATTTGATTTGATTTATACCTAACATGTTAATATTTAGTCTTTTCATTTCTTTCTTAATGTTATCAAAGTTTGGTATGGATCTGGTTAATTTTCTTTAAATGTTGTGTGGCCCCAGGAGGCCAGTAAAAAATGGTTGTTTACCCACAGAGGGGAAACGTTTAAAACTACCAATAGACCAATGTCATCTCCGTGGCTGAAGGGTTAGCAGCTTTCTCCGTAACCCCGAATATTCTCGTAGTTGACGTGAGCGCTCGAGAATTGGAAGCGGTTCGAGTCGCGCCAGTGACTTATGAGCGTATGGAGCCGGTCGCTCACAAAGCAATGGCAAACTACTGATCGTAATCTTGCCAAGAGATCAACTATCAGCTGAAAGATGCTGATGTTGACAGCGATGTCCTGTAAAGGATATGTAAAATTTAAAAAAAAACATTAGACCAATGTCATTCAATCCGATTCGATCCGATTTGTAAAAAATAAAAATAGAAACTTTCCACCTCGTTCATCAGGCCTTAATGGCGTTGGTTATAGTTGTAATGGTTCATAGTGCGGTATAGATTGTTCTGGTATTACAGCGGATGTTTAAGAACACACGTTCTTATCCATTCGGCCATGCGGACCTACACTTACTGATTTTAAAGCCAGCAGAGGTATGTTTAAAAAAATTCAAAAGGCGCACTGGCGTGCATAGTGTTACTAGGCACGGCGAAGGTACGAGTTCGGGCAAGTCTGGGGGGGGGGGGGGGGGGGCGCGCGAAACATTGTATTAAATACTACATTTTTTCTCTATAAAATGCGTTTTTGGTATGTATTTTGAAATTTCTAGAACGAATGAATTGGATTTATATGGAAATAACTGCCTCTGTTTTCGTCGGTTTCGGATTTCGTCGAATGTTTTCGGACGGATTATCGACGAAAACCGAGATTTTACTGTACTAACTACGCGATGACGTAGCCAGTCGCCTCTAATGACATATTATGTTGTTTTCCTCTCTTGTGGACCCCGGTGAGACAGAGTGCACATTTTCATCACAATTCATGTTTTAGTTCATTATTTCCTTGGATTTCCATAATACCATTGCTTTCAACTGTCAATCTGTCTGTTATCTACTGACTGGCACGCAGAGGTGTTTCCAAGGCACCAGGGCAGGTTATATACTGGCCATGACCTATTGACGCGTCCTCGTCGAGTGTTCAGGGCTACAGGTCCCTTCGGGGTCCTGGCTAAAGTCAGTAGGATCGCTGATTCCTCCGAAGTCGGAGAGTGTCTGCCTGTACGGCGAGGAACCACAAGTCTGCACACCAATAAGCCAGACATGGGACAACGGATACTCACGCAAACCTCAGGTCCTGTATGACATCACACTGATGTTGGACAACAGGATGCCTTCATCCGACATACTGGACTTCGCGTTGGAGCTCAAGCCAACGAGCACAAGCAAGCAAGCAAGCATCTACTGACTATAGTAGCTAATGGTGTAGGGCAAGGGAAAGGTGGGGTGGGGTTCTTGACCCTAAGGAATTAAGGCCGCCTGGCTTGTACAGTCCGGGGCGAACTGAGCAGGTTAGTTTACTTTTTGTCCCCGACGGAAAAATAATTCGCACCTTACCTAGGATTCCTGAAGGAGAACCCGGCGTTCTAGCCACTCGACCAGCCGCTACTCATTGCTGCCAAAGCCGCTCTCTATTTCCATTTATTCTTCTGTTATCTTCATTTTCACGTTGTTGAAGATGAGGACGGAGCACTATGGGATTGCCCAGAGCGATGTGATGTCGGCTCTTGACTCAACTTAAATTTTAATTTTCTATACAAAACATGTAAAAATATGAATAAAATTGGGTGGAACTGCGGTAAAGCTGTGAAAATGTAAACAATATAAAATGACACAAAGTAGTGCAGCTTTGCATAACAGAATTACGACACATACAAGATGTTGCGGCGATTAACCTTCATCAGCAAACAAACACATTCACAAACACAACATATAGTCAAGGATGATGAAGGCTAATCGCCGCAACTTCCTGTATGTGTCGTAATTCTGTTATGTAAAGCTGCACTACTTTGTGTCATTTTATATTGTATACAAAACATGTGTATTTTCTGACTGTGTACTTTGATCTAGTTTTTGTTTGTATTAAAAGTTAGTTGCACGATCAACCCCAGCATATAATAACTGTGATGCATACAGTTAAATTACTATGGAGACAGAAATATATGTTAATGAGGAAAAATTGGAGGTTGTGGAAAATTTTGAATATCTTGGGTCATTGCTTACAAACAACGGTGACACAATAAAAGAAATTAAACGACGACTATCAAATGCTCTTCAAAGGCTAAAACAACTGAATAAATTATGGAGTGGGACAGACATAACTACAAAAATTAGATTTTTCGAGATGCATCTGTCCCATTGCAACATACGCCTGCGAGACCTGGACACTTACTAAATAAGCTGAACAGCGCATAAATGCCTTTGAGAATATAAATGTTATAGACGAGTTCTAAGAATATCTTGGGTAAAGAAAAGAACAAATGCATCGATACTTCAAGAGCCGAAATTTGAAGGAGGTTGGCTATAAACCAAAGAAGGACCTATAAATCAAAGAAACTTAAAATATTTTGGTCACTTGAAACTTCACGAAAGTTTGGAGAGAACAACAATGGAGAGGTATATGCCTGGGAAGAGAGGAAGAGGAAGGCCAAAGAGAAGATGGGTGCAGGATGTGGCGGATGATCTCCGGAAATGTGTATCAGACGCGGGACATCTTGCTTATGATTGAGAGGTTTTCCAGAAAGTTGTTATGGGAGCGACGTTCTGTAAAGGACATGCTACTGAATGAATGAATGAATGCATGAATGAATGAATGAATGAATGAATGAATGAATGAATGAATGAATGAATGAATGATGTTCATTCCACCATGGTGGCTGCTGTGACGAAGTCTCCAGCTTCCCCATCATATTTTGAGTAAAGTAGAGTAAATTCTATTTAAAAACCCTTATTTAATTGTATACGAGTTTATCTGCATATTTAAATTATATATGTATAGATAGGCCACGTCCATAGCATAAATCAACTGCTATTTAATGTTATTACTCTAGTGGGAAATAATACGTTACAGAAGTAACCTACAAATTTGGCTACGACTATTTCACAATTTGGTCGGATAAATTAAAGGAAACGAACTCCCTGGCACGACCACTTCCGGTCAGGAGAAAAATATCTAAACTCCTTCTTTCGCAATCCAGACGTCGGTGTAGAAACAATCTGCTAGTCGCTAGGCTCTATAGAATACTTACAAAGTGATAAGAGTTTTATCTTTGGCACGTATTACGTCCATAAATATAATTAAAATATATTAGAGAGATACCTAGAGCAAAGTTTTTGGTACCCAACAAGTGCGGTCAGAAGATTAGAAGGATTTGACACCTTCAGCGCCAAGCTTTAGATGCGCCAAACTGTGTGACTCTTTGAGAAGCATCACTTACCACCATCTCACTTATGCTTACTAAATAGAGTTTACACGCACTGTGTAAGCCGGAGAACCAGAAGATAAGTGGCCAAACTTACCGTTGGCCACCACCACCATTTACATGCAAATAATACCAGCTTTGTCAGGCCATGTCAATGATTAAAATGCAACATTGTTAGTTTCTTAAATTTTACACCCACTAGTTGTTACCTTACTTAGTACCCTTAGTCATAGTAGAGTAAGAAGTTACGAAAGTTTGTCGCTGTTATATATGTTATTCTGTCTTTCTCCGAGTCAATGAGAGTGATTAGAGTTTTGGGGGATGGAGCTTTTTATTTCAGGCACGTAGCTAGACAACCTTGGCAGACTGTCTGTATCAAACCAGTATAGTTGTACGCCATTCCTGTCTGCCTGAACACTGTCAGAAGATTAGACTTGTTCTGGGACCTTTACTCCGTCTAGAATTACGAGCTATTCTGTTTTGTCTTCTCCAGTGACTTAGTTTTCTATTCTTAGAAAGTCTATCCGCAGCAACTTTGATATATTCCTTCTCATCGTAGCTGACGCTACGCTACAAGTGGTTGGCTATCGTCCGGTCTAGATAGTTCAAACTTTCAATATTCTTTCACTAGAGATTCTAGTAAGGTGTTGCCTCACATTAGATCTCAATATTAAACTATACTAAGTAATACTAGAGAAATTAATAGTCACAATAGGTAGTATAATATAGCATAACTAAACCCTAAGATAGCCAATAAAATATAACATAACATAAGTTAACCTGGTTCAAAAAAGTTAGGGCCAATATCATAAGTGAGTGTGGGCTGACGGGTAAGTCCCTGTGTTGTATCGTCAGTTGTGTATGTGCATACTGTCAGTGAATTTATTACCTGCATATTTCAGGACAGATCACTTAGTGGTGAGTAAGTGTATTTCAGGGTGCTTCACATTATCCCAACTTTGTTACCAAATAATGTCTTCCGAAAAGCCACCTACGAAAGAGGAGTTGAGAGAAGAAGGAACTTTGTTAGGGTATGAAGGTGTCGAATTGGGCAAGTATGTAAAAGAAGCAGAACGAGAGTGGAGAAAGGAACAACGGGACATCATTAAGGAAAGAGAGAAGGAAGCAAGAGAGGAAAGAATTAGAATTGCAGAAATTGAATCTAGAGAGAAGATGCAGATGCGACAAGCTGAAATAGACCAACAGCTGAAGCAAGCGGAACTGGAAATGAAGAGGGAAGAACAGTTGAGACAGCATGAATTGGAAGTCAGGAGATTGGAGTTGCAAATTCCTGATGCGTCCAGGTACAGTAGTGCTAGTTCTCCCCATCACAGTAGTGAAATTTCTTCAGGACTGCCTCTCTCCCAAGGATCCATGAGCTTCCCACTGGCCCACTTCAACCCAAAGGAGGATCAGATGGATGAATACCTTGATCGCTTTGTCATCATGTGTGAAGCGTATAATCTGCCTAAAGAGAAATTTAATATCAAACTCTCCAAAGGACTCCGCGGCCCGGCTTTTGACGTATTTACAAAGCTTCCGCCAGGTCTTGAGCGGGACTTTGATACCCTCAAAAATGCTCTCTTACAAAGATTTGAATTAACCTCTGAAGCCTACAAGCTGAAGTTCCGTACAGCCAAAAGATCTCAGGGAGAATAATTTGCGCAGTTCGCCTCACGACAACACACGTATTTTACGAAGTGGGTAGGACTGAGCAAATTTGATACTACCTATGAGGGGCTACAGGAAATGATGCTTGCAGATCAATTCAAAGAGGGTCTCCCGAAAGCTCTCCAAATGTTCATAGCTGAAAATGGTGGAGTTAGATTAGAAGAGATAATCTCACTAGCCGAAAGGTATTTAGCTGCACATGGGGAGGCAAGTACTGCTAAACCTAGTCATACCGATAAGACCCAAAATAATCCTTCCACACAAAATCAGGGTTATCAAAACAATAACTCTGAAGGTAAAGACAACAGGTGGCACACTGGTAGTCCACACCAAAATCCAGGTAATTACAATAGTAACCAGTCATCTCAACCTCAACAACCTACAGGTAATAGAGGGAGTAATCAATATTGTAAAAATTGCAGAACAAATGACCACCATACGAGTTATTGCAAAAACAAACCCCCTGTTCATTACACGGCTTGTTTGACTTTGGCGGATAAAAACCACCAATGGAGGACCCCTGGTGATAATCAAAGACCTCCCGTAGTTGAGACAGTTACTGTAAATGGGAGACAGGTACCGTGTTTATATGACACGGGTCTGGAGAGTGACGCGGCCATTGCAGCTCACTTGGTGAAACCTGGACAATTGACCGACCACACCATTGAGTTAAGAGGTGCTACTCTGAGCTCTGAACCAAAACTTGTTAAAGTTGCTAGGGTGAAGGTGACATCCAAATATGTCACCGGAACAGTTTCTGCTGTGGTGCTAGATGATCCAGTATATCCCTTAATGTTAGGGCGAAAATATGTATATCTGGGTGAACCTAAGTCCACAACTTATACATGTGCTATGCAGACCCAGAATCAGGGCACCGCTTTGAGTGAACCCGAAATTCTTATCCACCCATTATCTCGGGAGATTAGGGCTGCCCAAGCAGCATGTCCCACTTTACAATCCTGCTTTGGCAAACTGTCAAAATCTAGAAATCCACCGGTGCTGGTGATTTCTACGAAAAGGAAAAACTGTTATACCGTAGGGCGGGAACTATGGATCACGTCCACGAACAGTTTGTGGTACCCAAAAGGTATCGTAACCATGTTTTACAAATGGTACACTCCATCTCGGACAGTGGGCATATGGGGATGAAAGCAACCATCCAAAGGCTTTCTTTCTCCTATTTCTGGCCGGGGATGACCTGGGATATCAAACGATATGTTAGGTCATGTAAAGAGTGCCATCTGGTTCCACCTACTCTTGGTAGAACTCCACCTAAGATAGGTGATCAAGTGTTAGTATTATCACCAAAGGGGGATAATCCCTTAGATATAGGTTGGCAGGGGCCATTCCTTATTACAGATAAGGTGTCTTGCACCCATTACAAAATAGACATTCAGGGTAATCCGGAAGTCTTTCCCATGTATTTGATTAGGAAACAGGTAGACAGATTAACTGATCCACCGGTGCGTCTGATGGCACTATCGGTGGCAACTGTGGTCGCAGGGAGAGATAACTCAGAGATGGAGTGTCCCCTGACACCTCAGGAGACAGTGAATGGTGTCTCTATCAACCTTGATTCGGAGACGTCTGAGTCAGGGAAGATGAGACTAATTCCAGAGTCGCATGCCCCGATGCGAACAGATAAGCCCGGATGGATTAAAGGTGACACAGTAAACACGATGATAAACCGTACTGACCCAGTCCGACAAAATCATTTACCTGTTACTGTGCCAAACAGGAACCCTTATTCCTTTAGGGGAGAACACTCTCCGGGAATTCAGAATAGAGAAGATGGGTGGGGACGACCAGGTCGTCATAGGTTTCCGTGGAAACGACATCAAGGGAGGAGGTTCCTTAGAAGATGTCTTAGAAATGAAGAAGCAGGGTTGAGTAGGAATTGCCCCACTGAAGAAGAGGGAGAGACTGGTTCATATGTCTCAGGGTTGTTGGAGTAAGTGCCAACAAAATCTGATGGGTGTGCTGGCTGGAGTAAAGTCCGAATTCTCGAACTTTACTTTCAACGGTGGGCATATGTGACGAAGTCTCCAGCTTCCCCATCATCTTTTGAGTAAAGTAGAGTAAATTCTCTTTAAAAACCCTTATTTAATTGTATACGAGTTTATCTGCATATTTAAATTATATATGTATAGATAGGCCACGTCCATAGCATAAATCAACTGCTATTTAATGTTATTACTCTAGTGGGAAATAATACGTTACAGAAGTAACCTACAAATTTGGCTACGACTATTTCACAATTTGGTCGGATAAATTAAAGGAAACGAACTCCCTGGCACGACCACTTCCGGTCAGGAGAAAAATATCTAAACTCCTTCTTTCGCAATCCAGACGTCGGTGTAGAAACAATCTGCTAGTCGCTAGGCTCTATAGAATACTTACAAAGTGATAAGAGTTTTATCTTTGGCACGTATTACGTCCATAAATATAATTAAAATATATTAGAGAGATACCTAGAGCAAAGTTTTTGGTACCCAACAAGTGCGGTCAGAAGATTAGAAGGATTTGACACCTTCAGCGCCAAGCTTTAGATGAGCCAAACTGTGTGACTCTTTGAGAAGCATCACTTACCACCATCTCACTTATGCTTACTAAATAGAGTTTACACGCACTGTGTAAGCCGGAGAACCAGAAGATAAGTGGCCAAACTTACCGTTGGCCACCACCACCATTTACATGCAAATAATACCAGCTTTGTCAGGCCATGTCAATGATTAAAATGCAACATTGTTAGTTTCTTAAATTTTACACCCACTAGTTGTTACCTTACTTAGTACCCTTAGTCATAGTAGAGTAAGAAGTTACGAAAGTTTGTCGCTGTTATATATGTTATTCTGTCTTTCTCCGAGTCAATGAGAGTGATTAGAGTTTTGGGGGATGGAGCTTTTTATTTCAGGCACGTAGCTAGACAACCTTGGCAGACTGTCTGTATCAAACCAGTATAGTTGTACGCCATTCCTGTCTGCCTGAACACTGTCAGAAGATTAGACTTGTTCTGGGACCTTTACTCCGTCTAGAATTACGAGCTATTCTGTTTTGTCTTCTCCAGTGACTTAGTTTTCTATTCTTAGAAAGTCTATCCGCAGCAACTTTGATATATTCCTTCTCATCGTAGCTGACGCTACGCTACAAGTGGTTGGCTATCGTCCGGTCTAGATAGTTCAAACTTTCAATATTCTTTCACTAGAGATTCTAGTAAGGTGTTGCCTCACATTAGATCTCAATATTAAACTATACTAAGTAATACTAGAGAAATTAATAGTCACAATAGGTAGTATAATATAGCATAACTAAACCCTAAGATAGCCAATAAAATATAACATAACATAAGTTAACCTGGTTCAAAAAAGTTAGGGCCAATATCATAAGTGAGTGTGGGCTGACGGGTAAGTCCCTGTGTTGTATCGTCAGTTGTGTATGTGCATACTGTCAGTGAATTTATTACCTGCATATTTCAGGACAGATCACTTAGTGGTGAGTAAGTGTATTTCAGGGTGCTTCACATTATCCCAACTTTGTTACCAAATAATGTCTTCCGAAAAGCCACCTACGAAAGAGGAGTTGAGAGAAGAAGGAACTTTGTTAGGGTATGAAGGTGTCGAATTGGGCAAGTATGTAAAAGAAGCAGAACGAGAGTGGAGAAAGGAACAACGGGACATCATTAAGGAAAGAGAGAAGGAAGCAAGAGAGGAAAGAATTAGAATTGCAGAAATTGAATCTAGAGAGAAGATGCAGATGCGACAAGCTGAAATAGACCAACAGCTGAAGCAAGCGGAACTGGAAATGAAGAGGGAAGAACAGTTGAGACAGCATGAATTGGAAGTCAGGAGATTGGAGTTGCAAATTCCTGATGCGTCCAGGTACAGTAGTGCTAGTTCTCCCCATCACAGTAGTGAAATTTCTTCAGGACTGCCTCTCTCCCAAGGATCCATGAGCTTACCACTGGCCCACTTCAACCCAAAGGAGGATCAGATGGATGAATACCTTGATCGCTTTGTCATCATGTGTGAAGCGTATAATCTGCCTAAAGAGAAATTTAATATCAAACTCTCCAAAGGACTCCGCGGCCCGGCTTTTGACGTATTTACAAAGCTTCCGCCAGGTCTTGAGCGGGACTTTGATACCCTCAAAAATGCTCTCTTACAAAGATTTGAATTAACCTCTGAAGCCTACAAGCTGAAGTTCCGTACAGCCAAAAGATCTCAGGGAGAATAATTTGCGCAGTTCGCCTCACGACAACACACGTATTTTACGAAGTGGGTAGGACTGAGCAAATTTGATACTACCTATGAGGGGCTACAGGAAATGATGCTTGCAGATCAATTCAAAGAGGGTCTCCCGAAAGCTCTCCAAATGTTCATAGCTGAAAATGGTGGAGTTAGATTAGAAGAGATAATCTCACTAGCCGAAAGGTATTTAGCTGCACATGGGGAGGCAAGTACTGCTAAACCTAGTCATACCGATAAGACCCAAAATAATCCTTCCACACAAAATCAGGGTTATCAAAACAATAACTCTGAAGGTAAAGACAACAGGTGGCACACTGGTAGTCCACACCAAAATCCAGGTAATTACAATAGTAACCAGTCATCTCAACCTCAACAACCTACAGGTAATAGAGGGGGTAATCAATATTGTAAAAATTGCAGAACAAATGACCACCATACGAGTTCTTGTAAAAACAAACCCCCTGTTCATTACACGGCTTGTTTGACTTTGGCGGATAAAAACCACCAATGGAGGACCCCTGGTGATAATCAAAGACCTCCCGTAGTTGAGACAGTTACTGTAAATGGGAGACAGGTACCGTGTTTATATGACACGGGTCTGGAGAGTGACGCGGCCATTGCAGCTCACTTGGTGAAACCTGGACAATTGACCGACCACACCATTGAGTTAAGAGGTGCTACTCTGAGCTCTGAACCAAAACTTGTTAAAGTTGCTAGGGTGAAGGTGACATCCAAATATGTCACCGGAACAGTTTCTGCTGTGGTGCTAGATGATCCAGTATATCCCTTAATGTTAGGGCGAAAATATGTATATCTGGGTGAACCTAAGTCCACAACTTATACATGTGCTACGCAGACCCAGAATCAGGGCACCGCTTTGAGTGAACCCGAAATTCTTATCCACCCATTATCTCGGGAGATTAGGGCTGCCCAAGCAGCATGTCCCACTTTACAATCCTGCTTTGGCAAACTGTCAAAATCTAGAAATCCACCGGTGCTGGTGATTTCTACGAAAAGGAAAAACTGTTATACCGTAGGGCGGGAACTATGGATCACGTCCACGAACAGTTTGTGGTACCCAAAAGGTATCGTAACCATGTTTTACAAATGGTACACTCCATCTCGGACAGTGGGCATATGGGGATGAAAGCAACCATCCAAAGGCTTTCTTTCTCCTATTTCTGGCCGGGGATGACCTGGGATATCAAACGATATGTTAGGTCATGTAAAGAGTGCCATCTGGTTCCACCTACTCTTGGTAGAACTCCACCTAAGATAGGTGATCAAGTGTTAGTATTATCACCAAAGGGGGATAATCCCTTAGATATGGGTTGGCAGGGGCCATTCCTTATTACAGATAAGGTGTCTCGCACCCATTACAAAATAGACATTCAGGGTAATCCGGAAGTCTTTCCCGTGTATTTGATTAGGAAACAGGTAGACAGATTAACTGATCCACCGGTGCGTCTGATGGCACTATCGGTGGCAACTGTGGTCGCAGGGAGAGATAACTCAGAGATGGAGTGTCCCCTGACACCTCAGGAGACAGTGAATGGTGTCTCTATCAACCTTGATTCGGAGACGTCTGAGTCAGGGAAGATGAGACTAATTCCAGAGTCGCATGCCCCGATGCGAACAGATAAGCCCGGATGGATTAAAGGTGACACAGTAAACACGATGATAAACCGTACTGACCCAGTCCGACAAAATCATTTACCTGTTACTGTGTCAACCAGGAACCCTTATTCCTTTAGGGGAGAACACTCTCCGGGAATTCAGAATAGAGAAGATGGGTGGGGACGACCAGGTCGTCATAGGTTTCCGTGGAAACGACATCAAGGGAGGAGGTTCCTTAGAAGATGTCTTAGAAATGAAGAAGCAGGGTTGAGTAGGAATTGCCCCACTGAAGAAGAGGGGGAGACTGGTTTATATGTCTCAGGGTTGTTGGAGTAAGTGCCAACAAAATCTGATGGGTGTGCTGGCTGGAGTAAAGTCCGAATTCTCGAACTTTACTTTCAACGGTGGGCATATGTGACGAAGTCTCCATTTTCCCCATCATCTTTTGAGTAAAGTAGAGTAAATTCTCTTTAAAAACCCTTATTTAATTGTATACGAGTTTATCTGCATATTTATACCTAATTATATATGTATAGATAGGCCACGTCCATAGCATAAATCAACTGCTATTTAATGTTATTACTCTAGTGGGAAATAATACATTACAGAAGTAACCTACAAATTTGGCTACGACTATTTCACAATTTGGTCGGATAAATTAAAGGAAACGAACTCCCTGGCACGACCACTTCCGGTCAGGAGAAAAATATCTAAACTCCTTCTTTCGCAATCCAGACGTCGGTGTAGAAACAATCTGCTAGTCGCTAGGCTCTATAGAATACTTACAAAGTGATAAGAGTTTTATCTTTGGCACGTATTACGGCCATAAATATAATTAAAATATATTAGAGAGATACCTAGAGCAAAGTTTTTGGTACCCAACAAGTGCGGTCAGAAGATTAGAAGGATTTGACACCTTCAGCGCCAAGCTTTAGATGCGCCAAACTGTGTGACTCTTTGAGAAGCATCACTTACCACCATCTCACTTATGCTTACTAAATAGAGTTTACACGCACTGTGTAAGCCGGAGAACCAGAAGATAAGTGGCCAAACTTACCGTTGGCCACCACCACCATTTTCATGCAAATAATACCAGCTTTGTCAGGCCATGTCAATGATTAAAATGCAACATTGTTAGTTTCTTAAATTTTACACCCACTAGTTGTTACCTTACTTAGTACCCTTAGTCATAGTAGAGTAAGAAGTTACGAAAGTTTGTCGCTGTTATATATGTTATTCTGTCTTTCTCCGAGTCAATGAGAGTGATTAGAGTTTTGGGGGATGGAGCTTTTTATTTCAGGCACGTAGCTAGACAACCTTGGCAGACTGTCTGTATCAAACCAGTATAGTTGTACGCCATTCCTGTCTGCCTGAACACTGTCAGAAGATTAGACTTGTTCTGGGACCTTTACTCCGTCTAGAATTACGAGCTATTCTGTTTTGTCTTCTCCGGTGACTTAGTTTTCTATTCTTAGAAAGTCTATCCGCAGCAACTTTGATATATTCCTTCTCATCGTAGCTGACGCTACGCTACAGCTGCAACCATCTTTCTTGTCTCCTGCGGGACGGAGTCTGGTGGACAAAAAAAAGGTAGAGGTGGACTAGAATGCTCTGCAAACATGCCATCCATCCTCGAAGGCACAGAAGACTGTGCGCTGAGGGTAGACCTAAAAGGCCGTGACATATATCCTAAGATAATTGAAGTTTCAGAAACGACCAGACATTGTGTGGTTTACTCCCCAGCGGTTTAGCAACTGGCACTGTTTAAGCTGGCTGTCTAGCACGAGTTAAAACTTAAAAGAGTCAAGGAGCAACCTAGAAGATAGAAAAGCACAGCGGCTTGGTTACAAGTCTGATACAAGATCCGTATACCATTTGCTGTTGAGTTAGGCACCAAAGGTCTGGTTTCCAACTTCGCGTACCATGTGCTAAAGCTGCTGGGTGCAAATTAACAATCGAGAACTGGAACACTCAAACGACTAAACCAGGCGGCGGGGGGAGCTTCCTGCTGGCTATGTTGCAAGCAGAGCGATGAGATAGACGAATCGATGCGGTAAGATGGTTCACGAGTCTGCCTGCAATGCAAGGTCAAATGCCTCTCACCCAAGCGAATCGATCTCTCAAATAAGACCCACAGAACCTTTACTGTCTCGTGTCGACCAAAGAGCCACCTTGCCAAGCAAGTACAGGGCACCCAAGCCGGGAACGCAATGTAGAGATCGCCCGAATCAGAAATGTCCGAAGTCGGACCCCTTACAGCCAAGCGACAGCAGCGGTCAATTGTTGTGGTATACTACGTCTTGGAATGATCGCAGCAGAGTTGACACGGATGGGGATGGGGGAGGGGGGGGGCAAGAATTTGGCACAATTAGTCCAGGGAAAGGGCTAGCTTTTTGCTTTTGAGGGGCTTCCTTAATCTGTGAACGGATTCGAAGAAGTCAATACAGCAACAATAATGTGTACTGGGTCATTGTGAGCCACCGAGATGGATGCGAGGCCAGAGGCAAGACAGTCGGGAGGTGGGAGGGGACAGGAATGGGTGAAGAGGGGGTGGCTTTCTCGTGATTGAATGGAAGATGCAGTGATAATGTTGACATATATACTGGATATATAAATTTCTTCTCCCGAGGTCGGGAATAGCTTGTGGAATACGTTCGAAAATCAAACGTCTCGAAGGTGAATATGCGAACACACAACATAAAAAAAAAACGGCTGGGAGACACGACCAGGGCGGGCCTGCGCCTGAGATTGTCAAGGAGGTCAAGTGATCTAAATATTCGGCGAGGGATGACATTTCTGACGATAGGAAACTCTCTGACGTGCTTGCTTGGCCATGAAGTTCATACCACTAGCCAAAATTCTAGTTCATTATACACATCGATTAATTATAGTATGTCCAGAAATGAATGACTTTAAAAATCGTCTGTCTCAGCACTTGAACCAAGCAATTGCGACAATAAATCACTATGCAACAGCTTCGCCTTTTCACATATTATTGTCTCACTAATGTCTCCTGGAAGTTGCTTTTCATTGATCCAGATCAAGAGAAGATGTTCAACTTTCTCTAAAATTTGAAGTCTTTGCTTCTGCAGCTTAGTTACTCCTTTAGCCACATCGACTGATTTGAGTAACTCTTTGTTCTTTATGATGGCGGAAATAGTTGATTTTGCCATGCAGTACTCATTAGCGATGTCACACACACGAACTCCATTTTCATGTTTCATAATTATTTCCTTCTTTATCTCAACTGTTATACGTTTCTGCTTCCTAGCAGCACCTGTCACCAACCTGGATTCACACAGGCATGCGGGTCACTTCATTCGTACCTCACGATCACAAACTCGGTTGTACAAATGGTATCTATAACTCACAATTTATTCTGCACAATATACAGCTCGCTTCTCAAGTATACATCAATTACATTCGTTACTCAAATACATTCGTCTAATATCACAACACTCTTCTATCTCAAATACATTCTTCTAATTTCACAACACTTTTCTATCTCGCTATGTCTAACTGCGTCCTTGCTAAACTACACAGTGGCCAGAGTAAACACACACGTCTTGTCGCTTCAACTGTCAAGTCCGGTCTGCCTGAGTTTACAGGTCTAGTTCAGCTGCTGGGCCTTAGTTCTCGTGCGGTCAGCAGTGCTGCGTCACTCAGGACGCAGTCCAGTAGTACAGTACTCTTTAACCTACAGCTGTACTACCGTTCAGTCTGTTTACGGGTAGTTCCCCGTGGTTAACGTACTCTGTTCTATCTTGGGAGTTGAACCCCGTCATGTCCTAGTATGTCCTAACTATGACACGTGCGTGCCTGTCCTAGAACTGTTTAGAGTTCTACCTCCTTCTACTGTCCCTCTCTATCTATTCTCTTGTACAGGATCTTATCTATGTCCTGACGTAGTCCTTTCCTTTCTTCTGTCCTTGTCCTACCTCTGTCTATACCTCCAGCTCCTTGACACGCTCTCGTCCCCCCTCCCGTATTGCGTCACCAACTTTATCTCATGGGTGGGACGAAATCTGGCGTAACATCTAAAAAAAAATTAGTTGGGTCTAATTTTGTCAAGAGCTGGTTGGTATAGGTAATCATGTCTAGGGTATAATGACTGACTTATAAAAAGCTGACGTCACACAGTCGTATTTCCCCACTGGCTTATAATCAACATCGCACAACTGAAATGTTGGCCAGAGTCACCACTCCTTTACCATTATACATGTGGGAGTTATATCGAACCAAAGCCTCAAATGTCTATCAGACACTGCTTTTCAAATGCCGATTAACCGACATCCCGAACAAATTGTTCCTTTTTACGGGAACAATACATGAATAAAATTCATGGCTCCCATATAATGTTTCTCCAACTCTTTTACATGTTGTGTCCACCTGTCTAACTTCCGTTTGTGGGTATATCTTTCAATGTATTATCAGAGTCTAGTAAGTCTGTTATGTCCCCTGTTCATGAGTTTGCCCCCTTTCCAATTTATGCTGTCTGCATTTTTAATATGTAAGTATTTCTGGTTTTTTGCGTGTTTAGTTATATTTAGTGTACGTTTAAATCACAAACATAGGTGTACGTCTATAATTTATCTGAATGTTTTTGAAGCGTCGCAGGTCGGTTTATGCAGTCATGAATGAATGCGTTTGCTTGATTTGTGACTGCCTTGCCGATCTAGGAAGCTTAAAAATGTTCCTATACATGTAATGCATTTATGGCAGTAACACACACAAACTAGACAACACATGTGTTACACATACAAGACGAAGACAAATTACAAAAACTCTTGGGTGCGGCAAAAAATTTGCACCAATGGTTCGCTCGCATTATATTTAATACACTCACTCATTCCTTTTTCTCATCTTTCACTCGCACATTCACTCATCACTGGTTTAAAAAGGTTTTATGTCATTAAAATCATATTATAAAATATCATGGAAAGAAAATCAAACAAAAACATTCAAAATAATTTGGGCTCAGTCTACACATTTGTAGAGCCAAATAATAGTGCTGTACATTAGCACTGTTTTTGCTATATACAAAAATTTACATGTTAAATGGATTGCTTGCACCAATCCTAAGTATGCTAACTATTCTAACTAATATATTATACTTTCGTGTACTGAGATTTACTAACTAAGGGAAGATAATCTAGGTAAATGAATGAAATGAGGTGAAATGTGTTGGTTCCCTTAATCTAATTCTAATTCCCGATGGTATTAATTTTTCATGTTGTAATTTTAAAATAGTGTGTCTTAGCTAACTACTATCTAATTAATACTAAAATGACAATCTCTTTCGAGATTCAAGGATATGATTCAACTAACGTACTTTAAGTCTGATATTCCCTGTATGTATCTGGGGTTTAGGAAATACATGTTACTACTTTACTACAATGGAAAAAAATGGTTATGTTATTGTAAATTAAACTACAACTAAGAAACTATACTATCCTATGAAACTTCAATAAAAGTATTATATTACATATCACAAGTACATAAATTTTACAATACTATACTATTTAAATTAATCCGCTCCAGTTAAGGTGATGAAGTCGCGTCCTTTCCATTCGAATATTCTACTTTTGGAAACAGTTTCTATTTACACTCTTCGATATTCCACGCGGTGTTCCTGGAGTGTGTATATACAGTGTTCTATTTATCAGTGTCGACTATATGTAATGGTAACGACGTAGATAGTTCATCATCTATGTGCCCGTCTTATTCATAACGACACATCTGTCTGAGCACAGTCTTATTTATAACGACACATCTGTCTGAGCACAGTCTTATTTATAGCGACACATCTGTCTGAGGACAGTCTGTTACTGGTGTCAGTGACGATGATGATGTTACGTCGCTTCTCTGTGGCACTTCAGGTATCTCAAAGTTCGAAGGTCTGCTCAGCGTGTCAGCAAGTGTAATTATTTTTGCCTTTGATGTGCCTGATTGTGAAGGAATAATTTTAGAGTATCAGGGACCATCTGTAGATTATGTTGTTCTTATGGACTCCTGTCTCCATGACCGTGAGTGGAGAGTTGTCAGTCTCGATGACAAAGTGTGTTCCTGCCAAGAATCTATGCAATTTACGGACACAGTACACAATACTTAAAGCCTCCAATTGAGAGGCATCGTACCGCGCCTCAGTTGGGGTGATTTTGCGGCTTACGTATATTACAGGGTGGAGGATGCCGTCATACTTCTGACATAATACGCCGGCGAATGGATACTGCACTGGCATCGGTCCTGAGAAAATATTGTAAACTAGGGTTAGGTAACCGAAGGATTGGGACATTGCTGAAAAGATGCTTAAGTTTTGACATTGCATTCATTAAAATAGCATCTTTCACATCAATTTTAACATTCGATTTTAGTAGATTAGAAAAAAACACTTGTGATTTCTGCCAAATTGGGAATAAACTTGTTATAATAGTTTACTAATCCCAGTAGACTCCTCACTTGCTTTTTGCTGACTGACATAGTGAGGTTGAGGATTTTTGTCACAATTTCGTTATCAGTTTGTAATTTGCCTTTAGGTATTGTGTGGCCTAGGAAGTCAATTTCTTCCAATCCCAACTCCACCTTGGTTGGCTTTACTGTAAGTCCAAATAACTTGATTCTTTCGAAGACTTGTCTCAGTTTCTGTAAGTGTGTTGTCCAGTCCGTTGTATGTATACATATGTCGTCTATATAAGTCTGAGTATTAGTTACTCCATGTAACAGATTCCTAGTAAGACGGACAAACGTGGCGGGCGCATTGCGCAGGCCGAAAGGAAGAAATCGCCACTCATATAGACCTAAAAGTGTTGCGAAGGCAGTAAGATGAATGGAATCTCTATGAACAGGAACTTGCCAATAGCCTTTCATTAGGTCGAGTTTTGAGAAGATGGTAGATGTTGCCATATTCAAGATTAGATCTTCACAGGAAGGAATAGGTTCTGCGTCTATTTTAGTGACACTGTTTGGTTTCCTATAATCGACGCAGAGTCTGTTAGTAGAATCCTTCTTTTTCACTAGGACGATAGGAAATGAATATTCCGACTGAGATTTTTGAATTATTCCACTCGCTTCAAGATCAAGAATTTCTTTGTCGAGTTTTTCCCTATAATTCAGAGGGATGGAATATGGTCGACATTTTATCGGAGTATAGTCAGAAAGAAGAATGGAGTGTTCTATTCTATCTGTCCTACCTGGAATGTCTGAAAAAAGTTGTCTGTATTCTGTCACTAATGCTATTGTCTGTTGTTTCTGTTCGTCTGTTAGTTTTGGTTCTATATGTATGCTGTCAATTGTCGCTGTCATGTCTACTGTTGGAACTGGAAGTTCCATGTCATCGTCTTCTATTTGATTCACTATTGTGGATGCGCTGAGTACTTTTTCTGTTTGATTGTTAGGTGTAGTTGCATTGTAGTCGTCTTCTGTCTGGCTAATTGGTGTGGTTGCATTGTGTTCGTCTTCAGTCTGATTAATTGGTGTGGTTGCATTGTGTTCGTCAGTCGTCTGCTGTTCCTGTCTTGAGAAATACGGTTTCAGCATCTTGATATGGAATATCTTTAACTTATTGTTCATCGATATATCATAGTCAACATCTGATATCTTTCGCACAACTTTGAATGGTCCTTGCCATGATGTTAAAAGTAAGTTTCTTTTACCAGGTAATAGGAGTAGTACCTCTTGTTCTGGTTCGAGGTGTAAGGTTTTGGCACCCTTGTTTGCGTAATGGCAGTAGATCTGTACTTTTCGTTCCAAAGATGTCTTAGCTATCGTGCACGCTCTCATAATTTTGTCGCGTGTTTCAGTGACTACCTCATAAGGTGATACCGATGTTAAGGTATCTGAGGCGTTGGTTATTAGTTGATGGTATAGGTTGAGGGGTCCTCGTGGGTTAGCCCCGTATACTAACTCAAATGGCGAGAAACCCGTACTTGAGTGAGGAATTTCTCGGTAGGCAAACAGCACTGTTGGTAACAGTGTGTCCCAATCAGATAGGTTTTCTGCTGTCACCTTTGCCAGCATGTGTTTCAGATCCCCGTTAATCTTTTCTATAATTTCGTTGCTGGCCGGGTGATATGGTGTAGTGAAACATTGTTTAATCCCTAACAATTTGGTAAGAGCTTGCATTGCAGCTGATATAAACTGCGTTCCCCGATCTGATAGAATGGTACTGGGAAATCCGAACCGAGAAAACAGATGTAAAAATACGTTGGCTACATCTTTGGAACTGATGTATTTCAGCGCCACCGCCTCTACCCACCGTGAACAGAGATCTACCAGAGTTAGAATGAACCGGTTTCTTTTGTTGGACACCTGATTTAATGGCGTCACTCAGCACGCAGTCCAGTAGTCCAGTACTCTTTAACCTACAGCTGTACTACCGTTCAGTCTGTTTACGGGTAGTTCCCCGTGGTTAACGTACTCTGTTCAATCTTGGGAGTTGAACCCCGTCATGTCCTAGTATGTCCTAACTATGACATGTGCGTGTCCTGTCCTAGAACTGTTTAGAGTTCTACCTCCTTCTACTGTCCCTTTCTATCTATTCTCTTGTACAGGATCTTATCTATGTCCTGACTTAGTCCTTTCCTTTCTTCTGTCCTTGTCCTACCTCTGTCTATACCTCCAGCTCCTTGACACACCACTACCGTTCTTCGAACTCATAATTGATGGGGTTAACACGGAAAATAATGAAAGAGATCAACTGAACACATTGCCACAGTTAAGAAATCTTTTACTGCTGTGTAGTAAGGCCAATGAAAGCGAAGCTACGCACGCGTCAAAAACTAGGCTACTAGGCTAGCGCTAAGTGATGTTAGTACTGTACTGCGTGGCCTTCATTTGTACTGTACGCGATCGTTTGTCTCCAACGTTAAACCTTGCTCTCTCTCTCTCTCTCTCTCTCTCTCTCTCTCTCTCTCTCTCTCTCTCTCTCTCTCTCTCTCTCTCTCTCTCTCTCGCTTTGTTCGTAAACCGAGAAAACATATTTTCGAAGTTGTTGTTCGTAACCCGAATTGTTCGTGACCTGAGCTGTTCGTAACCCGAGGTACCACTGTTTATCCACTATAGTTGATACCCCTATATTTTTTTAAATTTCCACCAGAATGGTTTATGCTACATATCTCAGTAGTTATAATGCCCTCTGGTCTCACATATACCTAAAATGTTAATATTAAGTCTTCTCATTTCTTTCTTAATGTTATCAAAGTTTGGCATGAGCGTGGTTAATTTTCTTTAAATTTTGTGTGGCCCCAGGAGACCAGTACAAAATTATTGTTTCCCCACAGAGTGGAAACATTTAAAACTACCAATAGACCAATGTCATTTAATCCGATCCGATCCGATTTGTAAAAACAAAAAAGAGAAACTTTCCACCTCGTTCAACCGGCCTCAGTGGCATTGATTATAGTTGTGGTGGTTCATAGTGCGGTATAGATTGTTCTGGTATTACAGCGGATGTTTAAGAACACACGTTCTTATCCATTCGTCCATGCGGACCTGCACTTAGTTATTTTAAAGCCAGCAGAGGATGGTTTAAAAAATTCAAAAGGCGCACTAGCGTGCATAGTGTTACTAGCACGACGAAGGTGTGAGTTCGGACAAGTCTGAGAGGGGGGTGGGGAGGGGGGGCGAAAAATTGTATTAAACACTACATTCATTCTCTATAAAATGTGTTTTTGGTATGTATTTTGAAATTTCTAGAACGAATGAGTTGGATTATTATGTAAATAACTGCCTCGGTTTTCGTCGGTTTTGGATTTCGTCGATTGTTTTCAGACGGATTATCGACGAAAATCGAGGTTTTATTGTACTAACTACGCGATGACGTAGCCAGTCGCCTCTAATGACATATTATGTTGTTTTCCTCTCATGTGGACCGCGGTGAGACAAAGTGCATATTTTCATCACAATTCTTGTTTTAGTTCATTATTTCCTTGGATTTACATAATACCATTGCTTTCAACTGTCAAACTGTCTGTCATCTACTGACTATAGTACCTAGTGGTGTAGGACAGGGGGAGGGGGAGCGGAGTTCTTGACCCTAAGGAATTAAGGCCACCTGCCTTGTACAATCAGGGGCGAACTGAGCAGGTTAGTTTTCTTTTTGTCCGCGACAGAAAAATAATCCGCACCTTACCAAGGATTCGAACCCGGGTCTCCTGAAGGAGAACCCTGCGTTCTAGCCACTAGAACAACCGCTCCTCATTGCTGTCAGAGCTGCTCTCTGCTATTTCCATTTGTTCTTCTGTTATCTTCATTTTCACGTTGTTGAAGATTAGGACGGAACACTATGGGAATGCCCCTAGCGATATGATGTCGGCTCTTGACTCAACTCAAATTTTAATTTTCTATACAAAACATGTAAAAATATGAATAAAATTGGGAAGAACTACGGTAAAGCTGTGAAAATATAAACAATATAAAATGACACAAAGTAGTGCAGCTTTGCATAACAGAATTACGACACATACAGGACGTTGCGGCGATTAGCCTTCAACAGCAAACAAACACATTCACAAACACAACATATAGTCAAGGATGATGAAGGCTAATCGCCGCAACGTCCTGTATGTGTCGTAATTCTGTTATGTAAAGCTGCACTACTTTGTGTCATTTTATATTGTATACAAAACATGTGTGTTTTCTGACTGTGTACTTTGATCTAGTTTTTGTTTGTATTAAAAGTTAGTTGCATGTCCTTTACAGAACGTCACAATCAACCCCAGCATTTAATAACTGTGATGCATACAGATAAAATTACTAAGGAGAAAGAAATAGGAGGAAAAATTGGAGGTGGTGGAACATTTTGAATATCTTGGGTCATTGCTTACCAACAACGGTGACACAATGAAAGAAATTAAACGACAACAATCAATTGCTCTTCAAAGGCTAACACAACTGAATAAATTATGGAGTGGGACAGACATAACTACAAAAATTAGATTTTTACGATCATGCATCTTTCCCATTGCAACATACGCCTGTGAGACCTGGACACTTACTAAATAAGCTGAACAGCGCATAAATGCCTTTGAATATAAATGTTATAGACGAGTTCTAAGAATATCTTGGGTAAAGAAAAGAACAAATGCATCCATACTTCAAGAGCTGAATATTGAAGAAGGTTGGCTATTAAAGACGATAAAACAAAGAAAATTGAAATATTTTGGTCACTTGAAATGTCACGAAAGTTTGGAGAGAACAATAATGGAGAGGTATATGCCTGGGAAGAGAGGACGAGGAAGGCCAAAGAGAAGATGGATGCAGGATGTGGCGGATGATCTCCAGATGAGTGTATCGGACACGGGACATCTTGCTTATGATTGAGAGGTTTTCCGAAAGGTTGTTATGGGAGCGAGGTTCTGCAAAGGACATGCTACTGAATGAATGAATGAATGAATGAATGAATGATGTTCATTCCACCATGGTGGCTGCAACCATCTTTCTTGTCTCCTGCGGGACGGAGACTGGTGGACAAAAAAGAGGTAGATGTAGACTGGAATGCTCTGCAAACATGCCATCCATCCTCGAAGGCACAGAAGACTGTGAGCTGAGGGTAGACCTAAAAGGCCGTGACATATACCCTAAGATAATTGAAGTTTCAGAAGCGACCAGACATTGTGGTTTACTCCCCAGCGGTTTAGCAACTGGAGCTGATTGAGCTGGCTGTCTAGCTCGAGTTAAAACTTAAAAGAGTCAAGGAGCAACATACCTAGAAGATAGAAAAGTACAGCGGCTTGGTTACAAGTCTGATACAAGATCCGTATACCATTTGCTGTTGAGTTAGGCACCAAAGGTCTGGTTTCCAACTTCGCGTACCATGTGTTAAAGCTGCTGGGTGCAAATTAACAACCGAGAACTGGAACACTCAAACGACTAAACCAGGCGGCGGGGGGAGCTTCCTGCTGGCTGTGGAGCAAGCAGAGCGATGAGATAGACGAATAGATGCGGTAAGATTGTTCACGGGTCTGCCTGCAATGCAAGGTCAAATGCCTCTCACCCAAGCGAATCGATCTCTCAAATAAGACTGACAGAACCTTTACTGTCTCGTGTCGACCAAAGAACCACCTTGCCAAGTAAGTACAGGGCACCCAAGCCGGGAAAGCAATGTAGAGATCGCCCGGATCGGAAATGTCCGAAGTCGAACCCCTTACAGCCAAGCGACAGCAGCGGTCAATTGTTGTGGTATACGACGTCTTGCAATGATCGCAGCAGAGTCGGCACGGATGGGGGGTGGGGGAGGGGGGGGGGCAAGAATTTGGCACAATTAGTCCAGGGAAAGGGCTAGCTTTTGCTTGGCGCGGGAATGAGGGGCTTCCTTAAGCTGTGAACGGATTCGAAGAAGTCAATACAGCAACAATAATGTGTACTGGGTCATTGTGAGCCACCGAGATGGAAACGAGGCCAGAGGCAAGACAATCGGGAGGTGGGAGGGGGTAGGAATGGGTGAGGGGAGGGGGGGGGGTGGCTTTCTCGTGATTGAATGGAAGATGCAGTGATAATGTTGACATATATAAAGGATATATAAATTTCTTCTCCCGAGGACGGGAATAGCTTGTGGGATAAGTTCGAAAACCAAACGTCTGGAAGGTGAATATGCGGACACATAACAGGAGAAAAACGGCTGGGAGACACGACCAGGGAGGGTCTGCCCCTGAGATTGTCAAGGGGGTAAAGTGATCTAAATATTCGGTGAGGAGTGACATTTCTGACGATCGGAAGCCCCCTGGCGTGCTTGCTTGGTCGTGGAGTTCATACCACTAGCCAAAATTCTAGTTCATTATGCACATCGATTAATTAGTCAAGTGCCGTCTCCACAATAAAGGCTGGCTGCAGTGGAGCTCCAACACCTTCTGCCTCTCTCTAATGGTACACTCTAACGGATTGTTATTCGTTCATCTCTTTCAGGCCCGTGATATCTAAATTTTTGGCCACATTGTGAGAAGACAAAAACTGCAACACGTTGTAACAACCGGAAAGATTTATGGAAAGAGGGATAGAGGAAGACAGCTTGAGAAATTTCTTGACGGTCTTGTGTTATGGCATGGAAGGGAGTCAACACACGAATTGATCCATGCCGTCGGAGATCGCAATTTATGGACAAGCATGATAGCTCACGCAAGTCGGCAAGGCACTGGATGATTATGATCACGAGGATACCTAATTGTAAACCCCACTAAGCGGCATTCTGACCACGAATACAGATTTCTGGAAATCCCTTGAGGTAAAGGGGAGAAGATCGCTGCAGTTAGTGGGGTCATGCGTTGTGCGATTCTACGGCAGAATCAAACAGAAAATCCTAACCTGCACAGTTCGCGGCGACTGCACTAGCCAGGCGGCCTTCATTCCTCAGGCTCAAAGTCCCCTCTGCTATACACCGCAAGATACTATATTGGCAGTAAACGACAGTTCCATGTTATGTTTCACTAGCTCATACTAGCTCACACTAACTTCTCTAGCCTATTTCTTCTCATAACGTGCCTTAACATGTTGACTATCTACGTCTAATTTCTCTAATTAGTCTACGGTATCTATGTGCTCATTGTGGGACTTCTTCAATGGTTTCTCTGTTTGTCAATGGTTTTTTTTGCTTTTTTCTCAGAAACCACAACGAATTTACCCCCCCCCCCCCCCCCCCCCAGGATCGGACGAACGAGCAAGAACAAATAGAACCTGCTGAATGATAGCCCTGTTAGTATTCCGGTCTAGTCCGACATATTTTATTTTTACTTTTTATTTTTTTGTATTTCCTTGTTCAGTTACTGGCGCTGCGATGAAGGACTTACAAACGCAAATCGTAATTCCGATTCCACGTTCGAAACATGGCTGCAATTTAGTTTAGCTTAGTTTAGTCGATAGATCAATATCACGGCACACGGGTGTAATCCATAAGTGCTCCGCTCTCCCCCTAACTCAAACCTGAGTCTGGAGATACTCAGCTCAGTGCACGAACTCCGTAGCACCGGCGAGGATCCTGAAATACTTTGGATAGATTTTTAACTCGAAATTTTTGCCCGGGCAGCGCCGTTAGGCTACTCTTTTTCGATTTCCATCTGCCAAGGAATGTTTTACGTGCGCAACAATACACACGGGCGTCAGATCTCAATACCCAGTGACCAGGGGAAATTTTATCACTAGAAGTCCACGTGAAAAAAATCCCGGTCCTCATCGGGGCTTGAACCCGGGACCTCCAGCACTCAAGGCGAACACCATACCTCGAGACCACGCAGCCCCCAAATCTGCACAGAGTGCAGCTGCAGGTGGTTTTAGAAGCAGACCGCCTTGAGCTGGTTTTCATTAAATGGTATGAGTGCCGGTAGTTGAGAAAGCAATGGTAAACTACTGAACGAAACTTGCCCGAAAATCACAAACAGCCAAATAATGCTGGGATTGACTGCGACGTATGCAACAAACTTGTTCAGTTTACTGGAAATTTGTTTTAAATTTCCTCCTGTACTTTCACATACTCCATTGTCATCGTAGATTACACTATTACATTATTGTTATACTCATTTCATATTCCGTCCTCGTAATTCGTGTTTGCATATTCTCCTTCTTCCGTCTTTTATCTCCCAGTGGAGTATAGGCCCTCAACCAGCCCAGCCAAACTTCTGTTGACTTGTTCATGCTTGGCTGATTACGCAGATGCATAATACTGTCTATTGCACAAGGCCGCGACTAACTAGCAAAACCTCCATTTTCGTTACCTTCGGTTATCAAGGGTTTCAATTCTCGTCCATTTTTTCCGCGAAAAATGAGTCTCGGTTTTCGTCGGTTGTCTCGGATTTCGTCGGCGTGCTCACATGACCTCGCTACTAATTTTGCGAAAATAAAGGGACATACGCGTTCTTCTGCTCATTTTGGCGTTGTTTTTCGTTGTGTGAGCATCACTTGCTAATAATAAAATACGAGAGCGGCATTAACATGGCTGAAATCAGCCGCATGTACGGGAAGTCACCATCCACAATAACTTCTATAGTGGCGAAAAACGAAGCAATAAGGGAGACTAATATAGGGAAAGGCATGAATGTGCTAACGAAGCAGAGATCGCAAACAATTGAAGATGTCGAACAGTTATTATTAATTTGGATTAATCAAAACCAGATAGGTGGTGAGTCTGTTTCGGAGGCAATCATATGTGAAAAGGTCAGACTATTGTATGCCGATCTCATTAAGAAAATGCCTGGGACGAGTGATAGTGTACTTAGTGATTTTTTTTTTTTTTTTTTTTTTTGCGCTCCCTCGCTTTGAACTCAAGCGTAGTCCATATACACTAGTTATAGTAGTGATGGGCTGCATTTTGAGAGTGGTTTAGCTTTCCATATTAACAATGTCCCTCACCATCAGGCGAACCCACTCCGACTTTAGAGGTACTTGTAATTTGCGTCTCCAAGTCAAGGATGACAGGTCAACATTTTAATCCAGCTGTCAAGTGTAAGGGTTGAACGGCTTACCTCGGCATCAGCACACCGGATGTTTAAGAACACGCGCTCTTATCTATTCGGCCATGCGGACCGGCACTTAGTGATGTTACAGCCAGCAGAGGATGGTTTAAAAAATTCACAAGGCTGCCTAGTAACACTATACACTGGGGCCGAAAAATTGTATCTCTATTGTATAGAGAAATTTATTCTCCATAAAATGTGTGTTTTTTTAATTTTTTTTTAATGTATTTTGAAATTTCTAGAACGAATTAATTGGATTGATATGGAAATAAATGCCTCGGTTTTGGTCGGTTTCGGACTTCGTAGATTATTTTCGGACGGATTATCGACGAAAACCGAGGTTTTACTGCACTAACTACGCGATGACATAGCTGTCACAAAATAGACCACCGTGATTAACCAGTGATGACAATAAAAGGCGTTCGGATTAACGACATGTTCGAGGCCACAGGTTGTTTCAACAAATACAGAAAAAAACAGTCTGCGTTGCAGCTGCACGTGTTTACATCTGGTGGGCAAAATAAGAACATTCTGTGGTGAGTGAGATGAATCTATACACCACTTTGACAGTTCAAAAACAGGTCGGATTCAAGCGGAAGTTCCCAGCTCGGGAGAAAACAGTCCGTCTGTCATTGAGAGTTTCCGGACATCAAGCGAAATGGCGGCTGTGATTGTCATCACTCGACAGAAGTTTGGCGGCTTGTTATTGAAAACTGTTGTTGGGACCATACAGTAACTCGCTAGCTTGTTTTGGATGTCAAAACATGGGAGGACGAATCTGACACTGATTAAGCCAGGGGAGATAGATTCCTGACAATGGAGGATCTGCCCATAATAACACCTGTGTAGACAAAGAATAACGTCACGTGACTAATTTTAGGCGTTTGCCAAAAACCCGATTTGGGGACAACGAGTGTAACTCAAACCGTGGATTAGGATGGACGTGTTTTGTTGGAGAGCTCTACAGTGTTAGATTAATTAAAAATTAACTAGCATGTGTCGTTATGGCAAAGTGTAGTAGCCATCCAGGAATGAGGCGGGTTTGCATAAGGTAGTTAATATAGCCTATTTAGGCCTAATTAATATAGGCAGTAGTCTTGTTAAAACTAGAGTGTGATGATTAGCACTGTTAGTTGAAAACTGGTTAACGTAGGGAAGTGATAATTGGCTCTGTTGGTTGAAAATAGATTAATGAAGTATTGATAAGCTTTACTAGTTGAGAATTGAATAATGAGGGATAATTGGGATATTCCAGTGGGTGTCCCTGGTGGGCGGGGTTCCGCATTCTGTTTGTTAATTTTTTTTTTCTTGTCTTGTCCTGATGATAACCAATGTGTTGAGTCATATGTCCCTGACAGAGTTAGGTTCATTGTATTTTGCTGAGCAAGGGCCAATGGCCGCGATCATCTAATAGAGATCAGTGACGGAGAGGCTATCACCAGTTGTATTATCTATTTTACAGGTTCCCTCTGGTCGGGATGAAGAACACAGAACAATTGTAAAATCCGATCCCGGATAAATTATGATGCAGAAAGATTGGCCAGCAACTTTCTCAATGGGTCTCTAATAGAATAATTTGATCAACATTGCTCAGTGGAGCTGAATGGTAGAATTATCCTACATGATAAGTACCTAATGAGTTGTAGGTCATACCAGTCTTTAACACACCAGTAGTGATGGATGTTCAGTCTACATATGACGAGAACAGTAGCGACTGATGTTCACATTGGAGGAAAGATAACATTTAAGTGTAGTTGTTCCACGTATCAAGGAAGTCATAACCTTCAGACAATATCTAGAAAATATAGACATCTATTTTAGTCTAGATACAATGACTGTTTAAGAGTGAAAACTATAGAACATTTCGCAGGAAGGATAAACGTCATGTTCATAGGACAGTGTTCCATGATTTTTTCACTGCGCAGGAATTATGAAGTCTGAGTTTCTATAAACTATAAGGAACAGTTTTTATTTTTTTTTTTTTTTTTTTTTTTTTTTTTTTTTTTTTATGAACAAAAATAGTATCGTTCACGGATTATATATTTGGATGGGAATCAGATCTCATGGTCCTCAGAGCTCCTGGAGGAGGACATGTCTGGAGAGAAGGACACGACTTCGGTGAGGTCCATTGTGCTGATTCTTGTGATGTCGTGTAATCCTTGCCATGATGAATGGACTCTGATCATGAACTCTGTGGCCTGACCTATACATTTACATTAGAATACACGACACACATTTTCTCCGCATACACGTCTCATATACGTTACACTTTTCTTTTAATAAATTAATCTTTATTAATTTTTAGAAGCAAGAGTTGTTGAGTATGTTGCGTTGTGGAAGTATGAGAGGGGGCATAGTACGACAGTGAGAGAGAGATAGGAAAAGGTGTCCATGGGCTGATGGAGTGTGTTGGACGGAAGCTGGTGGATTCTCCAGGATATTGATAAGGGAAAAAAATTATAATGTGGGTGTTGACTCCCCCAACTCCAGAGACGACAATTTAAAGGAAGACACGACATTATTGGGGGCTCGTCCGGGATCTTTGGACAGTGGGATCTCTCGTACACGTGATCCTTGGACAGCGGGATCTCACGTACATGTGATCTTTGGACAGCGGAATCTCTTGTAAAAGTGATCTTTGGACAGCGGGATCTCTCGTAAACGTGATCCTTGGACAGTGAGATCTCCTGCAAGCAGGATCCTTTGACAGGGGGATCTTCTGACAACGGGGTCTTTTGACACGGGATCCTTAGTTATAAGACGGAGATATCATATTGGATAATCCAGCTAGAGTGAATGTGGATAGGGGTTAGGACAAATATCTTACCTGTTCACACTTCACACGTCTGCATAGGTCTGTGGTCCTGACTCTACTCTTGTCACTGAGTGATTGTGTTGTGTTGTGTGGTGTGTTATATATATATAGATTAATAGTATTTTGTCATTAGCTATATATTTGTTTAAAGATAATCTATACTCGATCTGTTGAGTTACCTCTCTGTAAAATAGCCACTCCTAAACTAACCACTGCAGAATTAAGGCCAAAGGGGGAAGACATGGGATTGTCGGGTTCGGCTCTAACGGATTACATACAGGAATTGGAGAGAGAGTATCGTCAAGCAGAAAGGGAAGATCGAAAGGCCGAGTTGGAATTGAGAAGGATGGAGTTGGAACAAGAAGCTAGGAAATTGGAATCAGAACAAGCTGCGAAGAAACTTGAAGCTGAACAGGCTGCTAAGAAATTAGAAGCTAAACAGGAAGCACAGAAAAGGGAGCAATAGTACCGGATGCGGGAACTCGAGCTCAAGAGGCAATCTAATGGGGAAACTGAGGGAGCAGTTGGAGGTTCCTCCGCCTCAGGCTCAACCCCAGCAGGTGGACATGGTTACCATGCTATGAAGTTTCCTCTAGCGGTCTACGAGGAGGACAAAGAGAAGATTGACCAGTACCTTCAACGCTTCGAGGCCATGTCTGTTGCTATGGGTCTGGACCGTGACAAATTGTGTCTTAAGCTATCCCAAGGTTTACGGTGGGGCGGCTACGAGGTTTATTCTCGCCTGCCACCAGGACATGAGAACAATTATGACGAATTGAAGACGGCTCTGCTGAAACGTTTCGAGGTTTCGTCACATACCTACCGGAAAAAATTTCGAGCAGCGAAACGAGAACCGGGGGGGTTGTTTGCCGCCTACAGTTTGCGTCTAAAATCCTATCTCCATAAGTGGATGGAATTGGCTGGGTTCGCACATGACTATGAGAGTTTGGAAGAGCTCATGGTGGTCGACCAGCTGAAGAAGCAAATGTCAAAACCTCTCAGGACGTTTCTGGGAGAACAAGGATCGGAACGTATTGACCTCGTGACAATATTAGCAGAACGGTTCGTCGAGGTACATGGGGGGGGGGGGGCAGGAGAAAACCTTTCCGCCAACACCAAAGGTCAGGAAAAACATGACAAGAAGAAAGCCAAAAACTCAGGAACCAAAAAAGGGGAACCTTATGTGCAAAAATCAGAGGATAGTTCAGAGAAGAAGAAGGAGGGAAGCAAGAGCACTTCAAGCTCTACACCAAAACGACCGTGGTCGGAGAAGTGGTGTTCAATTTGTAAGTCATCCTCTCACAATACGAGGGACTGCAAATCGAAGGCTAAGAACCCTCATTTCGCAGCATGTCAAGTGACTTCCAAGGAGGGTGTAACGGAAAATGCCAAGGTCAACAAGGAAGCTCGCAACCAGGAGAGCTCACTCAAGTCCGGCACTAGAAAATCTAGGACAGGGAAATGGTGCAACCAATGCAAGTCAAACACGCACAATGCTATTGACTGCAGGGGAAAGTCAGGAGACTTTAAATTCGTCGTGGGCCTTGGGAAACCTAAGGTGGAGCCCACTGAACAGGTCGAGGCCGAGGAAGAGACTCCAGACCAGGAAAAACCGCCTGTAGTGGAATTGGTAGAGGTTAACAGTCGTCAAGTGGAGTGTTTGTACAACACAGGACTGGACGGGGAGGCCGTGATTTCTGCGGATCTGGTACATCCAGAACAATTCACAGGTGAGACCATGGAGATACAGACGGCACAGAAGAGTGCTGTGGCCATGAAGTTGCCCATTGCTAATGTGGAGATTCGGTCAAGATAAGTCACCGGCACAATCAAGGCTGCTGTATTGACCGATCCCATTTTTCCCATCATCCTCGGTTGCCGGTATGTCTTTCTGAGAATGCCCAGGGAGCCAATCTATATGGGAGCAATACAGACTCGCTCTCAGACGAGAACGAAAGAGGCAGAAGCAATTGTGACTAACCCACTGCCGGGGGAGCTACGAACTGCCCAGAGTGAGGATGCTACTTTACGTCCTTGCTACAAAAAGCTGCAGAAAAGTGCTGATCCACCAGGACGGGGACAGTACTACATGAAGAACAGGATACTCTACAGGAGAGCAGGAAGGGGAGACAACCTATACGGTCAGTTGGTCGTCCCGAAAGCTCACCGGGCCCAGATTCTTCATATGGGGCATACCATCTCCTTTAGTGGACACATGGGTATTGCCGCCACCATGCAGAGGATTTCCTCCACTACTATTGGCCCGGAATGACAGAGGATGTGCTTCGGTATGTGAAGTCATGCCCTGAGTGTCAGAGGGTGGCACCGAAACACTTGGCAGCACCGGTGGTGTTGGGTGAGATGCCCACATGAACTCTCCTTTCGAGAGGGTAGCCATCGATATCGTGGGTCCACTTCCCAGGACTAGGAAGAGGAACATGTATATACTCACAATGGTGGATTGCTGTACAATGTGGGGTGAAGCCATACCGTTGACCACGATTGACTCGAAACGAGTGGCGGACGCACTGATGGAGGCCTTTACCAGATTAGGCTTTCCTGATCAAATTCTGACGGACAATGGGTCCCAGTTTTGTGGAAAACTCATGGAGGAGGTATTTAGGGTGTTCCATTCTAACCACATACATACCAGCCCTTACCACCCTCAAGCCAATGGACAAGTAGAGCGTTTCAACGGCACGTTGATGACCATGCTCAGGAAACTGGCACAGGAAAAACCTGATAGGTGGGATGAATATATCCCAGCAGCACTCTTTGCCTATCGGGAGGTTCCTCATGGCTCAACAGGACTACCACCCGCTACGTTGCTGTTTGGTCGTCCAATCAAAGGACCGTTGGAAGCCATGTTGAGGAGTTGGACTGAAGAGGGGACGTCAGAAGAAGTGATCTCTTCCTATAAATACGTGGAGGAACTGAAAGAATAACTCCACAAGGGATGGACTCTTGCGAATCAAAACTTGAAAAAGGCCAGAAAAAGACATGCGGCTTACTACAACCGTAGGTCTAAAGACAGATCTCTAGAGGTGGGAGACACAGTCTTGTTGCTACTCCCAACGGGAAACAACAAACTGGAGATAGGTTGGCAAGGACCATTTCCCGTGGAAAGGGTGATATCCAGAACCAACTATCAGATCCGGATCCGGAGAAAGTCGAAGATTTTCAATATCAATCTCTTGCGGAAATACGAAGAGAGACCAGGAGACAAGGCAGCGCACCTCATGGCAATGGCAGTTGCAGTGGAGACTGAAGTGGGAACCAGCGAGGGCAGGGAATATCCCCTGGTACACCAGGAAACCTACAAGGATGTGCAAGTGAACCCTGATCTGACCTCCCAGGAGAGGGAAAAGATAACCCAGGTTCTCAAGTCTCATAAGGGGATACTGACTGATAAACCAGGACGAACGAGGTTGGTGGAGTTCGAGATGACTTTGACCACACAGGAGCCTGTTCGCCAAAAGGTTTACCCAATGTCATTCTCTAAGGAAAAGGCCCTGGAGGAGGAAATACAGAAACTGTTGGAGGATGACGTGATTGCGCCAACCACATCCCCATACAATGCAGGGGTAGTTTTGTTACGGAAACCAAGTGGAGAACACCGGTTGTGTATAGACTACAGACTTCTGAACATCTCATCTCATCATGTTCCTCTTGTACCTTGCGGTGTCGAGGTGAAGTATAAACTTCGTGAGAGTGCCCGGTTATGGGCTTCGTATATCGACATTCCCATGGATTCTGTTATTCCCTCCGTCCAGCGTTTACGTGGTCGGCCTCTTCCTCTGTTTCCATCTGGTCTGTACGTCATTGCCTGTTGTGGCATGCTGTTGACTGGTAGCCTACTTGCATGGCCAAACCATTTGACTTGCTGCTTTCTAATAAAATCTAGAGCAGCTTTAACCCCCACTTTAGTCCTGATTTCTTCATTTCTGATCTTATCTCTTCTTGATACGTTGAGTATTCTTCTCAGGAACCTCATTTCTGTTGTTGTGATTTTTCTTTTCTCTTTTTCTGTCATTGTCCAGGTTTGGCATTGGTAGCACAGAGTTGGTAGGAAGATTGTGTTGTAAAGTGCTTTCTTAGTAGTTATTGATACATGTTTGTTCTTTAGTATTGGTGCCATTTGTCCAATGAGTTGATTTGCCTTATTGCACCTATTTTCGATCTCGTCTTCTGATCTGCCATTTGATGATATTATACTTCCTAGGTACTTGAAGCTCTTTACTTGTTTCAAGGGATGTTCGTTTAGGTGAATTGTTGCTGTTTGTTCTTCTTTAGTTATAGTCATTACCTCTGTTTTGCTTGTGCTAATTTTCATGTTATGTTCCCTACACATTTCGTTTAGACTATTCATGTGGTCTTGTAATTCAGCTTCTGATTTTGCTATTAGTGCTTGGTCGTCCGCAAACAGGAGTTCTCTAATGGTTAGATTTGCAGATGGTTCTTCTTCTGTGTTCTCGTCATGCGGTATTCTTGCTGTCTCTGCTTGGCTGGTTTCTTTACATATGTTGTCTATATATGTTATGAACAAGAGAGGGGACAGGACACAACCTTGTCGTACTCCAGATCTTATGGTGAAGGGTTCTGAGTGTCCTCCAGTTGCTCTCACTATGCATTCACTGTTGTCGTATAAACTTCTACATAGGTTTGTTAGATGTGTACTCACTCCATATTGTTTAAGGATTTCCCACAGCTTGTTTCTATCTACCCTATCAAATGCCTTTTCTTGGTCAACAAAGGCTAAGTAGAGTGTTTCATTGAATTCAATTGATTTTTCTATAAGTTGTCTAAGAGCAAAAATGGCGTCTGTGCATCCTTTGTTTTTCCTAAATCCCAGCTGCGTTTCGCTTAGCTGGGGTTCTAAAGTAGTTCGTAATCTTTTTTCAAGAATTTTGCAAAATATTTTCCCAGTATGACTCAACAGTGAAATGCCTCTGTATTGTGTGCAATCTCTTTTGCTGCCTTTGTTTTTCCAAATTGGGATAATTATGGCGTTTCCCCAGTCTCGTGGTGTCTGTTGTTCTACCCAAACATGGTTGAATAGTCTATGTAGCCAAGCTGTTCCTACTTCCCTTGCTGCTTTAATTAGTTCATTTGGTATTTCATCCTGTCCTGGTGATTTGTTCAATGGGGCTAATCTGATGGCTTCTATAATTTCTTCTTTTAGTATGTCTGGTTCTAGTTCCTCGGTGACATCTGTGCAGGTCTCTTGAATTCCTGTGACATCTGATGGGATGTTGAGAAGTTGTTCGAAATACTGCTTCCATCTTATTAGGATGTGTTTTTGTTCACTTATTGGTTCTCCATTTTCGCTGTTAATTATTTCAGTTGGGTCAAAGGGTACTCCTCTGGTTCGCATTGCACTTATCTTTTTGTAGAAGTTTCTGGTTGCCTCCTTGTAGTTTTTATTTAGGGTTTCTCCATACTCTTCCCAGTCTTTCTGTTTTTCCCTCTTTACTATTCTACTCACATGTCTTCTCGATATTCTGTATTCTATGAGATCACATTCCTGTTTGCTCTTCAACCACTTTTTATATTTTTCCTTTTTTTCTTTTACCGCTTTCTTTACTTCTGCGTTCCACCAACTTGTTATTTTCTTTATCCGTGTTTTGCATTTTTTCGTGGTTCCGCATGTTATTTTTGCAGTATTTAAAACGCTTGATTTGAACGTCTCCCATTCTTCTTCCACTGTTTTTCTTTCCGTAGGTAATTTTACAAAGAGTTCAGTTAGTTCTTTCTCATAATTTTCCCTTACTGCCTCGTCTTTAAGGTTTTTTAAGTTTACTGATTCGCATGGCATGTATTTTCCTGCTTTTTGTTTTCTTCTTCTAATGGTTCTTATTGTGGCAACGACTGCTTTATGATCTGTGTTTATACTGAAATTGGGCACTGCTCTTGCATCTAATATATTTCTCTTTCTGTTATTTCTTGTTAATATAAAATCAATTTGGCTTTTAGTATCTAGATTGTTCCATTTATACCAGGTGTATACTTGCGAATCTTTATGTTTATAGAATGTGTTTGTTATATAGAGATCGTGTTGGCTGCAAAGCTCTATCAGTCTACTTCCGTTATCATTCCTTTCATTTTGCTGATCTCCAAATGCTCCCAGGTGTTTTTCTATGCCCCCTCTGTTATGTCCTAGTCTTGCATACTTCTTAGTTTTTCTACGAGCAGTATGAAGATCCCCTGCCGGCTTGCTAGGCCAGTCGCAGGTTTAGGACACTAATCTGACCACAGGGAGTCCATCCCCTATGGCGAGCCATAGCCCCGTTAGCCCATGACCTCGCGGTCATGGTTGCCCGGTCTGCACCACGTGGAGGTGGGGGTTGACTTGTGTAGTCTGCGGGTCATCGGCAGGCTACTAATTTTCGCTCTTCACCCCTCCTGGGAGAGGCTAGCCGATCCTAACCCTGCTGGCTGCAGGGCCAGGCGCATTCCACACCTTACAGACTTCTGAACAGTCACACACAATTTCAGGTGGAACCTTTGCCGAATCCAACGCAGTTATTCGCTAGGCTCCATAAGGCTCGGTACTTTTCAAAGGTGGATCTGAGTCGGGGTTACTATCAGATACCAGTCAAACCGGAGATTCGACCACTGTTGGCTTTCAGTACACCCAGTGGACACTACGAATTCAAGGTCATGCCCTTTGGACTCAGCAATGCACCTAGTGTGTTTACACGCATGATGATTACTTTATTAGATCCTTTACAGTATCCGGCCATCATCTCATTCATGGATGATATTCTGATTTCCAGTGACAGCTTGGATGACCACTTGCAATCCTTGGAGATAGTGTTTAATAGACTCAAGGAAGCAGGGCTTACCGCTCGTCCAACCAAGTGCATGATTGGTTACCAGACTCTGGAATTTCTAGGTCACACCATCACTCCAGGACACATTGTCCCAGAAGAGAAGAACCTGGAGAAAATCAGAAATGCACCAAAGCCAAAAACGAAGAAGGATGTGCGATCTTTTCTCTCGTTGTGTGGGTTCTACCACAAATTTATCCCACATTTCACGGAACTGGGAGCTCCATTGACGGAAACCTTGAAAAAGGGATTCCGGAACCAAATCATTTGGACACCAGAATGTGAGATTGCCTATAACCAGTTAAAGGAGGCCTTGGTCAGCAAACCTGTATTACAGCTCCCTGACCTTTCCAAACCATTTGTGTTGAGAACGGATGCGAGTGCGATTGGGATTGGGGCAGCCTTGTTACAGGAAGGAAAAGACGATGCTTCGGTTTTGAAACCTGTAGCATACGCAAGTAAGACACTTCTACAGGCTGAGAGAAATTATTCAACCGTCGAGAGAGAGAGTGCTTGTCCCTCGTATGGGCAGTGTAAAAATTCCAGCCATATTTGTATGGAGTTAAGTTTCGGGTCCATCGGATCATCAGCCCCTGATGTTCCTGGCTACTTCTCAGAAGCTCAACGCCCGTTTGATGCGGTGGTCGTTGTTACTTCAACCCTATAATTTCACAGTGGAGTACATTCCTGGGAAGGAAAATGTTGGAGCGGAATTCTTGTCAAGACACCCAGCTCCTGAAGAAGAGGAATGAATCATCTGGATTGAACTCACGGTGGAGAAGAGTGAGATGGACTACTCTCTTGAGAGGGGGCCTATGTCACAAAATAGACCACCGTGATTAACCAGTGATGACAATAAAAGGCGTTCGGATTAACGATATGTTCGAGGCCACAGGTTGTTTCAACAAATACAGAAAAAAAAACAGTCTGCGTTGCAGCTGCACGTGTTTACATCTGGTGGGCAAAAAAAGAACATTCGGTGATGAGTGAGATGAATCTATACACCACTTTGACAGTTCAAAAACAGGTAGGATTCAAGCGGAAGTTCCCGGCTCGGGAGAAAACAGTCCGTCTGTCATTGAGAGTTTCCGGACATCAAGCGAAATGGAGGCTGTGATTGTCATCACTCGACAGAAGTTTGGCGGCTTGTTATTGAAAACTGTTGTTGGGACCATACAGTAACTCGCTAGCTTGTTTTGGATGTCAAAACATGGGAGGACGAATCTGACATTGATTAAGCCAGGGGAGATAGATTCCTGACAATGGAGGATCTGCCCATAATAACACCTGTGTAGATAAAGAATAACGTCACGTGACCAATTTTAGGCGTTTGCCAAAAACCCGATTTGGGGACAACGAGTGTAACTCAAACCGTGGATTAGGATGGACGTGTTTTGTTGGAGAGCTCTACAGTGTTAGATTAATTAAAAATTAACTAGCATGTGTCGTTATGGCAAAGTGTAGTAGCCATCCAGGAATGAGGCGGGTTTGCATAAGGTAGTTAATATAGCCTATTTAGGCCTAATTAATATAGGCAGTAGTCTTGTTAAAACTAGAGTGTGATGATTAGCACTGTTAATTGAAAACTGGTTAACGTAGGGAAGTGATAATTGGTTCTGTTGGTTGAAAATAGATTAGTGAAGTATTGATAAGCTTTACTAGTTGAGAATTGAGTAATGAGGGATAATTGGGATATTCCAGTGGGTGTCTCTGGTGGGCGGGGTTCCGCATTCTGTTTGTTGATTTTTTTTTCTTGTCTTGGCCTGATGATAACCAATGTGTTGAGTCATATGTCCCTGACAGAGTTAGGTTCATTGTATTTTGCTGAGCAAGGGCCAATGGCCACGATCATCTAATAGAGATCAGTGACGGAGAGGCTATCACCAGTTGTATTATCTATTTTACATGTTCTCTCTGGTCGGGATGAAGAACACAGAACAATTGTAAAATCCGATCCCGGATAAATTATGATGCAGAAAGATTGGCCAGCAACTTTCTCAATGGGTCTCTAATGGAATAATTTGATCAACATTTCTCAGTGGAGCTGAATGGTAGAATTATCCTACATGATAAGTACCTAATGAGTTGTAGGTCATACCAGTCTTTAACACACCAGTAGTGATGGATGTTCAGTCTACATATGACGAGAACAGTAGCGACTGATGTTCACATTGGAGGAAAGATAACATTTAAGTGTAGTTGTTCCACGTATCAAGGAAGTCATAACCTTCAGATAATATCTAGAAAATATAGACATCTATTTTAGTCTAGATACAATGACTGTTTAAGAGTGAAAACTATAGAACATTTCGCAGGAAGGATAAACGTCATGTTCATAGGACAGTGTTCCATGATTTTTTCACTGCGCAGGAATTATGAAGTCTGAGTTTCTATAAACTATTAGGAACAGTTTTTTGTTAGGAACAAAAATAGTATCGTTCATGGATTATATATTTGGATGGGAATCAGATCTCATGGTCCTCAGAGCTCCTGGAGGAGGACATGTCTGGAGAGAAGGACACGACTTCGGTGAGGTCCATTGTGCTGATTCTTGTGATGTCGTGTAATTCTTGCCATGATGAATGGACTCTGATCATGAACTCTGTGGCCTGACCTATACATTTACATTAGAATACACGACACACATTTTCTTCGCATACACGTCTCATATACGTTACACTTTTCTTTTAATAAATTAATCTGTATTAATTTTTAGAAGCAAGAGTTGTTGAATATGTTGCGTTGTGGAAGTATGAGAGGGGGAATAGTACGACAGTGAGAGAGAGATAGGAAAAGGTGTCCACGGGCTGATGGAGTGTGTTGGACGGAAGCTGGTGGATTCTCCAGGATATTGATAGGGAAAAAATATTATAATGTGGGTGTTGACTCCCCCTACTCCAGGGACGACACTTTAAAGGAAGACACGACAATAGCTAGTCTCCTCTAATGACATATTATGTTGTTTTCCTCTCTTGTGGACCCCGGTGAGACAAAGTGCATATTTTCATCACAATTCTAGTTGTAGTTCATTATTTCCTTGGATTTCCATAATACCATTGCTTTCAACTGTCAAACTGTCTGTCATCTACTGACTATAGTACCTAGTGGTGTAGGGCATGGGGAAGGGGGTGGGGTGGGGTTCTTGACACTACGGAATTAAGGCCGCCTGGCTTGTACAGTCCGCAGCGAGCTGTGCAGGTTAGTTTTCTTTTTGTCCCCGACAGAAAAATATTCCGCACCTTACCGAGGATTCGAACCCGGGTCTCCTGAAGGAGAACCCGGCGCTCTAGCCACTCGACCAGCCGCTGCTCATTGCTGTCAAAGCTTCTCTCTATTTCCATTTTTTCTTCTGTTATCTTCATTTTCACGTTGTTGAAGATGAGGACCCCTACGGGAATGTCCTTGGTGATGTGACGTCGGTTCTTGGCTCAACTCAAATTTTAATTTTCTATACAAAACATGTGTATTTTTTTACTGTGTTCTTTGATCTAGTTTTTATTTGTATTAAAAGTTAGTTGCATGTTCTTTACAGAACGTCACAATCAACCCCAGCAATTAATGACTGTGATGGTCTGGGAAATTGTGAGTTCAGTAATTTGCCATTGCTTTCTCATAATATTGTGAAATTGAAAGCAAAGCAGTCTGCTCCCAAATTGCCGGCGCTCATTGCCCTCAAGCCACAGACTTATATTTTGTTAAATTATGATTCATATATTATTATTCCAATTATTGCAGTGTTAACAATTCAGCATGGCCGAATGGATAGGAACGCGCTTTCTTAAACATCCAGTGTGTTGGTGCCGAGATTAAGGGGTTGAACCCTTACACTGGACAGTTCGACTAAAATGTTGACTTCTCCTCCTTGACTTGGGGATGTAAATTACAATGTAATGAAGTCGGAGTGAGTTCGACTGATGGTAAAAGACACTGATAACAGGGAAAGCTAATCCAGACGCAACATTCAGATAGAATGAAGTGTGTATAGACTCCGCTTGAATTCAAAGTGAACGAGCGCTTAAAAAATAAAAACAAAATTAAAGTATGTGGGATGGGCATAGTTAATTTCTTTAACAATTTGTGTGGCCGTTTTTATGAGGCCAGTAAAAAATTATTAGTTATTTATGATTTGTGATTATTACCATTGAAAGACCACTTTTAGGAATTAAAAGTAAATGTGGAACTTTGAAAGTTGGTTATAAAATATAAGTAAGCAAAGTTTAGACAAATTTTCTTTAAGTAAACTAATTGCATTATTATTAAACTTATAGCATCTGACTAATTTCTTAATAACTTCGTTTCCTAAAGAAAAGAGAAGAGAATTTTAGTTAACTGGTGATATTATAACTAGGTATACAATTTTCATTTTTAATTTCCAGTAGACTCCCTTGTCATAATATTAGATGTTTATGTCCCCTCTCATTGCTCATCTAGGTGTTTTTCTTTTAGATATCTAGTAATTCTGCAGAATGCTTGAACATAAGTGTTAATACGTGTAGTGATCAATCAAGGTATTACTATAATGTTATTATGATATTTTAAATATTCTCTAAGCAAACATAACTGCAACAGCATTTGGCAGAGAGAGAGAAAGAGAGAGAGAGAGAGAGATGGAGAGAGAGAGAGAGAGAGAGAGAGAGAGAGAGAGAGAGAGAGAGAGAGAGCGAAAGAGAGAGAGAGAGAGAGAGAGAGAGAGAGAGAGAGAGAGAGAGAGAGAGAGAGAGAGAGAGAGAGAGGGTTGTGGGGGGAGAACTATTTGTTCAAAATGAATGAAATTTACAAACGTAAATGGCATTTCCTCTAAACATAATATTTATCTACATAAACCTCATAAACTTGCACGGCCTTTCGCCAGTGCGAAAATAAGTGCATGCAGGCCTTGACTGTGCCAGACCAGGTTTTGTTCTGCTCACTTCGCCTATTAATCGTCATCTCTCTCATTCCTATCACCTAGGCCATAGCTACCAGTCACACCACTCACCTTCTCGTTGTTACTTTGGCGTTGAAATCCCCGAGGATGACAGTCATTTCAAATTTGTACACTGGTCCTCGGCCATGTCTAATTCGTTATATCATTCCAGAAGCCCTTGGCATGAGAACGTGAGGCGAAGAAATTCATTGGCATTGAGAATCTTTCGATTTTACTGAACCCTTGTTTTCCACAAATCCACATTGTTCTTCTCCTATTTATACAGTAGTACCTCAGGTTGCGAACTTAATTCGTTCCAGAACTCGGTTCGTATCCCGAAACGTTCGTAATCCGAAACATTGAAATCAATTAAATAGAGACAATCCGATTAAAGATGAAAGAATCGTTCTTTTTTTTATTAACATCCGGTCGTTTACCTGACAAAACGCAAAGAATACGTGTACTTCACGTATTAATTAAAGATTGATTGATTGATTGATTGATTTCGGAACCGACATTACAGCATTCGGGGCATTCCAATAAGCGCTTCGTACCCATCCTCAGCAGCCAATGAAGAGTTCCAACACTAATAGTTCCAGTAGCAATCTGATTATATGTCCGTCTCCCCTTTCCGCTGAGCGTCGAACTTCGGCCAGATCCCCTCGTTACACCTCGCTGCCTCATTCTTACCAGCCTATGGTGATCTATCTGCTCCTCCGAGGTGTACACGTGCTCCCACAAGGCCGCAACCACGTCTGCTTGTCATGCATCAATACTCCACCAAGTTTTGCCGAACCAGCCAATATGTCCGCCTCCAAGACAAAAGATCCAGGCGATGCTTGCCACCCGTGACCTCCATAGCGAAGCAAGCCACTCTGCACGAAGCTTGAATGTCCTCACCCTACTCAGCATGCTTTCTGAGTCAGTTACAATCACGTGTGTGTGGGTGGGTGTGTGTGTGTGTGTGTGTGTGTGTGTGTGTGTGTGTGTGTGTGTGTGTGTGTTCGTATTCTCCATCCAGCGGAAAGCTGCACTGACCGCCTCCACCTCCATTCTTAAGCTAGATGTTGTGGTATCATACGCCAGGCTCTCCTGCACCAAACGTCGACCATTAGCTTTTGCTAAGAATCCCCAGGCACTTCTCCTGCCTCTCAACACCGAACCATCCTTGTAGATAATCACATCACCCGGGCGAGCATTATCCTGAATTAGTTGCTGGATTTCAACTTTCGTGGCCCCTGCTGGCCACTCTCTGCACTCCCGGCTCAATGTGATTATAACTCTGCACAAGTCTGACTACTCCGCTGGCATTCTGACCAACTCCTCTCCTCGCCTAATGTTCTCCAAGATGCACACATGTCTGATCGTATACTCCGCCTGAGCCATCCAAGATATCCCTCTTATCAGTCTCTGACCCTTAACTTCGGCCAGCGCCTCATGCAACGGGTGATCTGTGTCTGCTGCTACTCTGAGGTATGCCTTCGCCTGCATCACCTTGAGCCTAACAGCAACAGTCTGCAGACCAAGGATGTAGTGCAGCATACACACTACTGGGGTGTCTCTGGTGCATCCAAGAATGACCCGCATAGCTTGGTTCTGTATGCGCTCTAATTTCACCAGCTGACCCTTTGAGACAGTGAGCAGTTATAGTCCATAATCAATCACTGGGTTGATCAAGTGCTTGTATAGTGTGAAGAGCATTCTCTGCTCTGTGTCCATTGCCACCATAGTTTTAAGTGCATTGAGTCCCTTTTGAGATCTTGTCACAACCGTCTCCACATGGTCCTTGAAGGACAGACTCCTGTCAAATGTGATTCCAAGATACTTCAGTTTGTTCTCTCTATTGACGCTTCTACCATCTATCGTGAGGTTTGGGGGAATCATCTCTCACAATCCTGTTGTCCAAAGAGCACCACAAAACAGCCGCCGTTTCCGGGTGGATGACAGCACTCATATCAGTGCACCAATCAATCACTTTGTTTACTGTCACCTGCAGTTCCTGGGCTGTTTTCTCACTATCTCTCCCCTGCCTATATGCAAGAACATCATTTGCAAATCTTAGTATCCTTCCATCCCCTGGTGCTTCAAGGTTTGCAATCTTGCTCGTATACACGTTAAAGAGCACCGGTGAGATTGCAGATCCCTGTGGCAGTCCTGTGGCTAAAATATGTGGTGTCAACAACTCAACTGACAGGCATCATCGGGTACTTCTCTCACACCATACAAGAAACTTGCAAGTCGTGTGGGAGGCAAAATGCATGGTCCATTTTTATTGCCGTTGGCTCGCTAACAAGCAGTAGACAGTCGCTATTGAAACACACCACATACAGTCACAGAATCACCTAACACAAACTGCTACCCTATGCTAACTCTATCTATTCAGTGAACACAAATCTCCTAGCCCTATTCTAACGATGTGAACGCTACAAAGTCCGGTCTCCCGTCTGACCAACTTATGTCCCATGGTCACACACCACGCGGCGTGACCTTCACCTTGGTGCGTGTTACCTCACATCGCACGCCGTTGGCAACCGTGGCTTGTTGAGTGCATACTCAACTGTGCTGTGGCTACACGAGGTGTGATGTTATCGTGATGAGAGTGCTAACTCTCTGAACAACGCCTGCGTGTCTCATGAGGGAGTGGCTAACCTTCTCCTATTACCTCATCTCCCCTGCCCTTGCCTCGGGCACCGTATCTCCTCCTGGTCTCTTCAGGATTGACCGCTCTCCCTGGCGGAGGGGATGCGGTCGAGTCTTTGACACACACCCACCCCTCTTGTGTTGCGTCATCAACTTTCACTCATTGGTTGTGACGCAAGAGGTTCCTAAACAAAAAATTAGTGTCTCTAATTTTTGTCAAAGACTCTAGATAACCTGGCTTTGGGCATTCCAATAGACTATTAATAACTATTGTCACAATGTAGCAAAGCCTTACTTGGCTACTGGCAATCGCCACAAACTTGACTGGTTGGCGTGAGCCCTCTTCTCACATGCTATATTATATTTATTAGAGGTATGTCTGAACCGGACCGTTGTCATATAAGACCTGCCCTCAAATAGTAAATTAACTTACTACCCATACAAAGTTGACTTTCTTAGGGTCAACACATGAATTGCTTCATGTCCCCCATATAATATTTAACAACCATTATACAAGAGTGTGTGCGACAGGCTTTACCTACTTCGATTCCGCACGTAAAGCTTTATTTCACTGTTAATTTAGTTCTTCGTTGTCTATTATGTCCCCTGACCCGAAGTTATCTGCCTTTGATCTACAAATAGTGTATGCAATTTATATATTTGTTTTTCTGGTTGTTTGCGTGTTTGGATGTAATAAATCTACTAATCTAATTTCTATCCTCTATTTATAAATTCTATGTGTATGTATGTTAGTTTTTTGAGTGTCATAACTTGGTTCAATGTGGCCACAAACGGGTGTATAACACTAATTCGTGACTACATCCCCTTGTTATGAAACCCAAAATACTGTAATCTAAGTTCTAAACTATATTACAGACAACACATTCACACTAACACAATTTCACTAACGAAAACCAACACTAACACAGACAAATATTAAAAGTCGTGCCAAGCAGCAGAAGAATTTGCTGACTGATCGCACTCTCTCCCGTCTCTCCTCCCTTCATTCTCACATTCATACTTCTGTCATACTCCCTTCACCCTTAATTCTATCACACATCTTTTATCCCTCCATACTCATTCTTCTGATTATTTAAACACCTTAGAGTGACCCTGTACAAGTTTGGCTCAGTTTGAGATAGTTGAGCCCAGTGACTGTGCGCAAGTCGCTGCACGAGTCATATATGTACAATATATTTACATGGACGAGACAGGGTTGATGGCTTGTCCCTTTTGTCTCATCATATAGTATATTACACTAATATAAAACTCTACATTCTAACATACTAATCCTACTTCTATAAATAAGTATTTACTGTGTTATCTAAATTCTGTTATGTTAATTATATGATCTGTTTATACTAATTATTATGTTTATCTAATCTAAGGGATGTAATGTAGCTATTTAAATGTAATTGATGTGGTCTGAGTTATGTACCTTAATTACATGGATGATGTGACCACAAATTAAGTACTTTTCTAATACTATACTATCTAATGTTTTTATATTGAAAAGGAATTATATGATCGATGTTCTTAATCTAAATGGTGTAAATGGTGTATGTTCCTTTATGTAATGTTTTTAGCCTATTATGATGTAACATGACAATACTAATAATTGGTAATGTTAGGTCGATGGTATGGTTTTCCTTAGGATGGAATAAATTAAACTGCACTAAAGCTAAATGAAATGTAATAATCTAAATGGTACTATTTCTATCATAATTTTAATTTCGCTTGTAATTAACTATTCTTACGTCTAACCTATAATTTAAGTTTAAATTAAAGTTAAGTAACTGGGTTAATTACTGTACTAAGTAAACTATTTAAATAAATGAGAATATTATATTACCTAATTCTATCTCTAATTTATCACTATCTTAAAATACTATCTTACATATCACATTTAGTTTATATACATGGTATTCAGTTCCCTCAGGTTAGTAGCTGCCTTCACGTTTGTACATTAGTTACATAGGCACAATATATAACTACACAATTTGCCTGGGTATCTGAAATACATTATACAGTCATCATAGAGTTTATCGGTAGTGCACGTGTAGAGATTCGCTGGTGTCGTAGCTCAGTCTTTACGTGTCTGAAATTAAGCACTGTTCTGACACTGTTTTCTGCATTTTACTCACATGATACACCGGAATGAAGCTTAGTTGGAAATGAACTGTCCTGTTTCACATGGTGGTATCTACATTTCGCAGCACAGTTCTTCAGTTAATGTCTACGGACACCTGACAGTTCATTGTACTTGGTATCTTAATAACACATACTGTGGATGTATATGTAACACATTCTAAATAGAATATTGTAATCTATTTATGTATTGACTATCACTCTACAACTATATGTGGACTTTCAGGTATTTCTACCCCACATGGTAAAATTAGTGACCACCTGTATATCCGGTCATTTTGATGCACACCACTCTGTATGACCGTGATCGGGGAGTTGTCGGTCTGGACAATGCAGTGAACATCCGTCAGAATTAGATGGAGCTTTCTCACCGTATAGATGACGCCTAGGGTTGCCACTGTGATATGGAATCTCTGGACTCAACAGGTGTGATCTTACGGCTCATGTAGCAAATCGGGTGGAAGATGCTCTCAAAACTTTGGCCTAGTACTGATGGCATCTGTCCTAGAATAATAAACGAGCCTAGGATTAGGCAAGCGGAGGATTGGAATATTACAAAAAAGGATTTTCATTTTTGACAGTGCAGAAATTAATAATGCATCTTTGACATTTCATTTTTACAGATGCTTTTAAAACATTGGAATATAGAATTATAATTTCTGAGTAATTTATTAATCCCAAAAGACTTCTGACCTTCTTCTTTCTAGTAGACATGGTCAGATTCATAATTTTAGTACTAATTTTCTGGTCAGTCTTTAGTTGATCTTGAGAAATGACATGACCCAAAAATGAATTTCTTTTAGGCCTAATTCGGCTTTGCTCGGTTTGACAGTGAGACCGAAGAGTCGCAACCTATGAAAGACATGTCTTAGTTTCAGTCAGTGTGTTGTCCAGTCATCAGTTTTCTGATATATTTATGCGTATTCTATAAGTTCAATAAATGTATGTACATTGTCGGATTTGCCAGTCTCGCTAACTAGTGTAGTTGCGTTGTGTATGTCTGTCGTCTGATTACTAGGTGTGGATGCACTATGTTCGTCTGTCTCTACTTATGTGTCTTGTTGTGAAAAGTAAAGTTTTAACATGTTGACATGGAATATCTTTAAGTGTCTGTTTATCGACATTCCATAGTCAACATTGGAAATGTCACGTAACACCTTGAATGGTCCTTGCCATTTTGCTTGTCTGGAAGTAACCGACGCATGTCTTGATCTGGTTTTCCATCGATTGTTCAAGCACCCTTGTTTGTGTATTGGTAAATTTGACCCTCCCTCTCATAGGTCTAGAAGCCAGAGTAGAAGGTAGTACTTCAACTGTAGGATGTCTACCCTTAAACTTATGTACTAATTGTTGACAGACATTACAAGAAAATACATTATGAAAAAATAATCTTATATTATTGAAAACACGTGGGCTGGCATTGTTGTATGGAAGATGACCAGCAACCGGTGTTTTATGTGCATTCTTTAGTACAGTTAACCGGTGTTGTTCAGGTAACACCTGTTCCTGGTTACCAGTAGTATAACATCTAGTTGAAATGCCCTTACTACGTTTAAAAAACAATGATGCATTCTTGGTCACTTTGGCTTTATCTTTCAGCATTTTTAAGTATGGAGACACACTAGAATCAGCTTTCTGTTGTTCTATAAATTTCTGTCTGCTGTTGTCATCTGTGCCAGTTGGAGAAAGCAACAGTAGTCTCTCATCTTGTAGTTTGTCTTGATGTTTCACACTGTCTGCTCTTGTTGTTGCATTAGCTGCATTTAATTTATCCCATGCAACTATTTCCTCACTAGTACATTGTTTCAATTGAGGTAAGCACCCCAAAATTAAGTCAGTACACGGGTTGTTAAGTATTGCACAAGTAAAGGTACCGGAAAGAAAAGGAGAATCAATACGGGCTTTTGCCAAAGGGTAAATTTCAACGTTACCCGAAAAGGTTCGGCATTTCACAGTGTCACCTGTGTAATCACCCGGACTCACTAGTTCTTTTCGAAGACCAATAAGGGTGCTGCCGCTATCCAGCAAACATTGGCATGGTACATCATTGACCATTGCATTGTGGAACACCAAACTGCCTCTGGAGGCTAATGCTGCATTTACATTCTCAGATGAGAATGGTACTGTATGTCCACATTCTAGTTTTCCGTCTGCATGGAATTGGTGACATCGTTCACAGCTGTCAAAGCTTAACATATCGTTTGCACCACACACATCTTCTGCTTGGTTAGTAGGTAAGTCACTTTCAACCTCACACTCATTCTCACTACCACTATCTGAAGAGGTGTCAATCAACATAGCGTTGTTAGCTTTCAAACGTTGGCGGCCAAGGCACTTATTAGAATAATGGCCATAAGAGGAACAAAAAAAACATTTGATTGCACGCCTGTATGCAGACCGTTTGCTTTGCTGCTTCTTGATCACATTTTCAAGATGCGCCGGATAATTCGGCGATTTGTCGCACATAGCATAAGTGTCGTGCATTAGTTGACAGTACATGCATTTGGAAACTTTTCTGTCTTTCTTATCATACTTCTGAAAAGGTTTTCTGTTACCCTGATAGTTTTTTGGTTGGTCTTTCACAAAGGAAACTATCTCAGAGTCATTTGAAGTTTTAAAAATATCTCTGTTGGAAGAAAAATATGCTGAACCTTTCTTCTCAAATTGCTGGATGTTCTCAATGTCTGCCTGCTGTAAAAATTTAGCAAAAGGAGAAGGTATGGTGGATATTACCTTATCCATAGCTATTAAGTTTTTTAATCTATCAAAGTCTTTTCCTATGTTAGCTGCTTTAAGCCACCTGTCTAGTACACTCTGTACATTTGAAACATAATCAATAAAGGTTTCACTAGGTTTAGGTTTTAGATTTGAGAATTGAACCTGATACCCAGGGGCATCAAGTAAAAAGTGCTGCATAATCCTGTCATGGATGTATTGATAGCTAGATCTAAGGTCAATTGGTATAGATTCTATTACTTTAAGGGGCTCACCACTCAGATTCTTCATATAAATAGGAGCCCACATCTCTAAAGGAACTTGGTGATATTTAAATTGATACTCTACATTCTCTGTCCAGGCAGATATGGAGTCCTCTTTACAATATGGTTTGATAATATTTTTGTATTTGTTGAACTTATTTTCCTCTTGTTGACTTCTTAGTTTAGTGGCAGAGATCTCTGCGTGTGAGTCTACATCCATGCTTTTCATCTTTAATTGTGTCTCTGATTCTACTTGAATTTGTTTTTCTTTGACTCTTGCCATTTCATCTATCTCTTTTTGCTTTAGATCTAATTCCTTTTGTTTTAATTCTTTCTCTTGATCTAATTGTTTTTGTTTCATCTCTATTTCTTTTTGTTTATTTATCTCAGCTAGTTGTATTTGGTGTTGTCTTTCACGAGCACGTTCGTCTCTCTCAGCGTTCTCTTTTCGTATGCGTTCAGCTGTTTCAGCATCTTTTGCTTCTTTAAATTTCTTATCAGCATATTCTTCTAGCTCTTTACCTGTATATTGTAACTCTTTACCCGTTTTTATGAAGTCAGCTAGAGTAGCCATGATGTTTAGTAATGTAGCTAGTGTTGACCTACACTGTTTTGTTTATTTACCTATTTATTTCCAATGTTATCTATTTGTTCCTTGTTAAGGAATATTAATTTTATTTCCAGTTTATATGTTGAACAAACTTCTATGTTGGAAAATCAGAGCACAAAAAATATTATAGTGTATCACAAGCTGAAAAAGAGATGCACTATTAATCACAATGCATGCCAAAAATATAGTTGTACTCAGCTTAATGTGGGAACGAAGCTCCTTTGACACAGGTCACCTTGTTTGGTACACTGGGGTGGAGACACGTTTCGTAAGTAGCACACTGTATTTGGCCCACAGGTGTATGTGCACAGTTGTTGTTTGCCCTCTGATATGTAGGGCAGCAGTAAACACGCCTACTAAACGATATGATTTACTCGACAACTAAGGACAATGACTTAGACAATGACAGACTTACGAACAACTAGAACATGTATTAATTAATTTTAATGTCAATGTCCTGTCTTTGTTTTAAACAATAATTGCATTTCGTTACTAACCTAGTTAATTTCTGTAAACGTTGTGCAGCTAAGTATCAGATGCTTAGCCCGAAAATAGTTCCATCGTGACGATAAGCAAAGAGAAAATAGACCCAAAAATGAATAAATGCTTGTAAAGAAATCAAAATAACATAATAATGTGTAAATAAATAAATATATTCATTTAGTAACTTAAATAAGTAAATAATAAACAATATACAGCACAGATTCAGGCGGGCCGCCGCTAAGCGATCTTGTAAACACTCGACTGCTTTATGCTAATGACGCAGAACAACTGTCTGTCAATCACTCTACGTCATCGCGCAGCGCTATTTTTAGATCTCAAAAATCAATATTGTCGGCTGCCTGTGTATTCCTGCGCCGTGAATCATGTTTGGTGCTTATTCAAGAATAAATTGGTAAATATATGAATAAATATAAGAAAATAAGAATATTAATACTTACAGCTTCGAAGAATACATGATTTCATTCAATAAATATATCATAAACACAATTAAACACTATTTTGTCACGATAGGCATATTTCTAGCTCGCAAATTCTCCTGTCAGCACAAATTATCGTTACTACAAAAATTAAACCCTAGTCTGGAGCCTTGTGGATGAGTGGATTTAGCTTGAACTTTTCGTTCAAGCTTCACTTTCTGACACCACAATTACCCTGGCCTGTCAACAACTCAACTGACAGGCATCATCGGGTACTTCTCTCACACCATACAAGAAACTTGCAAGTCGTGTGGGAGGCAAAATGCATGGTCCATTTTTATTGCCGTTGGCTCGCTAACAAGCAGTAGACAGTCGCTATTGAAACACACCACATACAGTCACAGAATCACCTAACACAAACTGCTACCCTATGCTAACTCTATCTATTCAGTGAACACAAATCTCCTAGCCCTATTCTAACGATGTGAACGCTACAAAGTCCGGTCTCCCGTCTGACCAACTTCTGTCCCATGGTCACACACCACGCGGCGTGACCTTCACCTTGGTGCGTGTTACCTCACATCGCACGCCGTTGGCAACCGTGGCTTGTTGAGTGCATACTCAACTGTGCTGTGGCTACACGAGGTGTGATGTTATCGTGATGAGAGTGCAAACTCTCTGAACAACGCCTGCGTGTCTCATGAGGGAGTGGCTAACCTTCTCCTATTACCTCATCTCCCCTGCCCTTGCCTCGGGCACCGTATCTCCTCCTGGTCTCTTCAGGATTGACCGCTCTCCCTGGCGGAGGGGATGCGGTCGAGTCTTTGACATGTGGCTCTGGGGTCCATGCACCCAGACGGAGAGCAACCCGACGAGAATGCAGGACGGCTGCTATCCTGTTCACCAACCAGGGATTGACCCCCTTCTCCATCAGTGCGGTCATCAAAATATCATAGCGAACTATATTGTAAGCATCCTCGAGATCAAGCGCTGCCGCTATCGTTTCCTGCCTACTCTGAAACCCCTCATAAACGTCAAAGGTAAAAGTAGCTGCATTTGACCAGGTATCTTTTCCTGGCCTGTAGCTCCCCGGGCCTTTTGGAAGAAGCTTCCCCCTTTCCAAAAAATCCTGCAGCTTAACAGCGACTATCTTCTCTAAAACCTTCCCAAATGTATTTTAAAGGGTGATGATCCTAAAGCCGCTAAGCTTTGAATGATCCTTGTATGATTCTATTAATTAAAGAGAAAGAAAACAAACCAAATAAATTAAATGTAAAATAAAAATAAAAACAGATTTATTATATCTTTCTTCCCAAGAAAAGGCTCATAGGAAATAAGTCGCTTTCTTTGCTATTCTGAATCATTAGTTTCAGGAGTTTCTTGTCGTTGTTTCTTGGCAATCAACAGGGCATCTTTCTACACCAAGAAACTATCAAGGGAGATTTGTCGCTTCCTTTGTTGGAGAATCTTTCTGAAATGGGCCATCGCGTTTTCATTGATCAGGTTTACTGCCCTGTTAGCAACAACTTTGTTTGGACGGTGGTTCACAATGAAGTCTTCGACGTCTGCCCACTTGATGCAAATGTCTTTAATCCTGGCAGTTGAAACGGTCAGTGGCTCCTCATCATCGGACGACTGCTCCTCCTTTAATGTCTTTAGCTGTTCATTCTGAAGATCCACAAGCTCATCTGTAGTGAGCTCTCCAATTTGGTACTCCAAGTCGTTGCCATCGACTTCCAGGCCCATATTTTTGCCAAGGATAAAATCTAATCTACAACATTGGCACACAACAGCAGAGTTAGCCTGTCCTTCATTGGTTTGTACCCCGGCAGTGCTTTCTCCTCCTGTGTGATAAAGCCCTCTTTGGCATTTTGTTCCAGAAGAGGCACGTTTCATCGCATTTAAAGACTTGTTATGGAACGTAATCTTCCTCTTTGATTATGTCACGATACTAGAGATCAATGATCCAATATGTTACTAGAACAACGTACGGCATCTTAAGCCGCGGCATTTTGCTTGTTGAGAGAGCGTTGATTGAACGATAGGAACGAATGAAGATGAGACCGGAGTCTACGGACGACGGAAAAACAGCGATTTCAAAACCTTGGAACACCGATGGATCGCTATATCGTATTTTCAACAACCTTTGAAGTGGGAAAACGGAGATTCACGATCACGGCGTTTCACAGCCGTTTGTAGTAACGAAGGCGACGATGGGTGATCGGAGGAGACGAATGGAGAATCATTGATGTCACGACAGGACGGGGCATCAAAAGAGAATTTCGGCTGTTGTTGTATAGATAAAAAAAACTGATGTGGAGGAAAGGGGGAAACTGGTGGAATAAGCCCATATCGTCGTACAGAGACAGTGTATTAATAGGCTGGATATTTTAGTGGAATTTAGTGTGCTATTTGATTTCCACGAGAAGTGGTGGTTTATTCTTAAGGGATTATGAAAAGGGAGTTACAACGTTTCAAGTCGGATAATACTGATGAAAGTTTTGTATTTATTGTGCAATTAGTACTCCCAATTCAGCCAAGGATAATTATAAGGTAGTGGTGGTGTAGAGTATAAATATAAAATAGTGTATTTGAGTGTGAAACCGTAATAATGGGCGTCGGCCGAATTTAGCTGAGAAGTAACATAGTGATTCTAGTATAGATGGTTACTGGGATTTCTGAGCTCTTTTATGACATTCCCTTCTTTACCTAGTCTTCCATCCATCCATCATGTGCCATGCCGGTAAGCGTGGGCGGTCATGTTCTGCCATTTCACTCGATCACCAGAGTCGTGGATCAGCTCCGTGTTTCTGCCTCGACCATGCCACAAGGCCAAGCCATCCAGGTACTTGCTTCTAGGTCTTCCCCTTGGTCTGTTCCCCTCGATCTTACCAGTTGTCACCAAATTCTCCAATCCATTTCTTCTCATAACATGCCCAAAAAATTGTGACTGTCTACGTCTAATTTCTCTAATCAATTTACGATCTTCATTTGTTTCTTGAAGGACTTGTTCATTGGTCTTTCTGGCTGTCCATGGTATTCTTTGCATTTTCCTCAGAAACCACATCTCTACAGCCATCAGATGTTTTTCAGCCTGACTGCTCATTGTCCACGCTTCACATCCATATAAATGTACAGGTTCAATGTAGCATCTCAACACTCTTTTTCTCGTTTCAATTGACATCTTTTTATTGGTCAATATGTTTTTCATCTTGCTAAAGGCTACTTTTGCCATGGCGATTCTTGATCTAATCTCTTCAAGGCATCTCCCATCAGTCTTAAGTAGGTGTATACTCCTATGTCTTATGTCAGAGGTCATTTCTCTGAATATATATATATATATATATATATATATATATATATATATATATATATATATATATATATATATATATATATATATATATATATATATATATATATATATCTGATAACGGCCATAAGCCTACTCTCACTGCTAATGAGTTTGAGTTAGGTTGATAGCACCTGATATTGTCTTTTCGACAGGTTCCCATGTACAAAGTAATAGCAACTCTCCTGAAAAGAAGGAAGGGACTCTAATCTGGTAAAGTAATAACAATCGGCCAGATTGAAGTCGGATGTCAGTCATACAGGTAGCAAGTTCTAGCATTAACGGATACCTATAAGACATTCTGGTTAAGAAACTTACAGCAGAATAAAGAGCAGATAAACATAGATCGAAAGCTCACTATGGTGCAACTGAACTGTTTTGTAAAATGAAGAAACCGTAAGACCAGAACTTATTATTAGATAAACAGAACAGTAATGAATAAGAAACACGGTGAATCAGTAATCTTTTAAAGACAGTCTTGGTAATTGTGCATCCATGAGACCATAACTCATGCAATGATATCGGAGGTATAAACCTTACTTGAAATATCGTATCGCTCATGTTATCAGATATTCCACAAGGAGAGACAATATATAATAAAAACACTCTGTGGTGACAAACTGTGTAATTCTACCATTGTCAAGGATATTGCGAAGACATCATCAACATCATTCATCAAGAGACAGTATACCGGGTGAGTGTACCCCAATTCTGTGCTGTAGTGACTATATGTGCCGTTGAGTGATGAAAACTATGATGTGGATCTGAGAGTGACATTCTTATCTCACCTACAGGATAGAACACAACAACAACGTCTTTACTTACACTCCATACACACATGACACTTTTGGTTTATTCAATAAATAATGATAGTATTTAGTGGAGGACAATGTCGTGTGGGTATGTTCTGAAAGAAAGTGGAGAGGGATATGGCATTGTGAGAAGAGAGAGAGAGAGAGTGAATAGAAGATTGGAACGGGGGTATGTAGACAAAAGTCTGACAATAGACCCAACAGTGGAAAAAGGGAAATTGAAGTGCGCTTGTTGATTCTACTGTCCCCCCAGAGACGACAAGCGACAGATGATGTTATCAAATTCCTCCTTGAACGCTTCAGCTTATTTCTCGTCAGAACTTGCAGCCTCGCTGTGCCTAATTACACTATGAATGCCACTTCTTTTTTCTTTTCTTTTTTTTTTTAACTTTTGAAACCAGCCTCTCCTGAATTTAATATCGTCAGTCTTAGCACTTGCACCAAGCAACTCCGACAATAAATCACTGTGCAACAGCTTCGCCTTTTCACATATTATTGCCTCACTAACACTGTGTCCTGCAAGTTGCTTTTCATTGATCCAGACCAAGAGAAGATTTTTAACTTTCTCAAAAATTTGAGGTCTTTGCTTCTGCAGCTTAGTTATGCCTTTAGCCACATCGACTGATTTGAGTAACTCTTTGTTCTTTATGATGGTGGAGATAGTTGATTTTGCCATGCAGTACTCATTAGCGATGTCACACATATGAAAGCCATTTTCATGTTTCAAAATTATTTCCTTCTTTACCTCCACTGTTATACGTTTCTGCTTCCTATCAGCACCGCTACCATTGTTCGAACTCATAATTGATGGGGTTAACAAGGAAAATAATGAAAGAGATAAACTGAACACAGTGCCACTGCTAAGAAATCTTTTACTGCTGTGTAGTAAGACCTATGAAAGCGAAGCTGCGCACGCGTGAAAAACTAGGCTACTAGGCTAGCGCTAAGCGATGTTAGTACTGTACTGCGTGGCCTCCATTTGTACTGTACGCAATCGTTTGTCTCCAACGTTAAACCTCTCTCTCTCTCTCTCTCTCTCTCTCTCTCTCTCTCTCTCTCTCTCTCTCTCTCTCTCTCTCTCTCTCTCTCTCTCTCTCTCGCCTTCGTTCGTAACCTGAGGCACTGTTCGTTACCCGAGACAAAAAATATTTTCGAAGTGGTTGGTCGTAACCCGTATTGTTCGTGACTTGAGGCGTTCGTAACCCGAGGTACCACTGTATATCCACTATAGTTGATACCCCTATATTTTGTTTTATTTCCACCAGAATGGTTTATGCTACATACCTCGGAAGTTATAATGCCCTCTGGTCTCACATATACCTCACATGTTAATATTCAGTCTTCTCATTTCTTTCTTAATGTTATCAAAGTTTGGTATAGGCGTGGTTAATTTTCTTTAAATTTTGTGTGACCCCAGGAAACCAGTAAAAAATTGTTGTTTCCCCACAGAGGGGAAATGTTTAAAACTACCAATAGACCAATGTCATTCAATCCGATCCGATCCGATTTGTAAAATCAAAAAAGAGAAACCTTCCACCTCGTTCGACCGGCCTCAGTGGCGTTGGTTAAGGTTGTGGTGGTTCATAGTGCGGTATAGATTGTTGTGGTATTACAGCGAATGTTTAAGAACACACGTTCTTATCCATTCGGCCATGCGGACCTGCACTTAATGATTTTAAAGCCAGTAAAGGATGGTTTAAATAATTCAAAAGGCGCACTGGCGTGCATAGTGTTACTAGGCACAGTGAAGGTGCGAGTTCGGACAAGTCTGGGGGGGGGGGGGGGGACGAAAAATTGTATTAAACACTATATTTATTCTCTATAAAATGTGTTTTTTTGTATGTATTTTGAAATTTATAGAACGAATTAATTGGATTGATATGGAAATAACTGCCTCGGTTTTGGTCGGTTTCGGATTTCGTCGATTGTTTTCGGACGGATTATCGACGACAACCGAGGTTTTACTGCACTAACTACGTTATGACATAGCCAGTCGCCTCTAATGACATATTATGTTGTTTTACTCTCTTGTGGACCGCGGTGAGACAAAGTGCATATTTCCATCACAATTCTTGTTTTAGTTCATTATTTCCTTGGATTTCCATAATACCATTGCTTTCAACTGCCAAACTGTCTGTCATCTACTGACTATAGTACCTAGTGGTGTAGGGCAAGGGGGTTGGGTGGGGGGGGGGGGAGTGTTCTTGACCCTAAGGAATTAAGGCCGCCTGGCTTGTACAGTCCGGGGTGAACTGAGTGGGTTAGTTTTCTTTTTGTTACTGACAGAAAAATATTCCGCACCTTGGCAAGGATTCGAACCCGGGTCTCCTGAAGGAGAAACCGGCGTTCTAGCCACCCGACCAGCCGCTCCCCTATGCTGCCAAAGCTGCTCTCTATTTCCATTTGTTCTTCTGTTGTCTTCATTTTCACGTTGTTGAAGATTAGGACGGAGCACTATGTGAATGCCCCGAGCGATGTGATGTCGGCTCTTGACTCAACTAAAATTTTAATTTTCTATACAAAACATGTAAAAATATGAATAAAATTGGGTGGAACTGCGGTAAAGCTGTGAAAATGTAAACAATATAAAATGACACGAAGTAGTGCAGCTTTACATAACAGAATTACGACACATACAGGATGTTGCGGCGATTAGCCTTCATCAGCAAACAAACACATTCACAAACACAACATATGGTCAAAGATGATGAAGGCTAATCGCCGCAACGTCCTGTATGTGTCGTAATTCTGTTACGTAAAGCTGCATTACTTTGTGTCATTTTATATTGTATACAAAACGTATGTGTTTTCTGACAGTGTACTTTGATCTAGTTTTTATTTGTATTAAAAGTTAGTTGCATGTCCTTTACAGAACGTCACAATCAACCCCAGCATTTAATGACTGTGATGTTCTGGGAAATTTTGCGTTCAGTAATTTGCCATTGCTTTCTCATAATAGGTTTTCCTGCACTTTATGTGCGTAGCATTTCCTTGTTTATTTGTTAATTCATCAGGCCAGTCAGTCGGAAGCCTGGTGTTTGAATTGCCTAATCATGTCTTTCTGAGGCGACGCATATTACTGTCAGCTTGGACCGGAATGATGAGGACATCAATAGCAGGAAATAGTAGGGCGGTAATGTCAACAAAGATGGAAGCCTGTAGTTAAACAGTAAGAGTACAGAAACGCAAGTTAACAATTCTTTAACTCGCATGGGGACACATTGGGGATACCAATCTGGAAAATTATTCTTTATATTTAAACAGCTTCATACTTCAGCTATACCCAGCTCCGTATAAACTACTCTATCTATACGGACTCCGCTCCGTATAAACTACTCTGTCTATACGGACTCAAGTCCGTATAAACTACTCTGTCTATTCGGACTCAAGTCCGTATAAACTCTCCCTATTGTAAAACTGAAAGCAAAGCAGTCTGCTCCCAACTTGCCGGTGCTAATTGCCCTCAAGCCACAGAATTATATTTTGTAACATTGTAATTCATATATTATCATTCCGATTATTTCAGTGTTACAAATTCAGCATGGCCGAATGGATAGGAACGGGCTTTCTTAAACATCCAGTGTGTTGATGCCGAGATAAGGGGTTCAACACTTACACTAGACAGTTCGACTAAAATATTGACTTCACGTCCTGGACTTGGGGATGTAAATTACAATGTACTGATGTCGGAGTGAGATAGCCTAATGGTAAAATACACCGATAATAGGAAAAGCTAATCAAGACACAACATTTTGATAGAATGTAGTGTGTATCGTCTCCGCTTGAATTCAAAGTGAGCGAGTGCTTAAAAAAAAAAAACAACCAAAGATTGGGATGGGCGTAGCTATTTTTTTACAATTTGTGTGGCCTTAGGAGGCCATTAAAAAATTGGTATTATTAACCAGCATCAGCTGAAGAAACGGTTGGGAAAATACACTTTTAACAATTGAAAGTACATCTGAAGCTTTAAAAGTTGATTATAAAATGTAAGTGAGTAAAGATTAAACACATTTTCTTTAAGAAAACTAATAGCATTAATCTTAACCTTATAATATCTGACTGATGTACAAACAATTTCATTTTCTAATGAACAGTGAAGAGATTGCTAGTTACCTATTGATATTATATCTAGTATACAATTTTCTGTTTTAAAATTCTAGTAGTCTCCCTTATCACAATATTAGATGTTTATGTCCCCTCTCTATTTGCTTATCTAGGTGTTTTTTTCTTTTAGATATCTAGTAATTCCGCAGAATGCTTGAACATAAATATTAATACGTGTATTACTATCATGTTATTATAATATTTTAAATATGCTCTAAGCAAACGTAATTGCACCAGCATTTGGCAGAGAGAGAGAGTGAGAGAGAGAGAGAGAGAGAGAAAGAGCCAGAGAGAGAGAGAGAGAGAGAGAGAGAGAGAGAGAGAGAGAGAACTATTTGTTCAAAATGAATGAAATTTACAAACGTAAATGGCATTTCCTCTAAACATAATATTTATCTACATAAACCTAATAAACTTGCACGGCCTTTCGAAAGTGCGAAAATAAGTGCATGCAGACCTTGAATGTGCCAGACCAGGTTTTGTTCTGCTCACTTCGCCTATTAATCGTCATCTCTCTCATTCCTATCACCTAGACCATAGCCACCAGTCACACCACTCACCTTCTCGTTGTTACTTTGGCGTTGAAATCCCCGAGGATGACAGTCATTTCAAATTTTTACACTGGTCCTCGGCCATGTCTAATTCGTTATATCATTCCAGAAGCGAAGAAATTCATTGGCATTGAGAATCTTTCGAATTTACTGAACCCTTGCCTTCTACAAATCCACATTGTTCTTCTCCTATTTATATATCCACTATAGTTGATACCCCTATATTATTTTTCTTTCCACCAGAATGGTTTATGCTATATTCCCCGGAAGCTATAATGTCCTCTGGTCTCACATACACCTAACATGTTAATATTCCGTCTTCACATTTCTTTCTTAATGTTATCAAAGTTTGGTATGGGCGTGGTTAATTTTCTTTAAATTTTGTGTGGCGCAGGAGGCCAGTAACAAATTGTTGTTTCCCCACAGAGGGGAACCGTTTAAATCTACCAATAGACCAATGTCATTCAATCCGATCAGATCCGATTTGTAAAAACAAAAAAGAGAAACCTTCCACCTCGTTCGACCGGCCTCGGTGGCGTTGGTTATAGTTTTGGTGGTTCATAGTGCGGTATAGATTGTTGCGGTATTACAGCGGATGTTTAAGAACGCGCGTTCTTATTCATTCGGCCATGCGGACCTGCACTTAGTGATTTTTAAAGCCAGCAGAGGATGGTTTTAAAAATTCAAAAGGCGCACTGGCGTGCATAGTGTTACTAGGCACGGCGATGGTGCGAGTAGGGACAAGTCTGGGGGACGAAAAATTGTATTACACACTATATTTATTCTCTATAAAATGAGTTTTTTGTATGTATTTTGAAATTTCTAGAACGAATTAATTAGATTTATATGGAAATAACTGCCTCGGTTTTCGTCGGTTTCGGATCAGCGCATAAATGTCTTTGAATATAAATGTTATAGACGAGTTCTAAGAATATCTTGGGTAAAGAAAAGAACAAATGCATCCATACTTCAAGAGCCGAAATTTGAAGGGGGTTGGCTATAAATCAAAGAAGGCGATAAATCAAAGAAACTTGAAATATTTTGGTCACTTGAAACGTCACGAAAGTTTGGAGAGAAAAATAATGGATAGGTATATGCCTGGGAAGAGAGGAAGAGGAATGCCAAAGAGAAGATGGGTGCAGGATGTGGCGGATGATCTCCAGATGGGTGTATCGGACGCGGGACATCTTGCTTATGATCGATAAGTTTTCCGGTAGGTTGTTATGGGAGCGAGGTTCTGCAAAGGACATGCTACTGAATGAATGAATGAATGAATGAATGATGTTCTGGGAAATTGTACGTTCAATAATTTGACATTGCTTTCTCATAATATCGTGAAAATGAAAGCAAAGCAGTCTGCTCCCAAATTGCCGGCGCTAACCTCGAACTCTGCATGTCGGGATTGTGAAAGTGCGTTCATTACCCTCAGGCCACATATTTATATTTTATTATGATTTATATATTATCTTTCTGATTATTGTACAGAGTTAAAAAGTCAGCATGGCCGAATAGATAGGCACGCGCCTTCTTAAACAACCAGTGTGTTAATGCCGAGATAAGGGGCTCAACCCTTACACCGGACAGTTGGACTAAAATGTTGACTTCTCGTCCTTGACTTGTGGTGGTAAATTACAATGTACTGAAATCAGAGTGGGTTCGCCTGATGATGAGGTACACTGAAAATAGGGAAAGCTAATCCAGACGTAAAATTCAGTCCAGTGGTACTAGAATGTTGTGTGTATGGACTACGTCTAAATTCAAAGCGAGCGAGCACGACAGGATACTTCCGATCAAAAGAGATTCCCAACCCCTTTAATGTCGTATGTTTGGATCCTTTACTTTCCTGCCACTGTTAGGGGCCGGGCACGCCTGGGTCATGACTCCGAAGCGTTTTTCTCCTGTCGTGAGTTCGCACATCCACCATCGAGACGTTTAGCATGTCGTACACTGATATCGCGATGTATGTTTGCCCACAAGCCATCCCGCCTGAGGGAGGGGAAGAGGTGAACTTTGTGCACCAGGCAACATTATCACTGCACCGTAACTGACCGCGGGAAAACCGGCATCTTTACCCGGCCTTTTCCTCTTCCTCACTTCCACCTCGGTGGCTAGATATAACCCAATAGAACCATTTTCGCTTCTTCATACACTATTCAAAGCTTAAGGAACCGGCCTCCTGCAGGCGCCCAGCTATTCCTAAGGTTACTTCTACTACGGCGGGCGTGTTCGTTTTGTTGTCATGAGTGCGGTGGGACGAGGAGGATTCCACGTCTGCGTTCTTCGTCTCGCTAAGTGAGGGGAAGGCTGGCAACCTACTTCTCCGTGCATTCAGGTCTACACAAAGATCAGTGCGAGAAGAGGCAGACCGAGAGAGATGGTGCTGGATGGGCTGAGGCGGTGCTGGATGGGCTGAGGCGGTGCTGGATGAGCTGAGGCGGTGCTGGATGGGCTAAGGCGGTGCTGGATGAGCTGAGGCGGTGCTGGATGGGCTGAGGCGGTGCTGGATGAGCTGAGGCGGTGCTGGATGGGCTGAGGCGGTGCTGGATGGGCTGAGGCGGTGGTGGATGGGCTGAGGCGGTGCTGGATGAGCTGAGGCGGTGCTGGATGGGCTGAGGCGGTGCTGGATGAGCTGAGGCGGTGCTGGATGGGCTGAGGCGGTGCTGGATGAGCTGAGGCGGTGCTGGATGGGCTGAGGCGGTGCTGGATGGGCTGAGGCGGTGCTGGATGGGCTGAGGCGGTGCTGGATGAGCTGAGGCGGTGCTGGATGAGCTGAGGCGGTGCTGGATGAGCTGAGGCGGTGCTGGATGAGCTGAGGCGGTGCTGGATGGGCTGAGGCGGTGCTGGATGAGCTGAGGCGGTGCTGGATGGGCTGAGGCGGTGCTGGATGAGCTGAGGCGGTGCTGGATGGGCTGAGGCGGTGGTGGATGGGCTGAGGCGGTGCTGGATGGGCTGAGGCGGTGGTGGATGGGCTGAGGCGGTGCTGGATGAGCTGAGGCGGCGCTGGATGGGCTGAGGCGGTGCTGGATGAGCTGAGGCGGTGCTGGATGGGCTGAGGCGGTGCTGGATGAGCTGAGTCGGTGCTGGATGGGCTGAGGCGGTGCTGGATGGGCTGAGGAGGTGCTGGATGGGCTGAGGCGGTGCTGGATGGGCTGAGGCGGTGCTGGATGGGCTGAGGCGGTGCTGGATGGGCTGAGGCGGTGCTGGATGGGCTGAGGCGGTGCTGGATGGGCTGAGGCGGTGCTGGATGGGCTGAGGCGGTGCTGGATGGGCTGAGGCGGGGCTAGATGAGCTGAGGCGGTGCTGGATGGGCTGAGGCGGTGCTGGATGGGCTGAGGCGGTGCTGGATGGGCTGAGGCGGGGCTAGATGGGCTGAGGCGGTGGTGTGGAGAAATATCAATAAGAGTTGATCCGGAACACTAGGGTCAGAGATATGTGAAGGGACATGAACGCCTACGCCAGTTGGCAGGGTTCATGATGATGATGGGCGATGGATAGCTACGACCTCGACAAATTGAAGCAGGTCTCGATCATAAGTTTACCGAGGCTGCAGCTATCTGCTGATGGCATCCACTACTAAAGGTATGCACACTGTGTCTGTGTTCAGTATGTCTCATTTGTTCACAGGAGTTACACATACCTAACCTTTGTTATTTCTTATTGTTATATCCTGCTGCAGCCGTGAATTTTTCACATAAACCAACTGAGAGTGTATGTAAATGATGTAGTTATGCATATACGTGTTTATGCATGTGTGTATGTCTGTCTCATTACATTTTAGTTTATGTTCCACAACATTCATTTGAGAATATTGTTTCTATGTGAATGTACCATACATAATAGTTAATTGGTGTACGATAGATGAGTGATTTTTTTTTTTTTTTTTTTTTTTTTTTTTTAGCATATCCTTTACAGGACTTAGCTGTCAACACCAGCATCTTTCAGCTGTATGTTGATCTCTTGGCAAGATTACGCTCAGTAGTTTGCCATTGCTTTCTGAGCGGCCGGCTCACATACCCCGTAAGTTACCGATGCGATTCGAACCACTGCTGATTTGAACCGTCATCACGTTACCTGACGAGAGTATACGAGATTACGGAGAAAAGTCATAACCTCTAAGCCACGAAGCCGGCAGATGAGTGATTGGAAGGGCCAAATATAAGATGGGCCTGCCTGCCCGATTTATGACCCTTTGAAAATAAAGTTTGTTCGTTCATTCACTCATAGCTGTCCTATCCTTAGCTATTCCCTACGGCTTCATTTATGACCTCCCCATAGTAAATTTCAATGTCTACTTCTCCCACGTGTTTTTATGCCTTCCTCTGTTTCTTTTGCCCTGTGGATTCCAACAGAGAATAAGAACAGAATAGGGTAAGCAAAAGCTGTATTTTAGAAAATGAAATGTATCTTATGCAATAAATCACTATCATTGAATGTAAGAAAGAGAAAGCTGAAGTGATATTTAGAACCTGTTTTACTGTATGGCAGTGAATCTTATAATGTAAATGAACAAATTAGGAGGAACTTGGAAGCAACAGAGGTATGGTTCCTAAACCGAGTGTTGTAAACTCCTTGGACTGCCAGAGTAATTAACGACAATAGCCTGAAAGAGGCTATTGAAACTAGAACATTATATACAACAATAAGAAAGAGACAAACAGCTTTGTTTGGTCATGTGATGAGAAGAGTGGCATTGGAGAACATCGTGATGGCTGGAAAGATCGAGGGGAAGAGAGGGAGAGGCCGATTAAGAGAAATGAAGCTGGATGGATTAAGACGGTGGCAAGGAAGAATATCATCAGCAGAGTTGATCCAGAACACCAAAGACCGAGATCTGTAGAGAGACATGAACGACTGTGCCAGCTGGCATGGTACATGATAATGATGATGATATGGATTCCCATACGTTGCCACAAGTGCATGCATGTACTAAAAATGTCAACTTGTATTTGTTTGCTGGTCATAGGCTCTTTCTCAAAGATAAGACTAAAAAAACCGCTGATATTTTGTGAATGATATTGGAATCCTTTAATAGATACATTGTCATAATCAGTATTGTTTAAAATAAAACAGCTCCTATATCATGGTCATGTGTTAAGACCACCAAGATGTCCAACACTTTACTAACCTAAACAATTCCAGAAAAACGTAAAAGGGGAAGGATGACCTTATGCACAACTGGAAGGATCATAAGATATGAATAAGAAAAACCCTGGTAGAATAGGAACAAATTTAGAGGTGGTGCTCCATAAATCTTGTAAGTCCAAGGCAAAGTAATACAATCAAGGTGTTTTGAAAACCACATTTGGTCAGAAGAAAAGCAGATCTTGTAAGTATTAAACAGAATCATTCAATGTGCACAAGATGAACCATCTGCAACCAGCATGGTCAGATAGGAATAAAGTACTAAACAGAAAATAGAACGTCCTAGATAACAGAACAAAGAACATACAAAATACATAAGGTGAACAATGAGCTATCAATAAAATATTAAACAGAACAAAAAACATCCATAGACACAAGCTGAGAAATCTGCAACAAGGATAGGACAGGACAGAAATAAAGAAGCTCCTTTTAGCTGAACCCCCATGACAATATAGTGTCACAGAGAATAATTAAACAACTCTTTTTTTTTTCAAAACGGCACCAAGTAATGGTCCATCTGTCCTAATTATTCCATATTGTTCTTGTACATATTTCACACCCCAAGGTGGCAGCTTCAATAAATTTAAACACACATTCATTGCTTGTGGAATAACAGTAAAAGCTTTTCACATTCTTGATTCCATGAACAGTAAACACATGATTAAATTTGTTGAAGCAGCTGCTGTACGCTACCAAAGACTACCACTGTGTAAGTAGAAAAAAATTATAGTGAACCTATGACTATCTTGGTAACTGGTTTGTGTACACTGCAGTAGTATCAGTGACAATGTGTTGTGTATTTCAGTAAAAAAATTATCAATCCATTTACCTCATATCATATGTAATTCTGTAGTAAGCACTTGATAAGACACATTGAAATACAAGGGGCTTGTCATAAGTCTTTAGCCTCACCATGAAGGAGTAAGCGGAGAAAATTGAAATTTGGCACATGTATAGCTCATTCACCGGTCTTCGTGGCCAAAGGCTAGCGAATGCGGTTCGTGAGCCAGGTACCAAGCGATCGAAGATCAGCTGCGACAGATTTGTGCAGCAGACCGTGTCGCGTTGCGTTATAACGTGCTGGGATGGGAGCCGGTCGTTCAGAAAGCAATGGCAAATTACTGAACATAAAACTTGCCTAGTACATCAACAGCAGCTGAAAAATGCTGGTGTTGACTGCAACATCCCGTAAAAGATACGCAACAAAAAAAGGTATAGCTCATTCAATTTGTAATGGACATATGAATTATGAATTTCCCACCTCAACTGGTTTTCCCGATATGGTGCATGCACAACACACCCTATTGAGATCTGCACATCCAACGGTTTGTCAGAACAATGGAGAAATCAGACGCCAGGGCTGTGATAAAATTCTTGATGTTACAGTGAAAAACACCTACAGAAATACACAGGAAGATGGAGCCAGTGTTTGAGGAAGTCTGTCCTTCGTATGCTTCTGTAAATAATTGGTGTTTGCAGTTTAAGTGTGGTCGTTCCCAAGTTGCTGATCTGCCAAGATCAGGACGACCTCCCTCAGAGTACAATGATGCAAAAGTGAAGAAAATCATAGACCAGGATAGGAAAATGACAATTGCAGAGATATCAGGTTCAGTAAAACTGAGTAAGAGTGCAGTTTTTAGAGTTTTACACAACAGACTGAACATGAGAAAAGCGTGTGCCCGCTGGGTCCCGCGCCTGCTGACATGTGAACAGAAACAAACACGGGTTGATTGCTGTGGCCAGCTGCTCAACATGTGGCGGTCGAAGAACATGTTGACGACCATGGTGACGGTAGATGAGACTGGGATTCACCAATATGACCCAGAATCCAAAGTTGCCAGCATGCAGTGGAAAACCCCGGGCTCGCCAACACATGTCAAGCCAAGAGCACAAACATCTGCAAGACAAGTGATGCTGACTGTTCTTTGAAACGTCAAAGATTACATGCTTCATGGCAACAAGGTTAATGGGCAGTACTATGCAGATCTCCTTATCAAACTAAGAAAGGCTGTGACCAGAAAACGAGGGATAGTGCGTACGCAAATTCTGCATTTGCTTCAAGACAACGCACCCTCCCATAAAGCACGGCTTGAGCTGCAAACTGCCAACGATTTGAATAATGAAATTCTTCCACACCCACCATATTCTTCAGATTTGGCTCCATCAGACTTTTTTCTTTTCCAAAATCTCTTTTAAAAATAACAGCTGAAAGGAATCATTTTGACAGTGACAAAGATGTCATACTGGCTTGTGATAACTGGTTTAGTTCGAAAAATAGGTTATTTTATTCTGAAGGTCTTTTCAAGGTCACATAGAGATGGCAGAAATGCATAAATTCATGTCGTGGCTACATTGAGAAGGAATAAGCACTGTGCCAAATTACAATTTTCTCCGCCTACTCCTTCACGGTCAGGCTAAAGACTTATGAGAAGCCCCTTGTATGCCAGGCAATAAATTATGGTCTGTTGTTAGTGTTTATTTGTGAAAATAATTTTATTAACTTGTTTACTAATGAAAGGTCAGCATCATACTTCACATATTTTTTTTCTGTCGACACATTTTTCTATTAAAGAACATACCCAATGGCATTCAAAGACTTTCTTGTCTACTTTCCATTTGTTTATGATACCCTCTGTTGTGTCTCCATCTTGAAGTGGTTGAGGGGTTTTGTGTGTTCTGATGACCCCCATGAGCTGTGATAGAGGTTGGAGTGTTTTATTGAACCCCAAGAACTGTGCTTATGGTAGCATTGCTACTGGGAGGGTCTTCCATGTCGTACAGGTTAAGGGTCAGGGACCAGATGAAGTGAGACACAAACATGCTGTCTTCTAGGTAGACTCAAAACAGTCAAATGCTAGAGAAAAGTTAGTTGCATATCCTTTACAGGACGTCACAGTCAATTCCTGCATTATTTGGCTGTTTGTGATCTCTTGGCAAGTTTATGTTCAGTAGTTTGCCATTGATTTCTAAACAACTGGCACCCATACCACTTTATGAAAACTCAACAAAAGGCGGTCTGCTGCCAAATCGGCCGCATCTGTGTTTCGAACAGGGTATGCAGGATTACGAACTGCATCTGTAATGCTTTCACCACAAACCCAAAATTATGCTTGCTAGCACCTTGCGGTCTTGACAGGCAATAGTTTATTACATTGTGCTTCAAAAAAGGCTTAATAACTACAACCCAGGGCTGGAGTTATACCTCTCCATAGCACAAAGCCTGGGCTGAATTGTAGAGACCATGTGTTGCCCATGCAGGATGATCCCTCTCTCATCCTACCTAGTTTACTCCAGAGGAAAGGTAATACCAATACGTCTGGAACAAGACCAGCTGCAGAAACTGCCCAATCAGCAAAGCAATGTTCTAACTGTCCGCCTGTTGGAGCTTCGATCCTAGATCAGTTGCAGATCAAGGCTTAGAGCCTGGTCTGCCCTACCATGACATTTAGTCTTAAGGTTGCATTTCTTCACACTAGGATAAGATTTGTACCCTCCCAATCGCACTCCTCCATCCGAAGCCGTTGGTACAATGTGGGGTGTCAGGTTTGATGAGTGCAGTGCAACATTCACTACAATGAATTGTGCTACAGATGTGACAAAACAGTGCAATATCACTCACTTTATAATGACAAATTGTTCACGATTGTCATCAATGAGTTAAAATGAACTCTATACAACATTAAACAACTCTTTTTCTGACTTCCATTGACAAAACTTTATTGCATATGACATGTTTAAGTTAACTAAATACATTCTCTACTTGGCTTGTTCTCTTCTTTATTCCCAACTTACATCTTCTGCCTGTTATCAACATACCTAAATATTTTAATGTATGTGCTTGCCTCACAATAGCACAACTGTGTTTGTTTGTTCAGTAGTAAGTCTTTTCATTCTTTTATATTACCAGTTTTTAATGCAAAAGAATTACACGAGTTATATTTGTTTTATTTTACATCCATAATCAATCACGCACATACACACACCTCACTTTAATCACAAAATTAATTTTTAAACAACAAGATATTAGCGAATGGCAATTTTACCAATTAAAAATAATCAACCCATAGAGAGCAAGTAAATGAGCTTAATGCGATTTAAAAGGAATGAAGAATGAGACCCGAAAACAAAAATGACTGAAGTTTGTATTCAAAAGCTGTACATCTGAGCTGATCTTGTGTTGCTTATTCACCAGCCAATGTGACGTTGAGGAAGTGACGACATGCTGATGTGAATCTTGTGGTCCTGAAAGAAAATAACACATGAGCTAGGACTTTTCATAGTTAAATTATTAAGTTTTATTCTGGATTAGGACAATTGTATCTGTATTGTCCACAGTGTTGTGAGTCGGTGTCCACAGTGTTGTAAGTGAATGTCTACAGTGTTGTGAGTGTCCACAGTGTTGTAAGTGAATGTCTACAGTGTTGTCAGGGAATGTCCACAGTGTTGTGAGTGTCTACAGTGTTGTCAGGGAATGTCCACAGTGTTGTGAGTGAATGTCCACAGTGTTGTGAGTGAATGTTTACAGTGTTGTGAGTGAATGTCTACAGTGTTGTGAGTGAATGTCTACAGTGTTGTAAGTGAATGTCTACAGTGTTGTGAGTGAATATCTACAGTGTTGTAAGTGAATGTCTACAGTGTTGTGAGTGAATATCTACAGTGTTGTGAGTGAATGTCTACAGTGTTGTGAGTGAATGTCTACAGTGTTGTGAGTGAATGTCTACAGTGTTGTGAGTGAATGTCTACAGTGTTGTGAGTGAATGTTTACAGTGTTGTTAGTGAATGTCTACAGTGTTGTGAGTGAATGTCTACAGTGTTGTGAGTGAATGTCTACAGTGTTGTGAGTGAATGTCTACAGTGTTGTGAGTGAATGTCTACAGTGTTGTAAGTGAATGTCTACAGTATTGTGAGTGAATGTCTACAGTGTTGCAAGTGAATGTCTACAGTGTTGTGAGTGAATGTCCACAGTGTTGTAAGTGAATGTCCACAGTGTTGTGAGTGAATGTCTACAGTGTTGTGAGTGAATGTCCACAGTGTTGTGAGTGAATGTCTACAGTGTTGTGAGTGAATGTCTACAGTGTTGTGAGTGAATGTCTACAGTGTTGTGAGTGAATGTCTACAGTGTTGTGAGTGAATATCTACAGTGTTGTGAGAGAATGTCTACAGTGCTGTGAGTGAATGTCCACAGTGTTGTGAGTGAATGTCTACAGTGTTGTGAGTGAATGTCTACAGTGTTGTGATTGAATGTCTACAGTGTTGTGAGTGAATGTCTACAGTGTTGTGAGTGAATGTCTACAGTGTTGTGAGTGTCCACAGTGTTGTAAGTGAATGTCTATAGTGTTGTCAGGGAATGTCCACAGTGTTGTCATTGAATGTCCACAGTGTTGTGAGTGTCTACAGTGTTGTGAGTGAATGTCCACAGTGTTGTGAGTGAATGTTTACAGTGTTGTGAGTGAATGTCTACAGTGTTGTGAGTGAATATCTACAGTGTTGTGAGTGAATATCTACAGTGTTGTGAGAGAATGTCTACAGTGCTGTGAGTGAATGTCCACAGTGTTGTGAGTGAATGTCTACAGTGTTGTGAGTGAATGTCTACAGTGTTGTGATTGAATGTCTACAGTGTTGTGAGTGAATGTCTACAGTGTTGTGAGTGAATGTCTACAGTGTTGTGAGTGTCCACAGTGTTGTAAGTGAATGTCTATAGTGTTGTCAGGGAATGTCCACAGTGTTGTAAGTGAATGTCTATAGTGTTGTCAGGGAATGTCCACAGTGTTGTCATTGAATGTCCACAGTGTTGTGAGTGTCTACAGTGTTGTGAGTGAATGTCCACAGTGTTGTGAGTGAATGTCCACAGTGTTGTGAGTGAATGTCTACAGTGTTGTGAGTGAATGTCCACTGTGTTGTGAGTCAATGTCCGCAGTTTTGTGAATCAATTTACAGGACATCTTTTATGAACTATCTGTACGTTTGATTTAATCTTCGAGCACACATCTTCTATGAGCTACCTGTGCATCTGAATTAATCTTCGAGCACACATCTTCTATGAGCTACCTGTACACTGGGCCTGAAATGCGTACCACTTGAGCAGATTAAACCCAATTCACCGCAGATATAAGTAGATGAGCCAAATAAAATGCTAAACATCTTGTGATTTTAGGTCCCCATTTTGAATCAGCTGTGGTATTTTTTTTTTTTTTGAAGTCAATTTCAGCCTGCATCCGTGCCAGGCGTTCCAGCATTCTCCTTAGCTGTACAAGATACAGCTTGTGGGAAACCATTGAGTCCATAAGAGACATAATCAATTGAGAATATTGTTCTTTCTCACTGTAAACGATATAGCTTGTGGGGAAACTACTGATGTCATCAGAGAAACATCGTCATTCGATATTCTTGTTTTTCGCATTGCACAAGACACCGCTTGAGGGGAAACCACAGAGGCCCTCAAAGAAATACCGTGGGTGAGATTCTTGTTCTTCTCATTGCACAAGAAACAGTTTGTGGGGAAACCCGGGGGCCATTAAATAAATGTCTTGCTCTTTTTCATTGTGAAGAAACCTCTAAAGAGAAACATGGTGGGTAGGAATCTTCTTCTATCTTACTGTACAAGATGTAGCTTCTGGAAAAATCACTTCAGCAATGAGGTCAGCTTGGCCGTTGGATTAAAGCGCTAACTCTTTAACGTCCGTTCAACCTCTACACTGGTCAACTGGACTAAAATGTTGCCTTCTCGTTCTTGATTTGGGGACGTAAGTTACAAGTATCTCAGAAGTCGGAGTGGGTTCGCATGATGGCGAGGGTGATAGGGAAAGCTAATCCACACGCTAGGAATAGTAGCAGCTGTACGGACTACGCTTGAGTTAAAAGCGAGCGAATGCGCGCGCACACACACACACACACACACACACACACACACATAAAGTATCAAAGAAACACCATCATTTGAGATTCTTGTAATTTCTTATAACACAAGAAATAGATAATGGGAAAACCAGGACGTTGGATATAAACCGAAAGGTAGACTCGAATGCTCTGCAAACATGTCATCCATCGTCGAAGGCACAGAAGACTGTGAGCTGAGGATAGACCTAAAAGGCCGTGACATATATCCTAAGATAATTGAAGTTTCAGAAGCGACCAGACATTGTGGTTTACTCCCCAGTGGTCTAGCAACTGGCACTGATTGAGCTGGCTGTCTAGCTCGAGTTAAAACTTAAAAGAGTCCGGAAGCAATATACCCAGAAGATGGAAAAGCACAGCGGCTTGGTTACAAGTCTGAGACAAGATCCGTATAGCATTCGCTGTTGAGTTTCTGGTTTCCAACTAAGCGTACTTTGTGCTACAGCAGTTGGGTGTAAATTAACAATCTTCTTCTTCTTCTTCTTCTTCTTCTTCTTCTTCTTCTTCTTCTTCTTCTTCTTCTTCTTCTTCTTCTTCTTCTTCTTCTTCTTCTTCTTCTTCTTCTTTGTCAACAACTCAAGTTGTTAGGCATCATCGGATTACTTCCCGCACACCAATACAAGGAACTTGCAAGTCGTGTGAGAGGCATGGAATGAACATTTTATTGCCGTTGGCTCTTTTACATTTGCAGAACAGTCGCTATCACATCACACAGAAATCACAATATTATCTATCACTAGTTCTACTAAAGCCTAGCGCTAATTCCTATCTAATTGGCTATCGAATAACTAACTCGGTTCTGAACCGAGGTGCTCTCTTAGACCGTCAGTCCCCGTCTGACTAGATTCACCTTGCGCGGCTACACGCCACGCGGAAGGACCTTCAAGCGTCCTTGGGCTCTTTGCGTGCTAACTTGCCCCGCACGCTTCCCTTGGCTGGCTAGGGGTTACTACCGTTCGTGGTTGTCACGCAGGCGTGACTCCAGTAGTGCTAACTCACTAGTCAACGCCTCCGTGTTCTCATGTGAGGACTAGTTACTAGTTCCCCTCTTTAACAACCACCCTGTCCCTAATTGGGGTCCTATGTTCCCTATTACTCTATCTAAGGGTGTTCCCGAGGAACCCTCTACGTCAGTCTTTGACACACACCCTCCCCTCTTGTGTTGCGTCATCAACTTTAACCCGGTTGTGACGCAAGGGAATATAATAAATTAGTTTCTCTAATTTTTGTCAAAGACTGTAGATAACCTGGCTTTGGGCTACTAAATAGACTCTTACTGACCAATGTCACAATGTAGTATAACTCTTCTTGGCTACTGGCAATCGCCACAAACTTGTCTGGTTGGCGTGAGCCCTCTTCTCAATCGCAATATTATATTAATTAGAGGTATGTCTGAACCGGACCGTTGTCATATAAGACCTGCCCTCAAATAGTAAATTAACTCACTACCCATACAAAGTTGACTTTCTTAGGGTCAACACATGAATTGCTTCATGTCCCCCATATAATATTAAACAACCATTATACAAGCTGTGAGCGACAGGCTTTACCTATCTCGCTTCCGCGTGAAAAGTCATCTTTCACTGTTAAGTTAGTGTTTCGTTGTCTATTATGTCCCCTGACCCGAAATTATCTCCCTTGGATTTAATAAAAGTGTCTGCAATTTATATGTTTGTTTTTCTGGTTGTTTGCGTGTTTTAATGTAATTATAAGTATAATCTACTCTCTAACACGTGTATCTACCTATCATGTGTATGTATGTTAGTTTTTCAAGTGTCATAATTCGGTTACCTTGGTTACGAACATGTGAATAGTACAAATCCGCAACCACGTTTCCGTCTTATGAGACCTAAAATACTCTAAAATCTAAACTGAACTACACAAAACATATTCATTACAACCTGCATTCAACATAGAAACCAACATATCATGGCAATGAAAATTAAAAAATCTTGCTGAGCGGCAGAAAGATCCGCAGATTGATGTCACCATCTCTCTTGCATCTTTTATCTTAACTCTTACTTTCACACTTCTGTCAAATCATGAAATTGTGTATTATAGCTAACACTTCTTTCACATTCACTTATGTCACACATCTTATATACTGACTGTTGTCATACATCTTACACCCTCCTTTCTATCACACATCTTGTCTGTTGACTTCTGTCACATCTTTCTTACATTCATTTCTGTCATACATCTTTACCTAGACTTCTGTCAGGCATATTTAACCTGACTTTTGTCAGACATATTCTACCTTGACTTCTGTCACACATTTTATATTCTCAACTTTGCCACACCTCTTTCATTCTTTTTGTTCTGTTACCCATCTTTCATTCTCTTGTCTGTCACACATTTTTCACACTGTTTTATGTCATATATCTCATCCACTCACTTTTCTGTCACACGTATTTGATCCAAATAGTTATTTTAAAAGAAAAAAAATCTTGAAGTGGCACTGTACAAATTTTTTGTGGGCTCAGTTGGTTACATTTGAGCCTAATGACTGCGTCATTTGTTACACAAGTCAAGTATTTACAACACATTTACATCAAGGTTGATGGTTTATACCCTGGTATTATTAACCACTGTATTCTACTGGGATATTAATCTAAATACTCCCATACTAATATTATTTCTGGAAATACATATTTACGGTGTTACTTATTTTAACCTAGCGGTAAAACTAATCTACAATTAATCCTACTGCTTATTCTAATTATACAAACAGGCTTACATTACTGTTACTATTTATCTAATGTAAGGGATGTAATCTAACTATCTAAACTGAAAATGATGTGAGATGAGTTATATAGCTTACTGAAATGGGTAATGTGAAGTTGTAATAAGTTACGTACCTTTCTAAAATGGGTAAGGTGAAATGTAATAAGTTATGTACCTTTCTAACATTGGTAATATGAAATGGGATAAGTTATGTACCTTTCTAAAATGGGTGATATGTAATATATCATAATTGTCATGTTTTTGAATGAAACTACTATATGATTGATGATGTTTTTCTAAATAGTGTAAATGATATATGTTTGATGGTATATTCTACTTATTCTATTACAGTGTAACCTACTCATACTACTAAATGATAATGTTTGTTGAATGGATTGGTTAAGTTAGAATGAAATGAAATGGAATGAAATAAAGTGAAATGTATTAAACTAAATGGTAATGTTACTTTCTAAATTTCTAAATTAGTTGTTTTTAAATTATTATTCTAATTTACTTTTAAACTAAATATATGGGTAAATTACTAATCTAGCTAATCTACGCAAGAATGAACCTTATTATAATGTCTAATTTTAAACATAAAATATAATCACATAATCTACATAATTGTCATAACTATATTAAAACGATTAATGTACATATCACATTCTATGTTTATATACATGGTTTTTCGATACCTCACGTTAATAGTTGCCATCAATGTTCAGAAAATACTTTCATTGGCATATTATTTAAACAACATTTGTGGGTATTTGAAATTCATTCCACAGTCATATTTGTGTCTTCTTGGTGTTTACCGGTAGAGTTACTTGTGTAGTAGACCACTGTTTTAGTGTCTATATGTATGTAATCATTTGACACAGTTTTTCTCTGTTTCACACACGTAATTCACTGGAACATATAGGGAGCTTAGTAATAATGAGCTGTCCTAGTTCACAGAGTGATATGTTAGTTGCAGAGTAAAGTTCTTACTTTTGATCTTTACGGACACAGAGTAGGTCACAGTTCTTGGTACCTAGTTACGCACATAATATCTATGTATTTACAATTATTTATATTTAACATAGATCAATTTACTGCACTAAGTTGACATGTACTACACTACCCTCTTCTGTGGCAATTGCTGGTATTGCTACCTCAGACGGTCTACTAAGGGTATCAGCTAAGATGTTATCTTTCCCCTTAATATGCTCTATACTGAAGGTGTAGTTTTGCAGAATGAGCGACCACCTGTATATCCGGTCATTTCTATGAACACCATTCTGTATGACCGTGATCGGGGAGTTGTCGGTCTGGACGATGAAGTGAACACCCGCCAAGAAGCGATGTAGTTTTCTCACCGCATAGATGACGCTCAGTGCTTCCAACTCTGATATCGAATATCTAGACTCGGTGGGTGTGATCTTACGGCTCACGTAGCAAATCGGATGGAAGATGCCCTCGTAAAATTGGCCTAGTACTGCAGCGATGGAAATCCTGCTGGCATCCGTCCTAAGATAATAAACGAGCCTATGGTTAGGCAAGCGGAGGATTGGAACATTACTAAACAAAAATTTCAATTTTGACAATGCAGAAATTAATAATGCATCTTTCACATCCAATTTTACAGATGCTTTTAGAACATTGGAAAATACACTTGTAATCTCCGCTAAATTAGGAATAAATTTATTATAGTAATTGACTAGTCCAAGAAGGCTCCTGACCTGCTTCTTGCTGGTAGGCATGGTCAGATTCATAATTTTAGTGATGATTTTATGGTCAGTCTTTAGTTGACCTTCAGAAATGACATGACCTAAAAAGTCAATTTCTTTTAGGCCCAATTCGACTTTGCTCGGTTTGACAGTGAGCCCAAAGAGTCGCAACCTATTAAAGACGTGTCTCAGTTTCAGTAGGTGTGTGGTCCAGTCATCAGTATGCACACATATATCATCTATATAGGTCACAGTATTCGTCACTCCATGAAGTAGATCTCTAGTGAGGCGTACGAAAGTGGCAGGAGCATTTCGAAGTCCGAAAGGAAGAAAACGCCACTCGTAAAGTCCTAACGGTGTTGAAAACGCAGTAAGATGGATGGATTCAGACTGCATTGGAACTTGCCAATATCCTTTAGTGAGATCGAGTTTAGACAAGATTTTAGAGGTGGACATGTCAAGAATCAGATCTTCGCAGGAAGGGATAGGCTCTGCGTCGATCTTGGTGACGTTGTTTAGCTTTCGATAGTCCACACAAAGACGAATTGTTGAATCTTTCTTTTTAACCAAGACTATTGGAAAAGAGTACTCGGAGGTGGATTTTTGGATGATCCCACTAGTCTCTAAATTAAGAATTTCTTTGTTTAGATTCTCCCTATAACTTAGTGGGATGGAGTACGGCCTGCATTTTATAGGCTTAGAATCAGAAAGTAGAATGGAGTGCTCGATTCTGTCCGTCCTACCTGGAATGTCAGAAAATATGTCTTTGTATTCAGTGACTAATTCTAATAATTGTCGTCGTTGACTGTCTGTTAGTCCCTGTTCTATGTGTATGCTTTCTAATGTGGCAGTCTTGTCCACAATAGGAACTGGTAGTTCCATTCCGTCGTCGTCTACCTGATTCAGTACAGTGGTGGTACTAAGTGTGTATTCTGTATTATCGCTAGATTTGTGCATCATGTCGGATATGCCAGTCTCACTAACTAGTGTAGTTGCGTTATGTTCGTCTGTCGTCTGATCAGCAGGTGTGATTGCATTATGTTCGTCAGTTTCTACTTCTGTCTGTAGTCGTGAGTAGTAAGGCTTCAGCATGTTGACATGGAATATCTTTAAGTGTCTGTTTATTGATATTGCATAGTCAACATCTGAATGTTTTTGTATCACCTTGAAAGGCCCTTGCCATGAAGTTGCAGTTTTGTTATGTTTGTCTGGCAGTAGTACCAGTACGTCTTGATCAGCTTCAAGTGGTATAGGTGTAGCACTTTTATTAGGGCTGTGATGTTTGAGGGTATCAACACTGTTTACTGGAGTGAAACCATTCTTTTCCTCCCAGACAGATATTTCTTCATCTGTACAGTGTTTCAGCTGGGGTAGACACCCAAGAATTAAGTCAGTAAAAGGGTTGTCTAGAATAGCACAAGTGAAGATCCCAGACAGGAACGGGGTATTTATACGGGCTCTTGCCAGAGGATAGGTTTCTATTTTACCAGAGAAAGTACGGCATTTTACAGAGTCTCCAGTATAATCTGTTGGGTTAACCAGTTCCTTTCTTACACCAATAATAGAGCTTCCACTATCAAGCAAACATTGGCATGGCTTCTCATTGACCATTGCAGAGTGAAACATTAGGTTGCCTCTGTAACCTAGTCTAGAGCCGTGGGTACTTGTTATCGCTTGAACTGAGGTTCAAGCTGAACTTCTGACACCACAATTAATCCTACTGCCTGTCAACAACTCAAGTTGTTAGGCATCATCGGATTACTTCCCGCACACCAATACAAGGAACTTGCAAGTCGTGTGAGAGGCATGGAATGAACATTTTATTGCCGTTGGCTCTTTTACATTTGCAGAACAGTCGCTATCACATCACACAGAAATCACAATATTATCTATCACTAGTTCTACTAAAGCCTAGCGCTAATTCCTATCTAATTGGCTATCGAATAACTAACTCGGTTCTGAACCGAGGTGCTCTCTTAGACCGTCAGTCCCCGTCTGACTAGATTCACCTTGCGCGGCTACACGCCACGCGGAAGGACCTTCAAGCGTCCTTGGGCTCTTTGCGTGCTAACTTGCCCCGCACGCTTCCCTTGGCTGGCTAGGGGTTACTACCGTTCGTGGTTGTCACGCAGGCGTGACTCCAGTAGTGCTAACTCACTAGTCAACGCCTCCGTGTTCTCATGTGAGGACTAGTTACTAGTTCCCCTCTTTAACAACCACCCTGTCCCTAATTGGGGTTCTATGTTCCCTATTACTCTATCTAAGGGTGTTCCCGAGGAACCCTCTACGTCAGTCTTTGATCTTCTTCTTCTTCTTCTTCTTCTTCTTCTTCTTCTTCTTCTTCTTCTTCTTCTTCTTCTTCTTCTTCTTCTTCATTCACAAACACAACATATAGTCAAGGATGATGAAGGCTAATCGCTGCAACGTCCTGTATGTGTCGTAATTCTGTTATGTAAAGCTGCTTGCTTTGTGTCATTTTATATTGTATACAAAACATGTGTGTTTTCTGACAGTGTGCTGTAATCTAGTTTTAATTTGTATTAAACGTTAGTTGTATGTCCTTTACAGAACGTCACAATCAACCCCAGCTTTTAATGACTGTGATGTTCTGGGAAATTGTGCGTTCAATAATTTGCCATTGCTTTCTCATAATATTGTAAAACTGAAAGCAAAGCAGTCTGCTCCCAAATTGCCCTCAAGCCACAGACTTATATTTTGTTAAATTATGATTCATATATTATCATTTAGATTATTGCAGTGTTAAAAATTCAGCATGGCCGAATGGATAGGAACGCGCTTTCTTAAACATCCAGTGTGTTGAAGCCGAGATAAGGGGTTCAACCCTTACACTGGACAGTTCGACTAAAATGTTGACTTCTCGTCCTTGACTTGGGGATGTAAATTACAATGTACTGAAGTCGGAGTGAGTTCGACTGATGGTAAAAGACACTAATAATAGGGAAAGCTAATCCAGACGCAACATTCAGATAGAATGAAGTGTGTAGGGCCTATTGACTCCGCTTGAATTCAAAGTGAGCGAGCGCTTAAAAAAACAAAATCAAAGTATGTGGGATGGCCATATTTAATTTCTTTAACAATTTGTGTGGCCGTTTTTATGAGGCCAGTAAAAAATTATTAGTATAAGCAGCATAACTGTTAATTACCATTGAAAGACAACTTTTAGAAATTAAAAGTAAATGTGAAATGGTAAAAGTTGATTATAAAATGTAAGTAAGCAAAGTTTAGGCAAATTTTCTTTAAGGAAACTAATGGCATTATGCTCAGACTTACAGTATCTCACTGATTTGTTAATTTCGTCATTTCCTAAAGAACAAAGAAGAGATTTTTCGTTAAATGGTGATATTATAACTAGGTATACAATTTCCTTATTTTAATTTCTAGTAGTCTCCCTTGTCAACATATTAGATGTTTATGTCCCCTCTCATTGCTTATCTAGATGTTTTCTTTTAGATATCTAGTAATTGTGCAGAATGCTTGAACATAAGTGTTAATACGTGTAGTGATCAATCAAGATATTACTATCATGTTATTATGATATTTTAAATATTCTCTAAGCAAACGTAACTGCACCAGCATTTGGCAGAGAGAGAGAGAGAGAGAGAGAGAGAGAGAGAGAGAGAGAGAGAGAGAGAGAGCGAGAGAGAGTGTCAAGGTCTCACATCCGAGGTTGCGACGCGTTGTCTGTACCAACGCCAGACAACATAACAACACGCAACCCTGAGTGATGGTAAACACTGCAGAGGGAATGCGGCGTCTTCGACGACGCCCGTATAAGCAGCCAAGCACAGCAATTGAGCGACGCTTAAACGACCGCTGGTCAGCAGTACACCCCGTGAACCTTGCAGGGGTCACACCAGCTGGCTCGAGCGCCGTGTAGCGTGTAGAACGCCAGGGCTGGCAGACGGGCTTAGGTGTTTGAATGGACAGGTCGCATGAGTCTGCAAGTGGTGTTTGAATCTGCATTGAGAGCTAGCCTGTACGACAGTGGGAGACTGGTTCGAACGCTTGAATAGTTTGACTTGTAAGTGAGATGTTTATTGCTTGCATGTATTCTTATGTATTGTATTGATATTGTTCATGCCGTAATGATTGCTATGGATTGTCATTGCGCGATGTTTGTGCGATAATGAATGCAGCGCGTAAATAAAGCTTGTGAATAATAGTTTCGGATATTCACTTCGTGTGATTTGATAGTTTGATATTGCTTCACACTTGCCAGAAAACAAGCTCTACGCAAGACTCTGACAAGTGCGAACGTGGTGGCTTTCGTCCGGGTTTTGAACCAAGTGCGAACGTTGAACTAAATGCGAACTTATAGATTTTTTGTCCGAGTTTGAAGCGAATGTGAAAATGCCGATAGACATGCGCAAGTCATAGATTAAGGTAAAGTAACGATTAGATAGTGTTGATTTCATTAAATTATAAGTGTGAAGATATTATTTGAAGCCAACCGAGGCGTCTTCAGACTTATCACTAAATTCAACCAATTGTGTACCTAAAATCCAAAATGGCGGCCGTGCCCTTGAATGTCATTGAGTAGGGTTAGTGTGAGCGTGAAAGTTATTGATTGTGGTAACGACTAACAATAATACTTGACAGCATACAAACCTTTACAGACTTCAGTGACATTACACACACCATACATTTACAAACGTTCTAATTTCGTTTAGTTACAAAAGTACAGGTTTTTTGTGTCAACTTTACCTGAGCCTAGTGAACTTCAAAAATCTTTTGTGCGTCAACCCGAAAGACGTCCCAGTGTGATTTCGAGCACCACTGAACAGCACATTGCCCAAGGATTACTTGAGTATAAAAATTTTTTTCATTCTTCTTTATACTTTCGTTAGTCTGGCTTTAGACATTAACTGTGCTAGAAATATTTGTAACTTACTAACATCATAAGTAATTTTGTTTAGATTCAGTCCATCATACATATTGTTCATCATGTCTTCTTTAAACGATTTCATTGAAACGGGTTTAAAAATGAATATGTCTGGAGAGGGATTGAGAACATGGAGTGAAAGTAAGTATGCAGAATTTCTCTTGAAACAAGAGCAAATTATTGAGCGTAATGAGAGAGCGGCCGAAAGGGCGTTAAAAATGAAGGAGGCAGAATCAGAAGCTGCTCTAAAGAACTCAGAAGCGGCGTTAAAGCTTCAGCAGGCACAATCAGAAGCTGCTCTAAAGGACTCAGAAGCTGCTTTAAAGCTTCAACAAGCACAATCAGAATCTGCTTTAAAGCTTCAACAAGCACAATCAGAAGCTGCAGTGAGGCAAGCTGAGATCTTAGCCCAAAATAAGAGAGAAGAGCAAGAAACACAACTGAAAATTGAACAGCTAAAATCTGAATGTTCTAAAGATAAAGTAAATAGAGAAACAGACAAAGATCAACCTCATAAGAAGTATCAAGGTCTGATCAGAAGTTACAACACAGGTGATTGCATAGCAGCATTTACCCAAAATTTTGAATTTGTCATGGATCATTACAAAATTCCAAAACCTGAATGGGGAATAGTATATGTAAGAAGTCTTTCTGGGGAACCTCTTAAAGTCATAGAGTCGATCCCAAATGACCTGAAAGAAGATTATCTGTACATCAAAGCGAAAATTATGTCACATTTTTTGCTAGATGAATGAGGTTATAGAGAACAGTTTAGGAAGTTGTCTCCTAAGCCAACACACACGTTCTCTGATTACATCTCAGAAATTCAGAATATTTTTTCTAAATGGCTGTCAGCAGCCAAAGTAAATGGAAAATATGACAAATTAGTTGATCTTATGTTGAGAGATAAGATTATCGCATCTCTCCCACCCCCATTTTCTAAATTTTTGTTGGAATGTCAGTGTGAGAGTGTCCAACAGATGGAAAGTCGTGGCTCTGGTTATTTTTCAGCCAATAAGCAATATTTCTCTAGTAGTCTGACCAGCACAGACTTTGTAGCAGCAGCTACATATGACAAGTATCAGGCAGGGTCAAATAACAAACAAAGACCTTATAAACAAGTTGCAGAAAAATTGTATCAGTGCAAATATTGCCACTATTTACACAATGAGAATGATATGTGCGACCAACATCCTGGGTACACTGCTTACTTGCATAATTACATTTCTAAGCAAGATAAAGAAAGGAAGAACCACAGAAAAGTTACCAAATGTTATCTTTGTAAAGCTTATGGTCACTGGCGTAAGAATTGTAAAGGCAGGTCAATGACCAGAAAGGCTAATGCAGCTATGTTTGACAATTCTTCTTCAGAAGATGAAAGTGTACAAGATCACCCAGTAAACTCAGCACATTCCATTGAGGTGTTCCATCATGAAAAATGTACCATTTGTGATCAATTTCATGAGGATGGCGTGTTAACATGCGGTCATTCTATACCTGTTACCAGTGAGGAGGCCAATTCTGTAGTAAACTCCAAAGGTAAACTAAACATCCACCAGGGGTATGTTAATGGTAGAGCTGCCACAGTTTTACGTGATAGCGGGAGTACTCTCATTGGTGTAAAGAAAGATTACATTTTACCATCACAATATAGTGGTAAATATGTCACATGCAGGACTTTCTCAGGGAACATAGAGAAATATCCACTTGCATGGGCATATATAACTACACCATTCCTTGCAGGAAAGGTTAAATGCGCAGCATTAACCAATCCTTGCTGCGATATTATCATTGGAAACCTTCCTAAAGTGAATGACATGCCACATGACAGTATTACATCAACTGTCATTTGTAATATTGATACTACCATTTCACCTTCATCACCAATCACCATTCATGATGTATTACCACCTGTAAATGAATGTACAAATACCAACCTGGCTATGCCAGAACATACATGTAATTGTGTGAATGTAACATCAATGTGTGATGAGAATGATCGTTGTAATGTAGTAAATGCAGTAACTAGATCTACTGCACAGATGCAAGATCGAATCGATCAGACAGAGGCTTTACAACGAGTAAGTCCAGTTGTAACATCTCCTAAGACAACTAGGGAGACGTTTATAACATCTCAAAAAGCCGATCGATCTCTGCAAAAGTATTTTAAACTTGTAGGCCAAAAGCCAAGAGTAGCAAAGAATGCTCAATGGTACTTTGCTTTCAAGAACGGAATTCTAACACGGTACTACACCAAAGGTTCCAGCACTATAGAACAAACAGTGCTACCGTTAGAAAACCGAAAGCAAGCATTGAATCTAGCTCATGACATACTCTTTGCAGGACACATGGCGTATGCTAAAACTAGAGCAAGGTTACTTACTCAATTTTATTGGCCAAAGTTTTGCAACGATACCAAACAGTATTGCAGATCGTGTGACATCTGCCAAAAGCTTGTCAAAAAGGGTAAACACCCACAAGCTGAATTGCAAGTTACTGATTTGGCTAGTAGACCGTTTGAAAAGATCTCGGTCGATATAGTTGGTCCTCTGAACCATATAACATCTAAAGGTAATAGGTACATTGTAACACTCATTGATCTATGTACTCGATGGCCAGAAGCGATTCCAATGAAGAACATAACTTCCAAAGACATCATGGAAGTGTTCTTTCATATTTTTGCGAGGGTAGGATTCCCTGATACCATCCTGTCAGATCGGGGTAGCCAGTTTATTTCCTCAGCTACACAAGCCTTTACCAAAATGTTGGGTGTTAAACAATGCTTCAACAGTCCATACCACCCACATTCGACCGGTATAGTGGAAAAGATTAATGGCGATATGAAACATATGCTCTCTAAGGTAACCCAAGAACATCCTGAAGATTGGGATACTTATCTGCCTGCAATTTTGTTTGCATATAGGGAAGTGCCCCATTCCAGCACTGGGTTCTCACCATTCGAAATGTTCTATGGTGCACAACCACGCGGCCCATTATGTCTGTATGAATCTATGTTGACTGAAAGTACAACTTTGCCTATACCCATTTCACCATATGAACATGTAACATCATTGCGTGATAGAATTATGAAATCATGTATGTTAGTTAAAGAAGCTCTCCAAAAATCAGGAGCTATCTACCGACAATATGCTAACAGAGGAAATAGAACTATTACACTGACGCCAGGACAGGACGTTCTTCTTCTTTTGCCAAGTGATAGACATCTCCTAACTGACTCATGGCAAGGACCGTTCAAAGTACTGCGACAAATTTCGACGGTAGATTACGAAATTGCAGTTAGGGACAAACATAAAATTTTCCACATTAACATGCTCAAACCATATCACCACAGGCAAGACGAACAAGTAGAGACTGCAGCAAGCACCTCCATAGTGGACCAGACGGACGACAACGACACTGACGAGATACCGACACCAGTTCTGGACACGACGACCAACTTACAGAACATTAAGGTAAATCCTAAACTGACGCAGACACAGACTGACAGTTGCAGACAACTGATACAAGAATACAGGACGATCTTTTCTGACAGCCCAGGACAGACAGATTTAGTGCAGCACCAAATCATCTTGACATCTGACATTCCTATTAAGTGTAGACCGTATTCCATCCCTATACACTATAAGGAAAAACTTCATCAAGAAATCATTGATTTAGAAGCAAATCATATCATTCGACGTTCACAATCTCATTTCTGTTCACCAATAGTTTTAGTACGGAAAAAGGACAAAACTATTAGACTTTGTGTGGACTATCGTAAGCTCAACAGTATTACACAGTTGGATTTAGAACCGATGAGCAACTGTGAAGACATCCTGACTGAACTATCTGACTCACGTTATTTTACTAAACTTGACATGACAAAAGGCTACCTGCAGATAGCTGTACATCCTGACAGTATACATCTGACTGCATTTGCCACACCGTGGGGTTTATACGAATGGTGTAAACTACCTTTCGGATTAGTCAATGCACCGGCTACCTTCGTCAGAATGACAAGAATTCTTTTGACAGACATTGCTAACATCATTTGGTACAAGGACGACATTTGCATACACACAAACGGCATGACAGATCACATAACAGCACTACATCAGACATTTGACAGGATTAGACATCATGGACTGACTGTAAAACCTTCCAAAGTTGATATAGCCTTTCAGGAAATTTCATTTTTGGGCTATAAGATCTCAAATGGCTTTATATCAACTGACGATAACATCATGTCTAGAATTTTAAAATTGTCGCTTCCGACAACTAAGAAACAGTTACGAAGTGTGTTAGGTCTTTTAAACTATTATAGACAGTTTATTCCTCATTTTGCTGAATTGACCAATTGTTTCATCGATTTACTACCAAATAAACACCCCAATGTGATTGTAAACAGTGAATGTTTAAGGCCAGCATTTACGAAGATTCTTTCATATTTTTCTAAATCACCTATTCTGAAATTGCCAAATTTGAATATTACTTTTAGATTAAGATGTGATGTGAGCTCCGTAGCCATTGGAGGTGTGCTTCTCCAAGAACACGACCAAATCTTGTACCCAGTATACTACGTCTCTCGAAAACTGAACACCAGCGAACGAAATTACAGTACACCGGAACTCGAGGCTCTTGCCATGGTATTTTCGGTACGTAAACTTTCTAGATTTTTGTTAGGCAAACATTTCATTATTGAAACAGATAATAGCCCGCTGACAATTGTTACCAGAGGAACGCCCAGTAACAGCAAAGTAGCAAGATGGTCCCTTCTTCTGCAGGACTATAGCTATGAAATTAACCATATAAAGGGTTCCCAAAACTGTCTTGCAGATCTTTTGTCGAGATGTCCATACGACGAACCTAATACCCAGTCAACACCAGAGCACAGTGCAGAGGGTGTATAAAACTGCAACGTAGATAGTGATCAGTACCACAGCCAATTGTGACAATGCGTCAGTAACGCTGTGTACACCAATGTGATGGGGTAGATTGTATCTCCCAATGTATATAACTTATGTACATATTTGGATTCTTATTATTATCATGCGAATGAATGCGTGTATAATTGTGAGATATGTAAAAGAATGGAATCAGTATTATGTAAACTAATGTGTTGAATAACTGTGAGATATGAGAAAGAATGTGATTATTATTGTAAATACATAAATATTGTAACAACCAGACACTATAGAGAAGTGTCACTGGACAACACTACAGGATCCAGGAACTTACCAAGCCACTACAACGTGAAATAATCCTGAATGTATCCAGACCGATGTGTCCAAGACGTTTTAACAAGGTATGAAAGATGACTGCGACAGTACAATCCGAGCAGAAAGCGGAAGAAATGATCCAACAGCTGATAGTAACAACTAATACTCCGTTTATATAATATCCATCCAGAACGGAACAACGTCGTGTGAATGACACCACAACACATGTGTAAAATAGTACAGCTGTATACTTCCGATATTTTTTGCATATTAAAATTTAAAAGTTAGCAGACTACGCTAAAAAGTCTATAAATTTATGACGATTGTATTAAAATGTGATTTAAAATATTTCCATATACGGAATTGTATATGTCGATTTTTATAAGATGTAATCTCAGCATCGTAACTTGGTTGCTTCTTTACAAACGTGACTTTTTGTGCACATTTGTCAATAAGTATCAAATTATGACACTAAGAAATAAATTTGCAGTGGTAATTTATGTCTTGTAAATGACGATAAATTATTGTTCCTAAATTTTTTGTATAAAAACCAGGGGACATTACTCTAAATTGTTGGTGATATGTAAATATGTATTGCAACCATTAACATGTGCGCTTGATAGATAACATGTCAATGTAACGTAATTTAGATATGGACAATATATTGCCAAAACTGTTGACCTTCATTAGAAACTCTAAACAGAGGTCTGATGATGGAGCTATCTCAGAGGGAGATGCTCACGGCTTGACCCGATGATTTTAGTATTTTTGTTCTTGGTTGTGAGGTAGGGGCCAATTTAGCTGATACCTACCGGACTAGCTGTGTCACAGCGAGGTAATGCCCATGAAATAGATTGTACTTGACTGTTGTACTTCATGGTGCAACATAATTGTTGTATACATATTGTTTACTATTCACCTGTATATAATTAGAATAACTATTAAGGTATAATGTTCGACTTTGACAGGTTTAATAACACCTATATATATTGTACATGAAAGGAAATCCTTTCATGAAAAAGGGGTGTGGAGAGTGTCAAGGTCTCACATCCGAGGTTGCGACGCGTTGTCTGTACCAACGCCAGACAACATAACAACACGCAACCCTGAGTGATGTTAAACACTGCAGAGGGAATGCGGCGTCTTCGACGACGCCCGTATAAGCAGCCAAGCACAGCAACTGAGCGACGCTTAAACGACCGCTGGTCAGCAGTACACCCCGTGAACCTTGCAGGGGTCACACCAGCTGGCTCGAGCGCCGTGTAGCGTGTAGAACGCCAGGGCTGGCAGACGGGCTTAGGTGTTTGAATGGACAGGTCGCATGAGTCTGCAAGTGGTGTTTGAATCTGCATTGAGAGCTAGCCTGTACGACAGTGGGAGACTGGTTCGAACGCTTGAATAGTTTGACTTGTAAGTGAGATGTTTATTGCTTGCATGTATTCTTATGTATTGTATTGATATTGTTCATGCCGTAATGATTGCTATGGTTTGTCATTGCGCGATGTTTGTGCGATAATGAATGCAGCGCGTAAATAAAGCTTGTGAATAATAGTTTCGGATATTCACTTCGTGTGATTTGATAGTTTGATATTGCTTCACACTTGCCAGAAAACGAGCTACTTATCTTGTTCTACGCAAGACTCTGACAGAGAGAGCGAGAGAGAGAGAGAGAGAGAGAGAGAGAGAGAGAGAGAGAGAGTGAGCGAAAGAGAGAGAGAGAGAGAGAGAGAGAGAGAGAGAGAGAGAGAGAGAGAGAGAGAGAGAGAGAGAGAGGTGGGGGGAAGAACTATTTATTCAAAATGAATTAAATTTACAAAAGTAAATGGCATTTCCTCTAAACATAATATTTATATACATAAACCTGATAAACTTGCACGGCCTTTCGCCAGTGCGAAAATAAATGCATGCAGGCCTTGACTGTGCTAGACCAGGTTTTGTTCTGCTCACTTCGCCTATTAATCGTCATCTCTCTCTCTTTCCTATCACCTAGGCCAAAGCCACCAGTCACAACACTCACCTTCTCGTTGTTACTTTGGCGTTGAAATCCCCGAGGATGACAGCCATTTAAAAATTTTACAATGGTCCTCGGCCATGTCTAATTCGTTATATCATTCCAGAAGCCATGGGAATGAGAACATGAGAAGAAATTCATTGGCATTGAGAATCTTTTGCATTTACTGAACCCTTGCCTTCAACAAATGAACATTGGTCTTCGCCTATCTATACAGTGGTAACTTGGGTTACGAACTTAATTCGTTCCAGAACTCGATTTGTATCCCGACACGTTCGTAATCCGAAACATTGAAATCAATTAAATAGAGACAATCCGTTTAAAGATGAAAGAATCGTTCTTTTTTTTTTATTAACATCCGGTCGTTTACCTGACAAAACGCAAAGAATACATGTACTTCACGTATTAATTAAAGATTGATTGATTGATTGATTGATTGATTGATTGATTTAGGAACCGACATCACAGCATTCGGGGCATTCCAATAAGCGCTTCGTCCCCATTCTCAGCAGCCAGCGAAGAGTTCCAACACTAAAATTTCCAGTAGCAATCTGATTATATGTCCGTCTCGCCTTTCCCTGAGCGTCGAGCGCCGGCCAGATTCCCTCGTCACACCTCGCTGCCTCATTCTTACCAGCCTATGGTGATCCATTTGCTACTCCGAGGTGTACACGTGCTCCCACAAGGCGGCAACTTCGTCTGCCCTGTCATGCATCAATACTCCACCAAGTTTTGCAGAGCCAGCCAATCTGTCCGCCTGTTCATTCCCCAGCACACCGGCATGCCCAGGAGAAAAGATCCAGGTGACGCATGCTACCCGTGACCGCCAAAGCGAAGCAAGCCATTCTGCGCAAAACCTGCCTGTGCTCACCCTCCTCAGCATGCTTTCTGAGTCAGTTGCAATCACGATGTGTGTATGTATCGTGTTCTCCATCCAGCGGAAAGCTGCACTGACCGCCTCCAACACCATTCTTAAGCTAGATGTTGTGGTATCATACGCCAGGCTCTCCTGCACCAAACGTCGACCATTAGCTTTTGCTAAGAATCCCCAGGCACTTCTCCTGCCTCTCAACACCGAACCATCCGTGTAGATAATCACATTATCCGGGCGAGCATTATCCTGAATTAGTTGCTGGATTCCCACTTCCGTGGCCCCTGCTGGCCACTCTCTGCACTCCCGGCTCAATGTGCTTATAACTCTGCACAAGTCTGACTGCTCCGCTGGCACTCTGACCTACTCCTCTCCTCGCCTAATGTTCTCCAAAATACATACCTGTCTGATCGTATCCTCCGCCTGAGCCATCCATGATTTCCCTCTTATCAATCTCTGACCCTTAACTTCGTCCAGCGCTTCATGCAACGGTTGATCTGTGTATGCAGCTACTCTGAGGTATGCCTTCGCCTGCATCACCTTGAACCTACCAGCAACAGTCGGCAGACAAAGGATGTAACGCATACACACTAATGGGGTGTCTCTGGTGCATCCCAGAATGACCCGCATAGCTTCGTTCTTTATGCGCTCTAATATCACCAGCTGACCCTTTGAGATATTGAGCAGTCCTAGTCTATAATCAATCACTGAGAGGATCAAGTACTGTTATAGTGTGAAGAGCATTCTCTGCTCTGTGTTCATTGCCGCCATAGTTTTAAGTGCATTTAGTCCCTTTTGAGATCTTGTCACAATCGTCTCCACATGGTCCTTGAAGGACAGACTCCTGTCAAATGTGATCCCAAAATACTTCAGTTGACGCTTCTACCATCTATCGTGAGGTTTGGGACATCATCTCTCACAATCCTGTTGTCCAGAGGGCACCACAAAATAGCCGCCATTTCCGGGTGGATGACAGCACTCATTTCAGTGCACCAGTCAATCACTTTGTCTACTGTCACCTGCAGCTCCTGGGCTGTTTGCTCCCTATCTCTCCCCTGCCTATATGCAAGAATATCATCTGCAAATGTTAGTATCCTACCAACCCCTGGTGCTTCTAGGTTTGCAATCTTGCTCGTATACACGTTAAAGAGCACCGGTGAGATTGCCGATCCCTGTGGCAGTCCTGGGGTTAAAATATGTGGCTCTGAGGTCCACGCACCCAGACGGAGAGCAACCCGACGAGAATGCAGGACGGCTGCTATCCAGCTCACCAACCAGGGATTTACCCCATTCTCCATCAGTGCGGTCATCAGTATATCATAGCGAACTATATTGTAAGCATCCTCGAGATTAGGCGCTGCCGCCATCATTTCCTGTCTACCCTGGAACCCCTCATAAACGTCAAAGGCAAAAGTGGCTGCATTTGACCAGATATCTTTTCCTGGCCTGTAGCTCCCCAGGCCTCTTGGAAGAAGCTTCCCCCTTTCCAAACAATCCTGGAGCTTAACAGGGACTATCTTCTCTGAAACGTTCCCAAATGTATTGTGAAGTTTGATGATCCTAAAGCCGTTAAGCTTTGAATGATCCTTGAATGATACTATTAATTAAAGAGAAAGAAAACAAACCAAATAAATTAAATGTAAAATAAAAAAAATAAAAAGATTTAGTCTCTCTTTCTTCCCAAGAAAACGCTCATAGGAATGTTGCCGCTTTCTTTGCTATTCTGAATCATTCGTTTCAGGAGTTTCTTTTCGCTGTTTCTTGGCAGCCGACTGGGCATCTTTCTACACCAAGAAATTATCAAGGGAAATTTGTCGCTTCCTTTGTTGGAGAATCTTTCTGAAATAGGCCTTCGCGTTTTCATTGATCAGGTTTACTGCCCTGTTAGCAACAAGTTTGTTTGGATGGTGGTTCACAATGAAGTCTTCGACGTCTGCCCACTTGCTGCAAATGTCTTTAATCCTGGCAGCTGAAACGGTCACTGGCTCCTCTTCATCGGGCGACTGCTCCTCCTTTAATGTCTTTAGCTGTTCATTCTGAAGATCCACAAGCTCATCTGTAGTGAGCTCTCCAATTTGGTACTCCAAGTCGTTGCCATCGACTTCCAGGCCCATATTTTTGCCAAGGATAAAATCTAATCCACAACATTGGCACACAACAGCAGAGTTAGCCTGTCCTTCATTGGTTTGTACCCCGGCAGTGCTTTCTCCTCCTGTATGATAAAGGTCATCTTTGGCATTTTCTTCCAGAAGAGGCACGTTTCATCGCATTTAAAGACTTGTTATGGAACGTAGTCTTCCTCTTTGATGATGTTATCAAATTCCACCTTGAACGCTTCAGCTTATTTCTCGTCAGAATTTACAGCCTCTCTGTGCCTAATTACACTATGAATGCCATTTATTTGTTGTTGTTTTTTTAACAACTTTTCACAACAGCCTCTGCTGACTTTAAAATCGTCAGTCTCAGCACTTGTACCAAGCAACTCCGACAATAAATCACTGTGCAACAGCTTTGCCTTTTCACATATTATTGCCTCACTAACACTGTCTCCTGCAAGTTGCTTTTCATTGATCCAGACCAAGAGAATATTTTCAACTGTCTCTAAAATTTGAGGTCTTTTCTTCTGCAGCTTAGTTATGCCTTTAGCCACATCGACTGATATGAGTAACTCTTTGTTCTTTATAATGGTGGAAATAGTTGATTTTGCCATGCAGTACTCATTAGCGATGTCACACATACTTTATTTGTACTGTACGCAATCGTTTGTCTCCAACGTTAAACCTCTCTCTCTCTCTCTCTCTCTCTCTCTCTCTCTCTCTCTCTCTCTCTCTCTCTCTCTCTCTCTCTCTCTCTCTCTCTTCTCTCTCTCTCTCGCCTTCGTTCTTAACCCGAGGCACTTTTAGTTACCCGAGACAAAATATTTTCGAAGTTATTGTTCGTAACCCGAATTGTTCGTGACCTGAGGCGTTCGTAAACCGAGGTAAAACTGTACATCCATCATAGTTGATACCCCCCCCCCCCTTTTTTTTTTCTTCTAAATTTCCACCAGAATGGTTTATGCTCCATACCTCGGAAGTTATTATGCCCTCTGGTCTCACATACACCTACCATGTTAATATTCAGTCTTCTCATTTCTTTCTTAATGTCATCAAAGTTTGGTATGGGAGTGGTTAAGTTTCTTTAAATTTTGTGTGGCCCCAGTAGGCCAGTAAAAAATTGTTGTTTCCCCACAGAGGGGAAACGTTTAAAACTACCAATAGACCAATGTCGTCTCCGTGGCTGAAGGGTTAGCAGCTTTCTCCGTAACCCCGAATACTCTCGTGGTTGACGTGAGCGGACGAGAATTGGAAGCGGTTCGAGTCGCGCCAGTGACTTATGAGAGTATGGAGCTGGTCGCTCAGAAAGCAATGGCAAACTACTCAGCCTAATATTGCCAAGAGATCAACAATTAGCTGAAATATGCTGATGTTGACAGCGATGTCCTGTAAAGGATATGCCAATCAAAAAAAAAAAAAAAAAAAAAAAAAAAAAAAATATTAGACCAATGTCATTCAATCCGATCCCATCCGATTTGTAAAAACAAAAAATAGAAACTTTCTACCTCGTTCAACCGGCCTAAGTGGCGTTGGTTATATTTGTAGTGGTTCACAGTGCGGTACAGATTGTTCTGGTAATGCAGCGGATGTTTAAGAACACGCGTTCTTATCCATTCGGCCAAGCGGACCTGCACTTAGTGATTTTAAAGCCAGCAGGGAATTGTTTTAAAAATTCAAAAGGCCCACTGGCGTGCATAGTGTTACCAGGCACGGCAAAGGTGCGAGTTCGGACAAGTCTGGGGGTTGGGGTGGGGGGGGGGGGGGTGGGAGGGCCGAAAAATTGTAATAAATACTACATTTATTCTCTATAAAATGTGTTTTTGGTATGCATTTTGAAATTTCTAGAACGAATGAATTGGATTTATATGGAAATAACTTCCTCGATTTTCGCCGGTTTCGGATTTCGTCGAATGTTTTCGGACGAATTATCGACGAAAACCGAGGTTTTACTATACTAACTAAGCGATAACGTAGCCAGTCGCCTCTAATGACATATTATGTTGTTTTCCTCTCATGTGGACCCCTGTGAGACAAAGTTCATATTTTCATCACAATTCTTGTTTTAGTTCATTATTTCCTTGGATTTCCATAATACCATTGCTTTCAACTGTCAAACTGAATGTTATCTACTGACTGGGACGCAGAGGTGTTTCCAAGGCACCAGGACGGGTTATATGCTGGCCAAGACCCATTGACGCGTCCTCGTCGAGCGTCTTGGGCAACAGGTCCCTTCGGGGTCCTGGCTAAAGTCAGTTGGATCGCCGATTCCTCCGAAGTCGGAGAGTGTCTGCCTGTACGGCGAGGAACCACCAGTCTTCACACCAATAAGCCAGACATGGGACAACGGATACTCACGCAAACCTCAGGTCCTGTATGACATCACACTGTTGTTGGACAACAGGATGCCTTCATCCGACATACATGACTTCGCTTTGGAGCTCAAGCCAACGAACACAAGCAAGCAAGCAAGTATCTACTGACTATAGTAGCTAATGGTGTAGGGCAAGGGGGAGGTGGGGTGGGGTTCTTGACCCTAAGGAATTAAGGCCGCCTGGCTTGTACAGTCCGGGGCGAACTGAGCAGGTTAGTTTACTTTTTGTCCCCGACGAAAAAATAATCCACACCTTACCTAGGATTCCTGAAGGAGAACCCGGCGTTCTAGCCACTCAACCAGCCGCTCCTCATTACTATCAAAGCTGCTCTCTATTTCCATTTGTTGTTCTGTTATCTTCATTTTCACGTTGTTGAAGATGAGGAAGAAGCACTATGGGAATTCCCCCAGCGATGTGATGTCGGCTCTTGACTCAACTCAAATTTTAATTTTCTATACAAAACATGTAAACATATGAATAAAATTGGGTGGAACTGCTGTAAGGCTGTGAAAATGTAACGAGGAAGAACAAAAAGAACCTGCTGAATGATAGCCCTGTTAGTATTCCGGTCTAGTCCGTCATATTTTATTTTTACTTCCTTTTTTTTGTTTTTTGTATTTCCTTGTTCAGTTACTGGGGCTGTGATGAAGGACTTACAAACGCAATTCGTAATCCCGATTCCACGTTCGAAATATAGCTGTAATTTACTTTAGCTTAGTTTAGTCGATGGATCAACATCACGGCACACGGGTGTAACCCATAAGTGCTCCGTTCTTCTCCTATCTCAAACATGAATCTGGAGAAACTCATCTCAGTGCACGAACTCCGTAGCACTGTCGAGGATCCTCCAATACTTTGGATAGATGTTTAACTCGAAATTGTAGCCCGGGCAGCGCCGTTAGACTACTCTTTTTCGATTTCCAACTGCCAAGGGATGTTTTACGTGCGCAACAATACACACGGGCGTCAGATCTTACTACTCAAAGACCAGGGGAAATTTTATTACTAGAAGTCCACGTGAAAACATCCCGGTCATCACCTAGGCTTGAACCCGGGACCTCCAGCACTCAAGGCGGACACCATACCTCGAGACCACGCAGCCCCCAAATCTGCACAGAGTGCAGCTGCAGGTGGGTTTAGAAGCAGACCGCCTTGCGCTGGTTTTCATTCAATGGTATGAGTGCCGGTAGTTCAGAAAGCAATGGTAATCTACTGAACGAAACTTGCCCGAAAATCACAAACAGCCAAACAATTCTAGGATTGACTGCGACGTATGAAACAAACTTGTTCAGTTTACTGGAAATTGGTGTTACCTTTCCTCCTATACTTTCATATACTCCATTGTCATCGTAGATTAAACTATTACATTATTGTTATACTCATTTCATATTCCGTCCTCGTAATTCGTGTTTGCATATTCTCCTTCTTCCGTTTTTTATCTCCCAGTGGAGTATAGGCCCTCAACCAGCCCAGCCAAGCTTCTGTAGACTTGCTCATGCTTGGCTGCTTACGCAGATGCATAATACTGTCTATTGCAAAAGGCCGCGACTAACTAGCAAAACCTCCATTTTCGTTACCTTCGGTTATCATCGGTTTCAATTCTCGTCGATTTTGTCCGCGAAAAATGTGTCTCTGTCTTTGTCGGTTGTCTCGGATTTCGTCGGCGTGTTCACATGACCTCGCTGCTAATTTTGCGAAAATAAAGGGACATACGCGTTCTTCTGCTCATTTTGGCGTTGTTTTTCGTTGTGTGAGCATCACTTGCTAATAATAAAATACGAGAGCGGCATTAAGATGGCTGAAATCAGCCGCATGTACGGGAAGTCGCCATCCACAATAACTTCTATTGTGGCGAAAAAGGAAGCAATAAGGGAGACTAATATAGGGAAAGGTATGAATGTGCTAACGAAGCAGAGATCGCAAACAATTGAAGATGTCGAACAGTTATTATTAATTTGGATTAATCAAAACCAGATAGGTGGTGAGTCTGTTTCGGAGGCAATCATATGTGAAAAGACCAGACTGTTGTATGCAGATCTCATTAAGAAAATGCCTGGGACGAGTGTTAGTGTACTTAGTGATGTGTTTATTTTTTTTTTTTTCTGTTTGCGCTCACTCGCTTTGAATTCAATCGTAGTCCATTGTCACAAAATGCGACTGGAGAATGCGATAAGGAGATGGGGATTGACCAGACACACGATTTCTATCGGCCTGCAACACAGTTCACGATTTATAGCACCGTTTTGGTCAAAGAGAGATAATCCAAGTAATTTTACCTCTAGGGAAGTGGAGGATTACGGCCCATGGATTCCGGGTGATGACACCGGAAGTAGTGTCTTAACTGCGCAATCGCTAACTAGCTAACTAGCAGCTGAGATAACTGATGGTTGTCTGGCCGGCTGGCGAACCTCTGTGTGGCTGCAGTCAGATGAAGAAATTGGTTCCAGTGTCAACATAGCTTGAAGACTGTAGACATAACGTTCCCAAGTGGGACTAGTCTCCATGCTTCTAACTGCATGCCAAACGAAAAGGTAAGAATGCAACTATTCTTGAATCGAAATACACAATGTTGCATAGTGCATGCAGCCGTGTTCACCCGTAGGTCAAAGGCGGGCCTGTAAATGCTGCAGCAAGCGGGCCTGTTTATTTGACCTCATTTTCATCAGGCCTGTTTATTTGACCCAGTTCTGTCCTGTCTTGAACAGTGAACTGCTGTAGAAAAAAAAAAAGACATGACAAATAACGCAGGACTTGTCTTGCCTGCCATAAGTTGTTTGTGGGGAAATGGGAGTGGTCTAGATGATGGTGATTTGATGGCACTACTGGGCCACCTTGGAACTCAGGCGTAGTCGACAAAACCGGAATTCGGTGACGCTGAGGCATGGCCTGTAATTGAACCACCGCCCATCTTGGAGAGGTGATTCACTCTCTGAGTACAAAGATGCTGTCTATCCTCATATGATGAGTCGTGGTCACGTGATTCTCACCGAGGGTTGCCTGTGTCATTTTGTTCCAGATTCTACCTTCCGGAGAGGAGTGATGGATAGCCAGTAAAACCATCATCCTGTGCCAGCATCAGCAGTCTGGACAAGCCAACTAACGTGAGGTGATCATACTGCCCACTACCCAGTCAGTCGTCTGTGCCCTCAGAGTAGGTCCAGGATGACTAAACAACCAGTTTAAGATAGAAACAACGCCTGGGCAAGTATACTGTTCGTGTGATTGTCCGGATGTGCCACTCATGACCTATTTGACCACCACTCAACTATCGATGATATCAATCCACACTTCGTTCACGTGAATTATGGTCCTGATTATAAATATAGCCACAGACTTTAGTCAATTGTGACTCTTGCTATGAACAATGTTCTAATATAAATTTAGCACTGGACAGTGTGCTTTGATGTACAGTAATTGAGAAACTGTGCTACTATAATTTGAGCATAATCATGGACATATGATGGAGGCATCTATCTGATAGGATGTGGTCAAGAACAATGAATCTTATTGTAACACATGCTCTGGTGTTCCACTGTCATTAACCTGATTGGATGTCAACTCGGAGGAAGTGCTATCTGGTCGAAGACTGAGGACCTGCTACGAGAGACACGAGCTAAGTACCAGTCATATGTGGTGTGAGGCGTTAGCATTGTACTATGAAGACATCTTCATGTTGCTGCCTCAGCTAACTATCGAGTAGCAACTAGCACACCAGACAGATCTGCACTACATCCACATTATCTTCACTTTCTTTTGTACAATACACTTTTGTTATTGAGTTTGTAAATACCGGAGTTGCATCATTTATTCAGGACGATGTTTGAAAGGGTAACATTCCTTGGTTGGTTGTGAGAGAGATAGGTATCTGAAGACTGGTGGGGTCGCAGACTGAAAGTGTCCCAGACCAAGATCTGAAGTCATCCCGAGATTTATACATATACATATATAAATAGATATAGAAATATATGTATGAATAGATATTCATAAATAAATGTGATAGCCTGTTCCCTTCACCCCAGGGAAGCTATATGACATCCATATACACTATTTATAATAGTGATGGGCTGCATTTTGCGTGTGGATTAGCTTTCCATATTAACAATGTCCCTCACTATCAGGCGAACCCACGCCGATTTCAGAGGTACTTGTAATTTACCTCCCCAAGTCAAGCACGACAGGTCAACATTTTAGTACAGCTGTCCGGTGTAGGGGTTGAACTGCTTACCTCGGCATCAGCACACCGGATGTTTAAGAACACGCGTTCTCATCTATTCGGCCATGCGGACCTGCACTTAGTGATTTTAAAGCCAGCAGAGGATGGTTTAAAAAATTCAAAAGGCTGCCTAGTAACACTATGCACTGGGACCGAAAAATTGTATTAAACACTATATTTATTCTCTATAAAATGTGTTTTTTGGGTATGCATTTTGAAATTTCTAGAACGAATGAATTGGATTGATATGGAAATAACTGCCTCGGTTTGGGTCGGTTTCGGATTTCGTCGATTGTTTTCGGACGGATTATCGACGAAAACCGAGGTTTTACTGCACTAACTACGCGATGACGTAGCCAGTCGCCTCTAATGACACAATATGTTGTTTTCCTCTCTTGTGGATCGCGGTTTAGACAAAGTGTATATTTTCATCACAATTCTTGTTTTAGTTCATTATTTCCTTAGATATCCATAATACCGTTGCTTTCAACTGTCAAACTGTCTGTCGTCTACTGACTATAGTACCTAGTGGTGTAGGGCAAGGGGGTGGAGGGGGCGTTGGGGTGGGGTTCTTGACACAAAGGAATTAAGGCTGCCTGGCTTGTAGAGACCGGGGCGAACTGTCCAGGTTTGATTTCTTATTGTCCCCGACAGAATTAGGGACTGAAGGAGAACCTGGCTCTCTAGCCACTCGACGAGTCACTGCTCATCGCTGTCAAAGCTTCTCTCTGTTTCCATTTGTTCTTCTGTTATCTTCATTTTCACGTTGTTGAAGATGAGGACCCCTACGGGAATGTCCTTAGTGATGTGACGTCGGTTCCTGAATAAACTCAAATTTCAATTTTCTATACAAAACATGTGTATATTTTGACTGTGTTCTTTGATCTAGTTTTTGTTTGTATTAAAAGTTAGTTGCATGTCCTTTACAGAACGTCACAATCAATCCCAGCATTTAATGACTGTGATATTCTGGGAAATTGTGCGCTCAGTAATTTGCCATTGCTTTCTCTTAATATTGTGAAACTGATAGCAAAGCAGTCTGCTCCCAAATTGCCGGTGCTCATTGCCCTGAAGCCACAGACTTATATTGTGTTAAATTATGATTCGTATATTATCATTCCGATTATTTCACAGTGTTACAAATTCAGCATGGCCGTATGGATAGGAACGGGTTTTCTTAAACATCCAGTGTGTTGATGCGGAGATAAGGGGTTCAACCTTTACACTGGACAATTCGACTAAAATGTTGACTTCTCGTTCTGGACTTGGGGACGTAAATTACTATGTACTGAAGTCGGAGTGAGTTCGCCCTATGGTAAAAGACACTGATAATAGTGAAAGCTAATCCAGACGCAACAAAAGATAAAAAGAAGTGTGAATAGACTCCGCTTGAATTCAAAGTGAGCGAGCGCTTAAAAAAAAAATTTTTTTAAATCAAAGTATGTGGGATGGGCATAGTTAATTTGTGGCCGTTTTTACGAGGGCAGTCAAAAATTGTTATATTATTACGCTGTTCTTAAGGTGACATTAAAGGTACACTTTTAGAGATTAAACATAAATGTGGAACGCTAAAAGTTGATTACAAAATGTAAGTAAGCAAAGTTTAGAAAAAATTGTTTCAAGAAAACTATTGGCATTATTCTTAACCTTATCGTCTGATAGGTGTATTAATTATTTCATTTCTTAAAGAAGAATGAAGAGATTTGTAGTTAAATCACATGTCAGGGTCTTATACTTGGCTCGCTAACCTAACACATGTGAGACAGTACAAGTACAACGTGATTTGACTCAAGACTCAACGACACAACGTTCAATGGATTTATTTACAGTACGATGATCACAACAAGATATACTTGATACTTCAATACACTTACATCCACAATACAGCTCACAGTCTATCTCTCAAGATGTCCAGACACTCGACTTTCAGGCACAGAAACCACACAACGCCTTTCTCTCATCATGCGTCCGGTCCAGTCGACGTCCCAGAGCTGTCTGCCTATAGCTCGCAACTTGCCTCCCCACCTGAAGTGGCTTCACGAGGCATGCGTGCGTCCTTGCCTGACCGCTGGCCATCTCGTCAGCCAGCAACCTTGCAGGCAGGTAACTACTACTCGCCTGGCGGCGTAACGAAGTTACGGCATCCCTGCTGGGGACTAAGTCACCTGGCGGGCGTAACGATGTCACTGCATCACTGCACTATAGTAGACTCTGACAGATGATATTATATCTATGTATACAATTTCCTTTTTTAATTCTAGTAGTCTCCCTTGTCCACATATTTGATGTTTATTTACCCTCTCATTGCTTATCGGGGTGTTTTTCTTTTAGATATCTAGTAATTCTGCAGAATGCTTGAACAGAAGTATTAATACCTGTACTGATCAATCAAGGTATTACTATCATGGTATTATGATATTTTAAATATTCTCTAAGCAAACGTAATTGCACCAGCATTTGGCAGAGAGAGAGAGAGAGAGAGAGAGAGAGAGGGGGGGGGAGAACTATTTGTTCAAAATGTATGAAATTTACAAACGTAAATGGCATTTCCTCTAAACATAATATTTATCTACATAAACCTCATAAAATTGCACGGCCTTTCGCCAGTGCGAAAATAAATGCATGCAGGCCTTGGCTGTGCCAGGCCAGGTGTTGTTCTGCTCACTTCGCCTATTAATCGTCATCTCTCTCATTCCTATCACCTAGGCCATAGCCACCAGTCACATCACTCACCTTCTCGTTGTTACTTTGGCGTTGAAATCTGCGAGGATGACTGTCATTTCAAATTTTTACACTGGTCCTCGGTCATGTCAAATTCGTTATTTCATTCTAGAAGCCCTGGGCATGAGAACGTGAGGCGAAGAAATTCATTGGCATTGAGAATCTTTTGCATTTACTGAACCCTTGCCTTTTACAAATCAACATTGTTCTTCTCCTATTTATACAGTGGTAACTCGGGTTACGAACTTAATTCGTTCCAGAACTCGGTTCGTATCCCGAAACGTTCGTAATCCGAAACATTGAAATCACATAAATAGAGACAATCCGTTTAAAGATGAAAGAATCGTTCTTTTTTTTTTTTATTAACATCCGGTCGTTTACCTGACAAAACGCAAAGAATACGTGTACTTAACGTATTAATTAAAGATTGATTGATTGATTGATTGATTTAGGAACCGACATTACAGCTTTCGGAGCATTCTAATAAGCGCTCCGTCCCCATCCTCAGCAGCCAACGAAGAGTTCTAACACTAATAGTTCCAGTAGCAATCTGATAATATATGGCCGTCTCGCCTTTCCGCTGAGCGTCGAGCGTCGGCCAGATCCCCTCGTCACACCTCGCTGCCTCATTCTTACCAGCCTGCGGTGATCCATTTGCTCCTCCGAGGTGTACACGTGCTTCCACAAGGCCGCAACCACGTCTGCCTTGCCATGCATCAATATTCCACCAAGTTTTGCCGAGCCAGAAAATATGTCCGCCTGTTCATTCCCCAGCACACCGGCATGCCCAGGGGAGGAAAGATCCAGGCGATGCTTGCCACCCGTGACCTCCAAAGCGAAGCAAGCCAATCTGCACGAAGCTTGCCTGTCCTCCCTACTCAGCATGCTTTCTGAGTCAGTTACAATCACGATGTGTGTGTGTGTGATTGTGTGTGTGTGTGTATGTGTGTGTGTGTGTGTGTGTGTGTGTGTGTCGTATTCTCCATCCAGCGGAAAGCTGCACTGACCGCCTCCACCTCCATTCTTAAGCTAGATGTTGTGGTATCATACGCCAGGCTCTCCTGCACCAAACGTCGACCATTAGCTTTTGCTAAGAATCCCCAGGCACTTCTCCTGCCTCTCAACACCGAACTATCCGTGTAGATCAGGGGTGGCCAACACCAGGCCCATGGACCATATGTGGCCCGCCGGGGGTCATGTTGCGGCTCGCGGAGCTAGGTCAAATGAACATAAATGTTAACTTTATTGTACATATCACCAAAAGAACATTACATCATGAGTCGTTGTGACATATTTCAAATATTGTCTGCCTATCAACGACACTTGGATTCCCTATTAAACTGTGTATTCAGAGGTCACAATATTAATTCGAGGCCAAGCCAAATTTTCTAACCACAACCTTAAGCCGCAGGTACGGTTCGTTTGAAGTTGACAGGAGATGGAAACTGCGTCCACACGACCATCTGGTTGGTGACAAGAAGACGGGAGATAGCAACACTACTGCTCCCCCTCCCCACACCTCTTTCTCCAGCCCGGCCCTTTCCGATACACTATCCCCATCAAGCTGTCATGTTTCGTGCTAAAAGTGCGCCTAGGATAGGTACATGAAAAGAAATCGAGTGTGTGAATTGAATTGAGAAGTTTTTAAGGTTTTAACATTGAGAACTGTAAGGAGTCTGAGAAATGCTTTTCTAGCGACCAGCTATTTTTTCGGTATTGCATACAGTGGGGTTCTTTGGACTCCAGGATGGTGGACTGTGCCTTGGCCGAACCTGAAGCATAGTACAAATGCTCTTATTTGGAGTGGATGATTCATCGGCATACGATGAAAAGGATTCACCTTTATATTGCTGTAAGAGCGGAATTTCCTTAATATTATTTGCTCTCCAAGTTTACGACAACCTCAACATTACAGAAGTCTATTGAGTGAATGATCAATGTATATAAGAGGATGGCCTGGTCAACACCAATGTACCTACTACTCAAGTAAATGCACCAGCTGAGTCCTCCCTTCATGGCTAGTTGTTAAATTCAGAAGAAGGGTTATGAACATTGTCGAAACCTGGCAGTTATCGAGATAGACATTTACAAAACATGGATTGTTTCCACCTGGACATTTTTAAAACCTGAACTTTATCTATGAGGATATTTTGAAAAACTGAACGGCATTGTCGTGGATATTTTTCACCCCCTGAAACTTATTACTGCCCGTCGTTTATCATGTATGGATAATTTCCATCCTTGACTGGTATCATTATGGATATTTATGACTCTTGAAGTTTATCTGCCCTATGTATGTGTATAACTCCTGAACTTTATCTGAACTATGGCCATTTATAACTCCTGAAGTTAATCTGCCCTGTGGATGTTCATAACCTCTGAGGAAATTTATTATCAGGTATATTTCACCGCTTGAGGAATGTTTCACTGGATACTCCCAAATCCGGAACATTTAGCAGAATGAATATGTGCAACTTGGGAACTTGGCTAGTTAACCTGGCTAGTTCTACTCCAGTGACTTAAACATGAACATTCGTAAAGGGAATATTATGGACCATAGACTGTAGGAACCATGGTGGTTTAGTTTGTGAAAAGACCTTGTGGTATTAGATATAAACTCTCTGTTCCTGATATTTCTCTGAGTGGATGTTGTTGAAGGAAGAAATAATATTGGTTGGATATTGGCTGAGAACATCAGCGAGAAAGGTATGATTAATATAGATTATTAATATTATTTTGATGTGGGTTTTTGTTGTGTGAATATTCATTATGTGTATTTGAGGTATTACGTAACCATGGCGTCAGCTAGTAAAGACGTTGGACCAAAGAAGAGAAGAATCACAGAAGAATTAAGAAGTATTCAAGACAGGTGGACTATATACTATTTTTTTCGTGGAAATTAAAACAAAGCTCATATGCTTGATATCCAAAGAACCTGTTTCTGTGTTGAAACGGCACTACGAGATTAAACATGCAAATACGTTTTATAAGTACAAAGGGCAATTTCGACAAGACCAAGTAAAAGACTTTACAAAAAAACATTTCTGCACAACAAAGGATAATTACTAGAGCCGGTTCAGAGTCAACATGCTATGTAAAAGCTAGTAATGTGTTATTTAAAAAAAAACGAAGCAATATTCATATGGTGAAATGGTTAAGGGATGTTTGGAGAGAGTCGTTGAAACTCTGTGTCCAGAAAAGAAGAAGGATTTCTCAAAAAATAAGTCTTTCTCGTCAGGCTATTACTAGGCTTGTGGACGACATTGGAAAATATATTGAAGATAATTTGAAAAGTCGAGCATCCGAGTTTATATTTTATGTTCTAGCAGTGGATGAAAGCACAGATATGGCAGATACTGCACAACTGGCAATTTTTATCGTGGGTGTTGATCATCATCTTCTTCTTCCATTTCTGCCATCAAACGTAGTTGGGAGGAATAATTTGCGTCCCAGAGGCCGGTGGGCATCACTGGATAGTGTCATTCCGTGTGGCTGTACAAAGTCTTTGATGTCGTCAATCCATTTTCTTCTTGGACGTACTCTTGGTCTCGTCGCAGATGATCTTTGATAAAGGTCAGTGATGGTAGTTGCTGGTGTTGCATTCTAACAACATGGCCAAACCACGTGATCTTCTGTCTTTCAGTAAATGTGGGACAAGGTGTTGATCCCACAGTCTGTCTGATAATAGCATAATAGTTGACATCCATTTTAAAAAGGACAAGAATTAGCGGCGATGTACCCACCTAAGGACACTACTAAGTTACGAGATTTGTTAGAAGTAGTTACATCGACATTGAATTGCTTTTTGTTACAACTTAACAACTTATCCGGCTTAACAACGGATGGTGCCCCAGCAATGGTTGGGAAACCCGAAGGTTTAGTAAAATTGATTGAAAATTAGGCCTCCAAAGTAGGTAACACTGCAATGCTAAATTTTCATTGCATTAATCATCAGGAGAATTTATTTTCGAAGCCCCTCAAAATGGACCATGTCGTGAAAGTAGTCGTCAAAATAGTGATCTTCATGAAGTCGAATGGGTTGCCACCGTCAGTTCTAAGAATATCCATTCTTTGGACTCAGATTATCATGACGTTACATTTTATGCAGAAGTAAGATGGCTGACCCGTGCCAAATTGTTGAAAAGATTGTTTGATTTGCAACTCGAAATACAATCATTCTTTGCAAGCAAGTCGAAAAGTATCCCAGAGTTTGAAGACAAAGAGTGGGTTTGCGACTTTGCATTTCTGGTCGATATAACTAGCTACCTAAATGACGTTAATAATAATACTCATCTACAAGGGAAAGGGAAATTAATTAACAAGATAAATTTTTTTGGTTTACATTAAACCAGGCAAGCGTTTGAGCACGAGCTCACCTACCGGGAAGCGACTATGTGGTCGAAGTTGTAGCACGCTTGCTTATTTACTTTAATTAATAACACCAATTAAAACAAAATTAGGTGCGAAATTATTTCCGAAAATTGGCCCGCCTGCTGAAAAGGTTGGCCACCCCTGGTGTAGATAATCAAATCACCCGGTTGAGCATTATCCTGAATAAGTTGCTGGATTTCCACTTCTGTGGCGGCCCCTGCTGGCCACTCTCTGCACTCCCGGCTCAATGTGATTATAACTCTGCACAAGTCTGACTGCTCCGCTGGCACTCTGACCCACTCCTATCCTCGCCTAATGTTCTCCAAGATGCACACCTGTCTGATCGTATCCTCCGCCTGAGCCATCCATGATTTCCCTATTATCAGTCTCTGACCCTTAACTTCGTCCAGCGCCTCATGCAACTGTTGATCTGTGTCTGCAGCTACTCTGAGGATGCCTTCTTCTGTATCACCTTGTGCCTAACAGCAACAGTCAGCAGACCAAGGATGTAACGCATACACACTACTGAGGTGTCTCTGGTGCATCCCAGAATGACCGGCATAGCTTCGTTCTGTATGCGCTCTAATTTCACCAGCTGACCCTTTGAGACAGTGAGCAGTCCTAGTCCATAATCAATCACTGAGAGGATCAAGTGCTGGTATAGTGTGAAGAGCATTCTCTGCTCTGTGTCCATTGCCGCCATAGTTTTAACTGCATTAAGTCCCTTTTGAGTTCTTGTCACAACAAGCTCCAAATGGTCCTTGAAGGATAGACTCCTGTCAAATGTGATTCCAAGATACTTCAATTTCTTCTCTCTGATGACGATTCTACCATCTATCGTGAGGTTTGGGACATCAGCTCTCACAATCCTGTTGCCAAGAGAGCACCACAACACAGCTGCCTTTTCCGGGTGGATGACAGCACTCATTTCAGTGCACCAGTCAATCACTTTGTTTACTGTCACTTGTAGCTCCTGGGCTGTTTGCTCCATATCTCTCCCCTGCCTATATGCAGGGACATCATCTGCAAATGTTAGTATCCTACCAACCCCTGGTGCTTCTAGGATTGCAATCTTGCTCGTATACACGTTAAAGAGCACCGGTGAGATTGCAGATCCCGGTGGCAGTCCTGGTGTTAAAATATGTGGCTCTGAGGTCCATGCACCCATACGGAGAGCAATCCGACGAGAATTCAGGACGGCTGCTATCCAGTTCACCAACCAGGGATTGACCCCCTTATCAATCAGTGCGGTCATCAAAATGTCATAGCGAAGTATATTGTAAGCATCTTCGAGATCAAGCGCTGCCGCAATCGTTTCCTGTCTGCTCTGGAACCCCTCATAAACGTCAAAGGTAAAAGTAGCTGCATTTGACCAGGTATCTTTTCCTGGCCTGTAACTCCCCAGGCCTCTTGGAAGAAGCTTCCCCCTTTCCAAAATATCCTGCAGCTTAATAGCGACTATCTTCTTTAAAACCTTCCCAAATGTATCTTGAAGGTGATGATCCTAAAGCCGCTAAGCTTTGAATGATCCTTGAATGATTCTGCTAATTAAAGAGAAAGAAAACAAACCAAATAAGTTAAATGTAAAATTTAATTTAAAAAAAGATTTATTCTATCTTTCTTCCCAAGAAAACGCTCATAGGAAATTTGTCGCTTTCTTTGCTATTCTGAATCATTAGTTTTAGGAGTTTATTGTCGCTGTTTCTTGGCAGCCGACTGGGCATCTTTCTACACCAAGAAACTATCAAGGGGAATTTGTCGCTTCCTTTGTTGGAGAATCTTTCTGAAATGGGCCATCGCGTTTTCATTGATCAGGTTTACTGCCCTGTTAGCAACACGTTTGTTTGGATGGTGGTTCACAATGAAGTCTTCGACGTCTGCCCACTTGCTGCATATTTCTTTAATCCTGGCAGTTGAAACGGTCACTGGCTCCTCATCATCGGACGAATGCTCCTCCTTTAATGTCTTTAGCTGTTCATTCTGAAGATCCGCAAGCTTATCTGTAGTGAGCTCTCCAATTTGGTCCTCCAAGTCGTTGCCATCGACTTCCAGGCCCATATTTTTGCCAAGGACAAAATCTAATCTACAACATTGGCACATAACAGCAGAGTTAGCTTGTCCTTCATTGGTTTGTACCCCGGCAGTGCTTTCTCCTCCTGTGTGATAAAGGTCATCTTTGGCATTTTCTTCAAGAAGAGGCACGTTTCATTGCATTTAAAGACTTGTTATGGAACGTAGCCTTCCTCTTTGATGATGTTATCAAATTCCACCTTGAACGCTTCAGCTTATTTCTCGTCAGATCTTGCAGCTTCTCTGTGCCTAATTACACTATGAATGCCACTTTTTTATTTTCTTCAACTTTTCAAACCAGCCTCTGCTGACTTTAAAATCGTTAGTCTCAGCAATTGTACCAAGCAATTCCGACAATAAATCACTGTACAACAGCTTCGCCTTTTCACATATTATTGCCTCACTAACACTGTGTCCTGCAAGTTGCTTTTCATTGATCCAGACCAAGAGAAGATTTTTAACTTTCTCAAAAATTTGAGGTCTTTGCTTCTGCAGCTTAGTTATGCCTTTAGCCACATCGACTGATTTGAGTAACTCTATGTTCTTTATGATGGTGGAGATAGTTGATTTTGCCATGCAGTACTCATTAGCGATGTCACACATATGTAAGCCATTTTCATGTTTCAAAATTATTTCCTTCTTTACCTCCACTGTTATACGTTTCTGCTTCCTATCAGCACCACTACCATTGTTCGAACTCACAATTGATGGGGTTAACAAGGAAAATAATGAAAGAGATAAACACAGTGCCATGCTAACAAATCTTTAACTGCTGTGTAGTAAGGCCTATGAAAGCGAAGCTGCGCACGCGTGGAAAACTAGGCTACTAGGCTAGCGCTAAGCGATGTTAGTACTGTACTGCGTGGTCTTCGTTTGTACTGTACGCAATCGTTTGTCTCCAACGTTAAACCTTGCTCTCTCTCTCTCTCTCTCTCTCTCTCTCTCTCTCTCTCTCTCTCTCTCTCTCTCTCTCTCTCTCTCTCTCTCGCCTTCGTTCGTAACCCGAGGCACTGTTCGTTACCCGAGACAAAAAATATTTTCGAAGTTGTTCGTAACCCGAATTGTTCGTGACTTGAGGCGTTCGTAACCCGAGGTACCACTGTATATCCACTATAGTTGATACCCCTATATTATTTTTCTTTCTACCAGAATGGTTTATGCTATATTTCTCGGAAGTTATAATGCCCTCTGGTCTCACATATACCTAACATGTTAATATTCCGTCTTCTCATTTCTTTCTTAATGTTATCAAAATTAGGTATGGGCATGGTTAATTTTCTTTAAATTTTGTGTGGCGCAGGAGGCCAGTAACAAATTGTTGTTTCCCCACAGAGGGGAAACGTTTAAAACTACCAATAGACCAATGTCATTCAATCCGATCCGATCCGATTTGTAAAAACAAAAAAGAGAAACCTTCCACCTCGTTCGACCGGCCTCGGTGGCGTTGGTTATAGTTTTGGTGGTTCATATTGCGGTATAGATTGTTCTGGTATTACAGCGGATGTTTAAGAACGCCCGTTCTTATCCATTCGGCCTTGCGGACCTGCACTTAGTGATTTTTAAAGCCAGCAGAGGATGGTTTAAAAAATTCAAAAGGCGCACTGGCGTGCATAGTGTTACTAGGCACGGCGAAGTTGCGAGTAGGGACAAGTCTGGGGGGCGAAAAATTGTATTAAACACTATATTTATTCTCTATAAAATGAGTTTTTTGTATGTATTTCGAAATTTCTAGAACGAATTAATTGGATTTATATGGATATAACTGCCTCGGTTTTCGTCGGTTTCGGATCAGCGCATAAATGCCTTTGAATATAAATGTTATAGACGAGTTCTAAGAATATCTTGGGTAAAGAAAAGAACAAATGCATCCATACTTCAAGAGCCGAAATTTGAAGGGGGTTGGTTGAAGTCGATAAATCAAAGAAACTTGAAATATTTTGATCACTTGAAACGTCACGAAAGTTTGGAGAGAAAAATAATGGAGAGGTATATGCCTGGGAAGAGAGGAAGAGGAAGGCCAAAGAGAAGATGGGTGCAGGATGTGGCGGATGATCTCCAGATGGGTGGATCGGACGCGGGACATCTTGCTTATGATCGAGAAGTTTTCCGGTAGGTTGTTATGGGAGCGAGGTTCTGCAAAGGACATGCTACTGAATGAATGAATGAATGAATGAATGAATGAATGAATGAGTGAGTGAGTGAGTGAGTGAGTGAGTGAGTGAGTGAGTGAGTGAGTGAGTGAGTGAGTGATGTTCTGGGAAATTGTACGTTCAGTAATTTGCCATTGCTTTCTCATAATATCGTGAAAATGAAAGCAAAACAGTCTGCTCCCAAATTGCCGGCGCTAACCTCGAACTCTGCATGTCGGGATTGTGAGAGTGCGTTCATTCCCCTCAGGCCACATATTTATATTTTATTATGATTTATATATTATCTTTCTGATTATTGTACAGAGTTAAAAAGTCAGCATGGCCGAATAGATAGGCACGCGCCTTCTTAAACAACCAGTGTGTTGATGCCGAGATAAGGGGCTCAACCCTTACACCGGACAGTTGGACTAAAATGTTGACTTCTCGTCCTTGACTTGTGGAGGTAAATTACAATGTACTAAAATCAGAGTGGGTTCGCCTGGTGATGAGGTAAACTAAAAATAGGGAAAGCTAATCCAGACGTAAAATTCAGTCCAGTGGTACTAGAATGTTGTATGTATGGATTACGTCTGAATTCAAATCGAGCGAGCACGACAGGATACTTCCGATCATAAGAGATTACCAACCCCTTTAATGTTGTATGTTTCGATCCTTTACTTTCCTGCCACTGTCAGGGGCCGAGCACGCCTAGGTCATGACTCCGAAGCGTTTTTCTCCTGTCATCAGTTCGCACATCCACCATCGAGACGTTTAGCATGTCGTACACTGATATCGCCATGTGTGTTTGCGCACAAGCCATCCCGCCTAGGGGAGGGGAAGAGGTGAACTTTGTGCACCAGACAACATTACCATTGCACCGTAACTGACAGCGGGAAAGCTGGCATCTTTACCCGGCCTTTTCCTCTGTCCTCACTTCCACCTCGGTGGCTAGATATAACCCAATAGAACCATTTTGGCTTCTTCATACTCTATTCAAAGCTTAAGGAACCGCCCACCTGCAGGCGCCCAGCTATTCCTAAGGCTAATTCTACTACGGCGGGAGTGTTCGTTTTGTTGTCATGAGTGCGGTGGGGCGAGGAGGATTCCACGTCTGCGTTCGTCGTCTCGCTAAGTGAGGGGAAGGCTGGCAACCTACTCCTCCATGCATTCAGGTCTACAAACAGATCAGTGCGAGAAGAGGCAGACCGAGAGAGATGGTGCTGGATGGGCTGAGGCGGTGCTTGATGGGCTGAGGCGGTGCTGGATGGGCTGAGGCGGTGCTGGATGGGCTGAGGCAGTGGTGTGGAGAAATATCAGTAAGAGTTGATCCGGAACACTAGAGTCAGAGATATGTGAAGGGACATGAACGCCTACGCCAGTTGGCAGGGTTCATGATGATGATGGGCGATGGATAGCTACGACCTCGACAAATTGAAGCAGGTCTCGATTATAAGTTTACCGAGGCTGCAGCTATCTGCTGATGGCATCCACTACTAAAGGTATGTACACTGTGTTTGTTTTCAGTATGTCTCACTTGTTCACAGGAGTTACACATACCTAACCTGTGTTATTTCTTATTGTTATATCCTGCTGCTGCCGTGAATTTTCACATAAACCAACTGAGAGTGTATGTAAATGATGCAGTTATGCATATACGTGTTTATGCATGTGTGTATGTCTGTCTCATTACATGGTAGTGTATGTTCACAACATTAATTTGACAATGTTGTTTCTATGTGAATGTACCATACACAATAGTTAATTGATGTACGATAGATGAGTGATTGGAAGGGCCAAATATAAGATGGGCCTGCCTGCCCGATTTATGACCCTTTGAAAATAAAGTTTGTTCGTTCATTCACTCATAGCTGTCCTATCCTTAGCTTTTCCCCACGACTTCATTTATGTCCTCCCCATGTTAAATTTCAGTATCTACTTCTCCCATATGTTAGTTGGGCCTTCCCCTATTTCTTTTGCCCTGTGGATTCCAACAGAGAATAAGAACAGAATAGGGTAAGCAAAAGCTCTATGAAATGTATCTTATGCAAGTCACTATCACTGAATGTAAGAATGAGAGCGCTGAAGTGATATTTAGAACCTGTTTTATTGTATGGCAGTGAATCTTGGAATGTAAATGAACAAATTAGGAGGAACTTGGAAGCAATATAGATGTGGTTCCTAAGCCGAGGGTTGTAAATTCCTTGGACTGCCAGAGTAACTAACGACAATTTCCTGAAAGGCTAATGAAACTAGAACATTATATACAACAATAAGAAAGAGACAAACAGCTTTGTTTGGTCATGTGATGAGAAGAATGGCATTGGAGAACATCGTGATGACTGGAAAGATTGAGGGGAAGAGAGGGATGGGCGATTAAGAGAAATGAAGCTGGATGGATTAAGACGGTGGCAAGGAAGAATATCATCAGCAGAGTTGATCCAGAACACCAAAGACTGAGATCTGTAGAGAGATATGTATGAACGACTGTGCCAGCTGGCATGGTACTTGATAATGATGATGATATGGATTCCCATACGTTGCCACAAGTGCATGCATTTACTCAAAATGTCAACTTGTATTTGTTTGCTGGTCATAGGCTCTTTCTCAAAGATAAAACTTAAAAAGCCGCTGATATTTTGTGAAAGATATTGTAATCCTTTAATAGATACATTGTCATAATCAGTATTGTTAAAAAAAAAAACAGCTCCTATATCATGGTCATGTGTTAAGACCACCAAGATGTCCAACACTTTACTAACCTAAACAATTCCAGAAAAAAGTAAAAGGGGAATAACAGTAAAAGCTTTTCACATGCTTGATTCCATGAACAGTAAACACATGATTAAATTTGCTGAAGCATCTGCTGTAAGCTACCAAAGACTACCACTGTGTAAGTAGAAAAAAATTATAGTGAACCTATGACTATCTCGGTAACAGGTGTATGTACACTGCAGTAGTATCAGTGACAATGTGTATTTCAGTAAAAAAAATTATCAATCCATTTACCTCATATCATATGTAATTCAGTAGTAAGCACTTGATGAGATACATTGAAATACAAGGAGCTTCTCATAAGTCTTTAGCCTCACCATGAAGGAGTAAGCGGAGAAAATTGAAATTTGGCACATGTATAGCTCATTCACCGGTCTCCGTGGCCAAAGTCTTGCGAACGCGGTTTGTGAGCCGGGTACTAGGCGTTCGATGCTCAGCTGCGACCGATTTGTGCAGCAGACCGTGTCGAGTTGCGTTATAACGTGCCGGTATGGGAGCCGGTCCTTCAGAAAGCAATGGCAAACTACTGAACGTAACACTTGCCTAGTAAATCAACAGCAGCTGAAAAATGCCGGTGTTGACTGGAACGTCTCGTAAGAGATACGCAACAAAAAATGTATAGCTCATTCAATTTGTAATGGACATATGAATTATGAATTTCCCTCCTCAACTGGTTTTCCCGATATGGTGCATGGCACAACACACCCTATTGAGCAGATCTGCACATCCAACGGTTTGTCAGAACAATGGGGAAATCAGAAGCCAGGGCTGTGATAAAATTCTTGATGTTACGGTGAAAAAACCCTACAGAAATACACAGGGAGATGGAGCCAGTATTTGAGGAAGTCTGTCCTTTGTATGCTTCTGTAAAAAAAATGGTGTTTTCAGTTTAAGTGTGGCCGTTCCCAAGTTGCTGATTTACCAAGATCAGGACGACCGTCCTCAGAGTGCAATGATGCAAATGCTGCAAAACTAAAGAACATCATAGACCAGGATAGGAACATGACAATTGCAGAGATATCGGGTTCAACAAAACTGAGTAAGAGTACAGAATTTAGAATTTTACACAACAGATTGAACATGAGAAAAGTATGCGCCAGCTGGGTCCCGCGCAAGCTGACATGTGTACATAAACAAACACGGGTTGATTGCTGGTAGACGAGACTTGGATTCACCATTATGATACAGAATCCAAAATTGCCAGCACGCAGTGGAAAACCCTAGGCTCGCCAACACATGTCAAGTCAAGAGCGCAAACATCTGCAAGAAAAGTGATGCCGAGTGTTTTTTTGGGACGTCAAAGGTGTCATATTGAAAGATTGCATGCTTCACGGCAACAGGGTTAATGGGCAGTACTATGCAGATCTCCTTATCAAACTAAGAAAGGCTGTGACCAGAAAATGAGGGATAGCACGTATGCAAATTCTGCCTTGCTTCAAGACAACGCGACCTCCCATAAAGCACAGCTTGAGATGCAAACTGCCAAAGATTTTAATATTGAAATTCTTCCACACTCACCATATTCTCCAGATTTGGCTCCATCAGACTTTTTTTCTTTTCCCAAATCTTAAAAACAACAGCTGAAAGGAATCGTTCTGACAGTAACGAAGATGTCATACTGGCTTGTGATAACTGGTTTAGTTAGAAAAATAGGTTGTTTTATTCTGATGGTCTTTTCAAGGTCACACAGAGATGGCAGAAATGCATAAATTCATAAATTCATGTGGTGGCTACTGTCGTAAGTAAAGAATGTCGTCGTAGTTATTTGTTCTTCTTTACTACTTTAGTGTCGTCCCTGGAGTGAGGGGAATCAACACCCACATTATTTTAATTCAATATCACTATCCTGGAGATATCCAGCAGACTCCGTTCACAACACTCCCTCAATCTGAAGACACCTTCTTCTCACTCTTACTCACCCTTGGATCATGCCCCTCTCATTCTTCCCCAACATAACATACTTGACAACTCTAGCTTCAACAAATAAAAACAATTTATTTATTAAAGCAAAGAGTATATGTAGGAGAAGTGTGTGTGTGTATATAATGTGTAGAATGTGTGACGTATATTCTAAGGTGTATATAAACTCAGATCAGTGTTAAGGAGTATAGTCATTCTCATCACTGTGCTGATAACACACGAGCACCATGTATTCCAGACAAACAACCTCACCGAGGTGATGCTTCTCCGGTCACGTGAAGAGTTTCTCCGCTATCTCTCGAGGCAAATAGATGTTTGGAAATCCATGACAAACACTGTCTAATGAGAGTCTGCAATCTAATTCACACTATGAATGTCCTCTGTTATTAACTGTTTGTTACTCAGAGAATTCTAACACTATTGTCACTGTTACTTGGGAAATCTTAATTGATCTAGTGTCACTGGTTGTAAAGATTCCCCATATTAACACAACAATCTGAATGTTCCAGGTATTTCTATAACTTTATATAAATGTTCCTGGTATCAGTGTTGTATATGTATATATATATATATATATATATATATATATATATATATATATATATATATATATATATATATATATATATAATGTTCTGACTGTTCAGTGATACAACTATCACTTGCTAAACATAAGTATCATCAGCCTGTCCTGCTCAGTAGAAGCAGGTTCCCGCAGACCAACTTGGGTATAAGCTCAATGTAGAGGCCTCTCAGCAACTTCTGTCTTCAAATCCTGAGCCATCATCTTCTAAACTGTGTTCTAGCTTCACTGTTGAATATCAAAGCACACCTACATGGAACCTGTTGAGTAGAGAATACTATGGTGAGAGCAACTCAATCCTGGCCCGAATTAGGTGAGTGTAGGCCAATAGCAGCACTCAGATCTACAACAGAGATCCGATCTCTGTCATATGGCCAAATAGCTCCTCACATGGTCTAAGAAATGGCAACACCAGGAAAGAATAAAGGAACGGGTAGAAACCCAGCAGATGCCCTACTGGAAGATCCTACCATTTCACATTCCCCTCCTCCCTCCCAACCATCCTCAATCTCTCTAATTATTATCCCACTACATTGTCCTCAACTCCCTGAGTAAAATGATATATCACACAAGCTAGTTAAAGCCACACAATAGGATACTAGTGCCGACGCTCCTATGATACTTTCTAGCACCGTACTTATAGAACATTCTATCACCACACCTATAATACACTATATCACCACACCTATAATACATTATATCACCGTACAGTACTGTACTCTATTCCTAATCATACTCTAAGTTAGATATGATTAACAGCCTACCATATGCCTATTCCGGTTGATAATTGAGACTATGCAATCCCTGATTGGATCTATGTCTGCCGATAATTATCAACACTTGGACACTATAGTCTCTTTCGAAAACACAACTCGGAAACTGCACCGATCCTTCAAACTTCAGAAATCTTGGTCGACTAACTCCACTTGTTTACCGCAACGGGTTTTATATCGGGCTTGAGTGACGTCACCAAATTGTCTAGACGCTGATCAGTCCAGAGTCTGGTTTTCTCCTCTTGTTTTAGACTAACTGGAGTCAATCCGCCGTCAAGTTCGCTTTCATCTGGGGAAATCCTTTGTCTCGTACAACAATAGTTCTGTCTGTCTGTGAACCAGATAATTCCCCACATCACAGAATCCTCTCCGCCGTCTGTCCAGACATTCTGTCTACACTTCAAAGGCTAACTACCACCTTAACAGACGTCTGGCGTTATTATTCGTTTCTCGAACAACCCACATCATAAAGAATCGCTGACTGTGTGTAGACATTTTGACGCGACGTATTTTTGTTCCTCCGTCTATACACATCAAAGGGTTGCCTGTTTGTGCAGACGAATGTCTCCTTTTGTCATCGATCGAAACTAGCAAGTTTATTTTTCGTGACAGCTACATTGAGAAGGAATAAGCACTACGCCAAATTTCAATTTTCTCCGCCTACTCCTTCATGGTCAGGCGGACTTATGAGAAGCCCCTTGTATGCCAGGCAATAAATTATGGTCTGTTGTTAGTGTCTTCTTTATGAAAATAATTTTATTAACTTGTTTACTAATGAAAGGTCAGCATCATACTTCACATATTTTTTCTGTTGACACATTTTTCTATTAAAGAACACACCATGTGGCATTCAAAGACTTTCTTGTCTACTTTCCATTTGTTTATGATACCCTCTGTTGTGTCTCCATCTTGAAGTGGTAGAGGGGTTTTGTGCGTTCCGATGACCCCCATGAGCTGTGGTAGAGGGCAGAGTGTTTTATTGAACCCCAAGAACTGTGCTTATGGTAGCATTGCTACTGGGAGGGTCTTCCATGTCGTACAAGTTAAGGGTCAGGGACCAGATGAAGTGAGACACAAACCTGCGGTCTTCTAGGTAGACTCAAAACAGTCAAATGCTAGAGAAAATTTAGTTGCATATCCTTTACAGGACGTCACAGTCAATTCCAGCATTTTTTGGCTGTTTGTGATCTCTTGGCAAGTTTACGTTCAGTAGTTTGCCATTGATTTCTGAACAATTGGCACCCATACCACTTTATAAAAACTCAATAAAAGGCGGTCTGCTGCCAAATCGGCCACAGCTGTGTTTCGAACGTGTTATGCAGGATTACGAACTGCATCTGTAATGCTTTCACCACAAACCCAAAATTATGCTTTCTAGCACCTTGCGGTCTTGACAGACAATAGTTTATTACATTGTGCTTCAAAAAAGGCTTAATAACTACAACCCAGGGCTGGAGTTATACCTCTCCATAGCACAAAGCCTGGGCTGAATTGTAGAGACCATGTGTTGCCCATGCAGGATAATCCCTCTCTCGTCCTACCTAGTTTACTCCAGAGGAAAGGTAATACCAATACGTCTGGAACAAGACCAGCTGCAGAAACTGCCCAATCAGCAAAGCAATGTTCTCTAACTGTCCGCCTGTTGGAGCTTCGATCCTAGATCAGTTGCAGATCAAGGCTTAGAGCGGGACGCAGAGGTGTTTCCAAGGCACCAGGGCCGGGTTTTATACTGGCCAAGACCTATTGACGCGTCCTCGCAGTGCGTCCTGGGCAACAGGTCCCTTCGGGGTCCTGGCTGAAGTCAATAGGATCGCCGATTCCTCCGAAGTCGGAGAGTGTCTGCCTGTATGGCGAGGAACCACCAGTCTGCACACCAATAAGCCAGACATGGGACAACGGATACTCACGCAAACCTCAGGTCCTGTATGACATCACACTGATGTTGGACAACAGGATGCCTTCATCCGACATACAGGACTTCGCGTTGGAGCTCAAGCCAATGAACACAAGCAAGCAAGCAAGCAAGGCTTAGAGCCTGGTCTGCCCTACCATGACATTTAGTCTTAAGGTTGCATTTCCTCACACTAGGATAAGACTTGTACCCTCCCAATCGCACTCCTCCATCCGAAGCCGTTGGTACAATGTGGGGTGTCAGGTTTGGTGAGTGCAGTCCAACATTCACCACAATGAATTGTGCTACAGATGTGACAAAACAGTGCAATATAACTCACTTTATAATGACTAACTGTTCACGATTGTCATCAGTGAGTTAAAATGAACTCTATACAACATTAAACAACTCTTTTTCTGACTTCCATTGATAAAACTTTATTGCATATCACATGTTTAAGTTTACTAAATACATTCTCTACTTGGCTTGTTCTCTTCTTTATTCCCAACTCACATCTTCAGCCCGTTATCAACATACCTAAATATTTTAATGTACGTGCTTGCCTCACAATAGCACAACTGTGTTTGTTTATACAATAGATTAATTTATATTACCAATTTTTAATGCAAAAGAATTACACAAGTTATATTTGTTTTATTTTACATCCATAATCAATCACACACATACATACACCTCACTTTAATCATAAAATTAATTTAAAAACAAGATATTATCGAATGGCAATTTTACCAATTAAAAATAATCAAAGCATAGAAAGCAAGTAAATGAGCTTAATGCGATTTAAAAGGAATGAAGAATGAGACCCCGAAAACAAAAATGACTGAAGTTAGTATTCAAAAGCTGTACATCTGAGCTGATCTTGTGTTGCTTATTAACTAGCCAATGTGACGTTGAGGAAGTGAGGACATGTTGATGTGAATCTTGTGGTCCTGAAAGAAAATAACACATGAGCTAGGACCGTTCATAGTTAAATTATTAAGTTTTATTCTGGATTAGGACAATTGTATCTGTATTGTCCACAGTGTTGTCAGTCGGTGTCCACAGCGTTGTAAGTGAATGTCTACAGTGTTGTGAATGAATGTCTACAGTGTTGTGAGTGAATGTCCACAGTGTTGTGAGTGAATGTCCACAGCGTTGTAAGTGAATGTCTACAGTGTTGTGAATGAATGTCTACAGTGTTGTGAATGAATGTCCACAGTGTTGTGAGTGAATGTCCACAGTGTTGTGAGTGAATGTCCACAGTGTTGTGAGTGAATGTCCACAGTGTTGTGAGTTAATGTCGATCGTGTTATGAGTCAATGTCCACAGTGTTGCGAGTGAATGTCCACAGTGTTGTGAGTGAATGGCCACAGTGTTGTTAGTGAATGTCCACAGTGTTGTGAGTGAATGTCCACAGTGTCAATTAAATAGAGACAATCCGTTTAAAGATGAAAGAATCGTTCTTTTTTTTATTAACATCCTGTCGTTTACCTGACAAAACGCAAAGAATACGTGTACTTCACGTATTAATTAAAGATTGATTGATTGATTGATTGATTGATTTAGGAACCGACATTACAGCTTTCGGGGCATTCCAATAAGCGCTCCGTCACCATCCTCAGCAGACAACGAAGAGTTCCAACACTAATAGTTTCAGTAGCAATCTGATTATATGTCCGTCTCGCCTTTCCGCTGAGCGTCTAGCGTCAGCCAGATCCCCTCGTCACACCTCGCTGCCTCATTCTTACCAGACTATGGTGATCCATTTGTTCCTCTGAGGTGTACACGTGCTCCCACAAGGCGGCAACCACGTCTGCCTTGTCATGTATCAATACTCCACCAGGTGTTGCCGAGCCAGCCAATCTGTTCGCCTGTTCATCCCCCAGCACACCGGCATGAACCGGAGAAAAGATCCATGTTATGCATGCTACCCGTGACCTCCAAAGCGAAGCAAGCCATTCTGCGCGAAACCTGCCTGTCCTCACCCTCCTCAGCATGCTTTCTGAGTTATTTACAATCACGATGTGTATATGTATCGTGTTCTCCATCCAGCGGAAAGCTGCACTGACCGCCTCCACCTCCATTCTTAAGCTAGATGTTGTGGTATCATACGCCAGGCTCTCCTGCACCAAACGTCGACCATTAGCTTTTGCTAAGAATCCCCAGGCACTTCTCCTGCCTCTCAACACCGAACCATCCGTGTAGATAATCACATCACCCGGGCGAGCAGTATCCTGAATAAGTTGCTGAATTTCCACTTACGTGGCCCCTGCTGGCTATTCTCTGCACTCCCGGCTCAGTGTGATTATAACTCTGCCCAAGTCTGACTGCTCCGCTGGCACTCTGACCTACTCCTCTCCTCGCCTAATATTCTCCAAGATGCACACCTGTCTGATCGTATCCTCGCCTGAGCCATCCATGATTTCCCTCTTATCAGTCGCTGACCCTTAACTGCGTCCAGTGCCTCATGCAACGGGTGATCTGTGTCTGCAGCTACTTTGAGGTATGCCTTCGTCTGCATCACCTAGTGCCTACCAGTAACAGTCGGCAGACCAAGGATGTAACGCATACACACTACCGGGGTGTCTCTGGTGCATCCCAGAATGACCCGCATAGCTTTGTTCTGTATGCGATCTAATATCACCAGCTGACCCTTTGAGACAGTGAGCAGTTCTAGTCTTTTTTCTTCTTCTTCTTTGCGTTCATCCGGAGTGTTTTTCAGATGTGATTGCGGTGTGTCTAAGTTATGCGTCCTTGAGCCGAAACCCATAGGCCAACACATCCGACTTTTAGCGTGCTTTTTTGACCAGGTAGCATTTCTGGGAGACTCTCACTTTTGCGGTACCGTCCACAATCCAGCTGGCCAAGTTGGAACGGTAGAAGACTTAACGGTCATCCCTCAAAGGAAGGCAGGGACAGAACATCACATTTTCCGCCATCCAGGGTGGCTTCAATAATTGCAGGGCCGACACATAGCGCCCTGGTCCTGGGCTCCTGCTCCTGCTCCTGGGCTCCTGCTCATGGCTGCTTTAATTCATCACTTCAATATATTGGGCATTTCATTTGCCCCGGGCCGTTCCCCCACAAACCAGAAAGGTCTGCAGACGGTATCCACTCAGCGAGTTTTCGGTTCGGACATGTGCTTGTCGTTGTGCCCGTCAGACCTGTTCCAGGCACAACGGACATTCGGAAACTACTTAGTTAGAGCTGTTCCGAACAAGAGCGGCATTCAGAAACTAGCTAGTCAGAGCTGTTCCTAGCACGAAAGACATTTCACTCGGAAGTTTTTTGCGTTTTGCCTGATTTATCTGCACCCGTAGGCCAGCACATCCGACTTCAGCAGGCATTTTTACGGGTTAGCCTTCCCGGGGTTTCGAGGGACGTTAGACTGTTAGTGCTGTGGTGTCGCCTACATCTCAGCTGGTAAAAGTAGAACGGTCATCGACATCACGGTGAACCCTCAAGGGAAGGCAGGGCAGACCATAGGCATTCCCCCGCTATCCAAGGAGGCTTCCATAATTGCAGAGCCGGCACATATTGCTCTGAGACTGGGCTCATCCGAGGATTTGCCACGTTCTGCTCATGGCTTCTTTAATTCCTCACTTCTACGTGTTGGGCATTCGCTTGCCACTGGTCGCTCAAGTACACATTAGGAACGGTCAGTCTGCGGGCGACATCCAATAGGTAAACTTTCGCTTTGGACTTCGGGCCACGCAATGGATTCGCTAGCAGTGCGTTCCATTTCGTGTTGTTGAGACGTTTTTCCACCTTTGTCTAGACTCTCTATGAGTTAGCAGACAGTTTTCGTAACCAATTTCATTCGACTGGGGCACCTCTTCTACCTTTTAGTACTCTCTCACGAGGTAGGCTACATGTGCTGCCGGCTAAGCACCTTACCTCTGTGCAGAAGTGACCGAGAAACGGCCTGGCCCTCTCAATCGAGGGATCCCTCATATTCCCCGGCTGAGAGCCTTCGGACAAGTATCTGGACTGGGCATGCAGCGTGCTCACAATTTCACTTCCATTTTTCGGTAGGTGGGTATCGGCCAGGCTTTCACATCCGAGCGTTTTATGGCTTAGAGGCGTTCAGCCACAACCCTCAACAGAGGCCTTATAGTATGTGTCCGGACCAAGAACGTCTGCCTTCGTGCGCCTAATTTATACTTTGACTGCTATCCTCAGTCTACCTGCAGAGCAGCAGGTTGTGTCTCGCTTACTCTTGCCCCTATCCCATAAGCTGTCCGATATGTAGTTTTTTCATCCATCGACATAGCACATGGGGTCAATGGGGCACGCATGATCCCCCACCACGGCAAGGTGGAGACACATCGGAGGAGTGTCCTAGTCCATAATCAATCACGGAGAGTATCAAGTGCTGGTATAGTGTGAAGAGCATTCTCGGCTCCGTGTCCATTGCCGCCATAGTTTTAACTGCAATGAGTCCCTTTCGAGGTCTTGTCACAACCGTCTTCACATGGTCCTTGAAGGATAGACTCCTGTCAAATGTGATTCCCAGATACTTCAGTTTGTTCTCTCTGTTGACGCTTCTACCATCTATCATGAGGTTTGGGACATCATCTCTCACAATCGTGTTGTCTAGAGAGCACCACAAAACACCCGCCTTTTCAGGGTGGATGACAGCACTCATTTCAGTGCACCAATCAATCACTTTGTCTACTGTCACCTGCAGTTCCTGGGCTGTTTGTTCCCTATCTCTCCCCTGCCTATATGCAAGAACATCATCTGCAAACGATAGTATCCTTCCAACCCCTGATGCTTCTAGGTTTGCAATCTTGCTCGTATACACGTTAAAGAGCACAGGTGAGATTGCAGATCCTTGTGGCAGTCCTGGGGTTAAAATATGTGGCTCTGAGGTCCATGCACCCAGACGGAGAGCAACCCGACGAGAATGCAAGACGGCTGCTATCCAGTTCACCAACCAGGGATTGACACCCTTCTTCATCAGTGCGGTCATCAAAATATCAAAGCGAACTATATTGTAAGCATCCTCGAGATTAAGCGCTGCCGCCATCGTTTCCTGTCTGCTCTGGAACCCCTCATAAACGTCAAAGGCAAAAGTGGCTGCATTTGTAACAGTAATAGAGTACTGGGGTATTATTAGGATCTAGTGGGAAACAGATACAGCACGATTGAGCATTGAGAGTGAAAGGATGGGAGATGCTCAATCGTGACGTATTGGGTTGGCAAGGGCAGTTAACATCAAGCCTTTGACTAGAGAGGAGCCATGTTGTCACCATCAAGTGAATAAACAGTATTTACATAAAACTAACACGTCTTGTGAGTTCCTGCTCTGTTACAGGACTCGAAATGTTGCCCAGACCAGGATTAACAACAACTTCAATTTGTCGCGGCACATAGCGGAGGTACTGGGCCACTATATTCGATACCGCCAATACTTCATACTGCGCTTGTTGGGAAAATGCGGTGCCCTTGACACTGGCACGTTATCAAACCTCTGCTGAACAGATTTCAAGAAGTTTCTACAAGAATCTGTATGCGGTTGTGAAGCCCGCTTTGCAAGTTCAGTTCCACTGTCTTTATGCGGTTGTGAAGCCCGCTTCGCTGAGTCAGCTCTAGATCGTTTTCGAGCTTTACTGGTGTGTGAAAGCTGCTATCACTGTCAAGTCCTCGCCGGGCACTGTGGCATTGTTGTTCGAGCGGTTTGCTGACGAGATTGATTTTGGCGGACGACATGGGGATACCTACTTCTGATCGTACCTCCCACTGTTGCAGGGACTTCAAGGTTGAATCGTTGTCACACAGCCTGCTCGTTACCACGGCTGTTGTCTGAACTTTATCATTTTAAAGGGGCCTACCCTGGCCGTTGCATGAACCTTGCCATTTTCAAGGGACTTGCCTCCAATTTAAGTTCAAGGTTTCATCTGAAGTCAGAACTCGTTCAAGGTCAGATCATCACTGGCCGTTGGCTGATATTAATCCATTTTTGGGCCTCGTCATTCCTATGACCCAAACACACCTAATCCATTTTTGGGCCTCGTCATTCCTATGACCCAAACACACCTAATCCATTTTTGGGCCTCGTCATTCCTATGACCCAAACACACCTAATCCATTTTTGGGCCTCGTCATTCCTATGACCCATTTAAATCGACGGTGAATTACCCACTCGAGAATCAAGGAAGGGACCCAACTAGGGGTTGAAGATTGTCTGGCAGCCCATGAGATGTGACCCAACCAGGGGTTGAAGATTGTCTGGCAGCCCACGAGAAGGACGAAATTACCTGAGGGAAGAGAAGGGATATCTGAACTCCGCCACCTGAATTCCGAGACTAAATTTCAGTTGATGCGGGCTCTTGTTGGTTGAACTGGATCCGTCAGCGAGTAAAAGAAGGTAACTGCTTAATTAAGGAGATAGAGTCAGAGTAAAATTGTGTATTTCGAGGTCTCCCATGATGTTCCGAATTTCTTAATTAGAGCGGAGTACAGGATATTATTGTGGTTTAAGAAGCAAATGTCTACAAGGAGTGCATTATTTAAATTTAGAAGTAAATTTGTGTGATAATTAGACCCAGAAAATAACTGCGCATTGCTATAATAAGTGAGTGCATTGCTTAAATTGAGAAGGTAAAATTGTGTCTATAATAAGTAAGTGTATTCTTTAAATTTAGAGGTTGAAATTGTGTTTTTTTTTGCTTGCTTTGTTAAAGTATATTTCAGCGGAACAGGACACCTTGGCACAGGTTTTGACAGGCGTGGGAACAGCAGTGGGCCGGCTTAATATGGTGATTAAACAACAAGGGATGGCAACAGAATAATATTAGAGTAATTAATTGAACATATTAAGTATTGCTGCTGAATTTGAAGTTAATATTGTTTGAAATATTTGTATATTGCTTGATAATTTCCAGTACAGATTTTAGGATGCAACCCCAAGATTTTTCACAGGTACTGACTGGAGTTAGTAGGGCAATAGCAAGGTTGGATGCAGTATTAAGACAACGTAGTAGAGGTTTCCAATCGAATGGCCAGTATGATACCATTACGCCAAGGCCACATCAAAGCTCAACCTGCTTTAGAAAACAACCGCTTTATAACAACGACAGAAACTGTCACAGATGGAATGTAAACGACGTAAAGAGAGACGTGAAAGTATTGAAGCAGGAGGACGAAATATTAATTGCGTCGGGTAGACGAGAAAGTTGGTAGTGGAATTGGTGGTTTTGGTGAGAGGTCTATAATAAATAGACAAGTTCTTTTGATGGGAGTAGCATGGTGAAGATACTGTAGTTAACAGTAATGATTAAGAAGTGGTAGTGATGTTTTGTATAAAGCCAAGGGAAACAATAGCTGTGCCGAGCCACAGGTTATTAATAAGTGGATGATGGCTGGTACATTGGGTTGACATTGGAATAGTCGCCACATTAGGAATGGATGAAAGGAGTTGACCTGTAGTTTACAGTGATTGAATTCCAAATAATGTGATGTGTAAGGAGTTAGTTTTGTAAAATATTGTGAGGGGAGATAATCAATGGTTGACTTCCAGAAAATGGAACGGTCAGTTGTGGACTGGTGATTGTGGTTGAGGAGAACAAATATTGTTCTAAATTAAAGAAGTTAGTCTGTAGTTAACAGATATACGTAGCAGTGAGGTGTTTTGTTTTCTCGGTTATGGGAGGCCAAGATTGATGGGCCACTGTGTGTAGTAATTTGAAGGGAGCTGTATTTTTTAGAAAACCTTCTCTGTAGAGAGAAGACAATTGTTTTATCTTGTTTTATGGACTCTAGTTTTTATGCCTCATATATAATATGTTTTTTTTTGTTGCTCGATTTGGTCCTGTTATTATTTTAGAATAGGATTATTGTGTTTGTAGACTTTTGTGTGTAAACTATTGGTCCGTAAAAGAGACCAGTAGTATTAGGTAACAATAGATTAGGATGTATGTTGTATTATTTTAACCATCATCATCACCATCTTCATCACCATCACCTTTAATTGACATGAGGGGAAACATAAATGATGTTATAAAAATTTGGGGGGGTTTGATGTCCAGTTGTGATTTTATTTCGCTGTTTTGTGTGTTAAATAGTAGTTAAGTAAGTTATGTTTAATTTACAGGGTTTTTGTCTAGAATAAAGACAATACATGGGCTTTATTTTAGTCCTTCGTTCAGAAAATAGTAATAAACTACTGGGGACTAGAAGAGAGACATTTATTTGGGATCCTTCGTTTAGAAAATAGTAATAAACTACTGGGGACTAGAAGAGAGACATTTATTTGGGATCCTTCGTTCAGAAAAGAGTTAATAAAACTACTGAGAGCTAATAAAGAGACACATTCTCTTTATGAAGAATAAGTTCATGGGTATTTTGTTGCTGTGATAATCAGCATAGTGAGGTTGAGATGGTTATGAAGTAGTGGAAATATATGGATGGTTATGGGGAAGTTTAGAGTTACACTAAAGTCAGCATTAATTGGAAATATAGGGATTAGAAGCCATATGGGAGAAGAAAAGATTAATATAGCAGTGGGGTAAATGAGGAGAAAGTTTTAAACATGGGTTACATGGGGACAGAAGAACCATGATGTACACAGGATTGCGGGGTTATAGAAAAAGAAGAGGGTAACGAATTACCCCAGAGAGTAAACATGAATTGGATCCATGTTTAACTAGACACTGTGGATAACAGTACAATAGTAAGGGAGTGTAAGTTGATGAACATAGTGGAGACATAATGACAGGGGGTTCTTGAGAGTCCGTTAAAGACGGGAGGTAAATGGTTATCCCTTTGGGTGTATTAAGTTTCAGAGATAGAAGTGGGTTGCTAGAGTAGTCTATATAGTGGTCAGATTACGATGTTGTGAAGTTACGGGTGTCTGTAATAAATAGACATTTAAGGTTGCTGTAGATTACGGCATGAATTATGAGTTGAAAGGTGGAAGATTTTAGAGAGACATTGGGTTACATGGCCTGGGCAGGATGTAAATGTTTATAAGTGGGTCAGATTACAATGTTGTGTTTGATGGTTAATATTTAAGGGGAGATTTCAAGGTTACTAGGTTGCTGTTGATGACGGCATAAGTAGAGCATTTTAGTAGATATGCCCATAAGAAATGGACATTAAGAGAGAACCTGAGGTATTGGAGAAGATTAGTTATACGAGGATGAGGTTATGTGAGGTGTTCTTAAGATTTTTTAATTGTGTCTTCGGGATGTGTTTTGTAGTTTACATTACTATGTGAGGTTGAGGTAAGGTAGTGTCTGTTATATAGACACTTAGAAGTGAAGAATATTATTGGATGTGAATAATGTTTTTGATGCTGTAGATAGCAGCATAAACGTTTACCATAATGAGTGGTAAAGGGGGTGTGTGATTTTGGTGAGTGTGGTTTTAGACTTTATTACATAAAGTCTCAAATGACATAGGAGGGTAAAGGAGGATGGTTTGGTAAAGGGGGTGTGTGATTTTTTAGCTGAGTGTGGTCTTTGTGTGGAAGAGTTCTACTGCTTCTTTTAAATACCGGTGGCCACCGATTCTTTGTCTTCCTATCGTGTGAAAGTAATTTCAGGTTAGTTGAAAGTGGGGGATTAGTAGCGTTGGTGATAAAAATAAGGAGTTGGTGTTAGAGTTTGAAATTTACTTATGAAGAGGAAATGGAGTATTTAAGAAGACGTGTTATGATGTTATGATGTATTGTATATAGTTGAATTTGAAATGTTATTAAAGATATGTAAATATGTTATGTTTGGTTAAAGGACCAAGAACGAAGAAGAAGTGGGTTGGTGATATAGCTGGGGAAAGAGTTAAAGAAATAGAATGTTTAATTAAATTGGAGTTGGTTTGGGGAGGATTAGAAGAACTATGGAAGATTAGAGGAAAAAGAGGGAATAGAGTAAGGGGATTAGGAGTAAAGATTTTTCCTTTATAAGGAAAATTCTTTAATAAACATGGGGAGGTGTAACAGTAATAGAGTACTGGGGTATTATTAGGATCTAGTGGGAAACAGATACAGCACGATTGAGCATTGAGAGTGAAAGGATGGGAGATGCTCAATCGTGACGTATTGGGTTGGCAAGGGCAGTTAACATCAAGCCTTTGACTAGAGAGGAGCCATGTTGTCACCATCAAGTGAATAAACAGTATTTACATAAAACTAACACGTCTTGTGAGTTCCTGCTCTGTTACACATTTGACCAGGTATCTTTTCCTGGCCTGTAGCTCCCCAGGCCTCTTGGACAGCTTAACAGCGACTATCTTCTCTAAAACCTTCCCAAATGTATTTTGAAGGGTGATGATACTAAAGCCGCTAAGCTTTGAATGATCCTTGAATGATTCTATTAATTAAACAGAAAGAAAACAAACCAAATAAAATAAATGTAAAATTTAAAAAAAGATGTATTCTATCTTTCTTCCCAAGAAAACGCTCATATGAAATTTGTCGCTTTCTTTGCTATTCTGAATCAATAGTTTCAGGAGTTTCTTGTCGCTGTTTCTTGGCAGTGACTGGGCATATTTCTACACCAAGAAATTATCAAGGGAAATTTGTCCCTTCCTTTGTTGGAGAATCTTTCTGAAATTGGCCATCGCGTTATCATTGATCAGGTTTACTGCCCTGTTAGCAACAAGTTTGTTTGGATGGTGGTTCACAATGAAATCTTCGACGTCTGCCCACTTGCTGCAAATTTCATTAATCCTGGCTGTTGAAACGGTCACTGGCTCCTCATCATCGGACGACTGCTCCTCCTTTAATGTCTTTAGCGGTTCATTCTGAAGATCCACAAGCTCATCTGTAGTGAGCTCTCCAATTTGGTCCTCCATGTCGTTGCCATCGACTTCCAGGCCCATATTTATGCCAAGGACAAAATTTCATTTACAACATTGGCACATAACAGCAGAGTTAACCTGTCCATCATTGGTTTGTACCCAGGCAGTGTTTTCTCCTCCTGTGTGATAAAGGTCCTCTTTGGCACTTTCTTCCAGAAGAGGCACGTTTTATCGCATTTAAAGACTTTTTATGGAACGTAGTCTTCCTCTTTGATGATCTTATCAAATTCCACCTTGAACGCTTCAGCTTATTTCTCATCAAAACTTGCAGCCTCTCTGTGCCTAATTACACTATGAATGCCACTTCTTTTCTTCTTTTTATTTTTAACTTTTCAAATCAGCCTCTGCTGACCTTAAAATCGTCAGTCTCAGCACTTGTACCAAGCAATTCCGACAATAAATCACTGTGCAACAGCTTCGCTTTTTCACATATTATTGCCTCACTAACACTGTCTCCTGCAAGTTGCTTTTCATTGATCCAGATCAAGAGAAGATTTTCAACTTTCTCTAAAATTTGAGGTCTTTGGTTTTGCAGCTTAGTTACGCCTTTAGCCACATCGACTGATTTGAGTAACTCTTTGTTCTTTATGATGGTGGAAATAGTTGATTTTGCCATGTAGTACTCATTAGCGATGTCACACAAACGAACGCCATTTTCATGTTTCATAATTATTTCCATCAATCAATATAATCAATCAATCATGTGCCATGCCGGAAAGCGTGTGCCGTTATGACTCGCCATTTCACTCGATCACCAGAGTCGTGGATCAGCTCAGTGTTTCTGTCTCGTCCATGCCATGTGGCCAAGCCATCCAGGTATTTTCCTCTCGGTCGTCCTCTTGGTCTATTCCCTTCGACCTTGCCAGATGTCACTAAGTTCTCCTTCTTTATCTCTACTGTTATACGTTTCTGCTTCCTAGCAGCACCACTACCGTTCTTCGAACTCATAATTGATGGGGTTAACAAGGAAACTAATTAAAGATATAAACTGAACACAGTGCCACTGCTAAGAAATCTTTTACTGCTATGTAGTAAGACCAATATACTACAACATACTGTCAAGGTTGCTTACAGATTGGAACTGTGAGGTGAGTATGAACATTTTTTTCAGTTCTCATTTTCTCTTCATTGCTTTCATTTTTTCATCCTTTTGTTCTTCTCGTCCTGTCGTTACCTTCTGATGTAGTCACAGGAGATCTCCTTGACTGTATGTTGTGTTTGTGAATGTGTTTGTTTGCTGATGAAGGCTAATCACCGCAACGTCCTGTATGTGTCTTAATTATGTTATGTAAAGCTGCACTACTTTGTGTCATTTTATAATGTTACTAGGCACGGCGAAGGAGTGAGGTCGGACAAGCCTCGGGGCTGAAAAATTGTATTAAACACTACATTTATTCTCTATAAAATGTGTTTGTGGTATGTATTTTGAAATTTCTAGAATGAATGAATTGGATTGATATGGAAATAACTGCCTCGGTTTTCGCCGGTTTCGGATTTCGTCGATTGCTTTCAGGCGGATTATGGACGATAACCGAGGTTTTACTGTACTAACTACGCGATGACGTAGCCAGTCGCCTCTAATGACATATTATGTTGTTTTCCTCTCTTGTGGACCCCGGTGAGACAAAGTGCATATTTTCATCACAATTCTTGTTTTAGTTCATTATTTCCTTGGATTTCCATAATACCATTGCTTTCAACTGTCAAACTGTCTGTCATCTACTGACTATAGTACCTAGTGGTGTAGGGCATGGGGGAAGGGGTGGGGTGGGGTTCTTGACCCTAAGGAATTAAGGCCGCCTGGCTTGTACAGTCCGGGGCGAACTGTACAGGTTAGTTTTCGTTTTGTCCCCGACAGAAAACTATTCCGCACCTTACCGAGGATTCGAACCCGGGTCTCCTGAAGGAGAACCCGGTGTTCTAGCCACTCGACCAGCCTCTCCTCATTGCTGTCAAAGCTGCTCTCAATTTCCATTTGTTCTTCTGTTATCTTCATTTTCACGTTGTTGAAGATGAAGACGGAGCCCTATGGGAATGTCCCTAGTGATGTGACATCGGTTCTTGACTCAACTCAAATTTTCCATACAAAACATGTGTATTTTCTGATTGTGTACTTTTATCTAGTTTTTATTTGTATTAAAAGTTAGTTGCATGTCCTTTACAGAACGTCACGATCAACCCCATCATTTAATGACTGTGATGTTCTGGGAAATTGTGTGTTCAGTAATTTGCCATTGCTTTCTCATAATATTGTGAAAATGAAAGCAAAGCAGTCTGCTCCTAAATTGCCGGCGCTCATTTCCCTCAAGCCACAGACTTATATTTTGTTAAATTGTGATTCATATAGTATCATTCCGATTATTGCAGTGTTAAAAATTCAGCATGGCCGAATGGATAGGAACGCGCTTTCTTAAACATCCAGTGTGTTGATGCCGAGATAAGGGGTTCAACCCTTACACTGGACAGTACGACTTAAATGTTGACTTCTCGTCCTTGACTTGGGGATGTAAATTACAAAGTACTGAAGTCGGAGTGAGTTCGACTAATGGTAAAAGACACTGATAATCTCATTTCATCTCATCTCATCATGTTCCTCTTGTACCTTGCGGTGTCGAGGTGAAGAATAAACTTCGTGAGAGTGCCCGATTATGGGCTTCATATATCGATATTCCCATGGACTCTGCTATTCCTCCGTCTAACGTTTACGTGGTCAGCCTCTTCCTCTGATTCCATCTTGTCTGTACATCATTGCTTGTTGTGGTATGCTGTTGACTGGTAACCTACTTGCATGGCCTACCAGCAACAGTCAGCAGACAAAGGATGTAACGCATACACACAACTGGGGTGTCTCTGGTGCATCCCAGAATGACCTGCATAGATTCGTTCTTTATGCTGCTTTCTGATAAAATCTAGTGCTGCTTTAACCCCCACTTTAGTCCTGATTTCTTCATTTCTGATCTTATCTCTTCTTGATATGTTGAGTATTCGTCTCAGGATCCTTATTTCTGTTGTTGTAATTTTTCTTTTCTCTTTTTCTGTCATTGTCCAGGTTTGGCATTGGTAGCATAGAGTTGGCAGGAAGATTGTGTTGTAAAGTGCTTTCTTAGTAGTTATTGATACATGTTTGTTCTTTAGTATTGGTGCCATTTGTCCAATGAGTTGATTCGCCTTTTTGCACCTATTTTGGATCTTGTCTTCTGATCTGCCATGTGATGATATTATACTTTCTAGGTACTTGAAACTCTTTACTTGTTTCAAGGGATGTTCGTTTAGGTGAATTGTTGTTGTTTGTTCTTCTGTAGTTATAGTCATTACCTTTGTTTTGCTTGTGCTAATTTTGACACTGATAATAGGGAAAGCTAATCCAGACGCAACATTCAGATAGAATGAAGTGTATATAGACTCCGCTTGAATTCAAAGTGAGCGAGCGCTTAAAAAAAAAGGAAATCAAAGTATGTGGGATGGGCATATTTAATTTCTTTAACAATTTGTGTGGCCGTTGTTATGAGGCCAGTAAAAAATTATTAGTTAGTCTCCTTTTAATAGATGTTGACCATTGAAAGACCACATTTAGAAATTAAAAGTAAATGTAGAATGATAAAAGTTGATTATAAAATGTAAGTAAGCAAAGTTTAGACAATTCTTTTTTAAGGAAACTAATAGCATTATTCTTAATCTTAAAGTATCTGACTGATTTATGTATTATTTTATTTCATAAAGAAAAAGAAAGAGATTTTTAGTTAATTTATGATATTATAACTAGGTACACAAATTCTTTTTTTTAATTTCTAGTAATCTCCCTTGTCACAATATAGATGTTTATGTCCCCTCTCATTGCTTATCTAGGTGTTTTTCTTTTAGATATCTAGTAATTCTGCAGAATGCTTGAACATAACTATTAATACGTGTAGTGATCGATCAAGGTATTACTATCATGTTATTATGATATTTTAAATATTCTCTAAGCAAACGTAACTGCACCAGCATTTGGCAGAGAGAGAGAGAGAGAGAGAGAGAGAGAGAGTGAGAGAGAGAGAGTGAGAGAGAGAGAGAGAGTGAGAGAGAGAGAGAGAGTGAGAGAGAGAGAGGGAGCGAGAGCAAGAGAGAGAGAGAGAGAGAGAGAGAGAGAGAGAGAGAGAGAGAGAGGTGAGTGGAGAACTATTTGTTCAAAATGAATGAAATTTACAAACGTAAACGACATTTCCTCTAAACATAATATTTATCTACATAAACCTGATAAACGTGCACGTCCTTTCCCCAGTGCGAAAATAAGTGCATGCAGGCCTTGACTGTGACAGACCAGGTTTTGTTCTGCTCACTTCGCCTATTAATCGTCATCTCTCTCATTCCTATCACCTAGGCCATAGCCACCAGTCACACTACTCAGCTTCTCGTTGTTACTTTGGCGTTGAAATCCCCGAGGATGAGTCATTTCAAATTTTTACACTGGTCCTCGGCCATGTCTAATTCGTTATATCATTCCAGAAGCCATGGGCATGAGAACGTGAGGCGAAGAAATTCATTGGCATTGAGAATCTTTCGAATATACTAAACCCTTGCTTTCTACAAATCAACATTGGTCTTCTCCTATTTATACAGTGGTACCTCGGGTTACGAACTTAATTCGTTCCAGAACTCGGTTCGTATCCCGAAACGTTCGTAATCCGAAACATTGAAATCAATTACATAGAGACAATCCGTTTAAATCGTTCTTTTTTATTAACATCCGGTCGTTTACCTGACAAAACGCAAAGAATACGTGTACTTCACGTATTAATTAAAGATTGATTGATTGATTGATTGATTGATAGATTGATTGATTGATTTAGGAACCGACATCACAGCATTCGGGGCATTCCAATAACCGCTCCGTCCCCATTCTCAGCAGCCAGCGAAGAGTTCCAACACTAATAGTTCCAGAAGCAATCTGATTATATGTCCGTCTCGCCTTTCCGCTGAGCGTCGAGCGTCGGCCAGATCACCTCGTCCCACCTCGCTGCATCATTCTTACCAGACTATGGTGATCCATTTGCTCCTCCGAGGTGTACACGTGCTCCCACAAGGCGGAAACCACGTCTGCCCTGTCATGCATCAATACTCCACCAAGTTTTGCCGAGCCAGCCAATCTGCCCGCCTGTTCATTCTCCAGCACACCGGCATGCCCAGGAGAAAAGATCCAGGTGAAGCATGCTTCCCGTGACCTCCGAAGCGAAGCAAGCCATTCTGCGCGAAACCTGCCTGTCCTCACCCTCCTCAGCATGCTTTCTGAGTCAGTTACAATCACGATGTGTGTATGTATCGTGTTCTCCATCCAGCGGAAAGATGAACTGACCGCCTCCACCTACATACTTAAGCTAGATGTTGTGGTATTATACGCCAGGCTCTCCTGCACCAAACGTTGACCATTAGCTTTTGCTAAGAATCCCCAGGCACTTCTCCTGCCTCTCAACACCGAACCATCCGTCTCAACACCGAACCATCCGTGTAGATAATCACATCACCCGGGCGAGCATTATCCTGAAATCGTTGCTGGATTTCCACTTACGTGGCTCCTGCTGGCCACTCTATGCACTCCCAGCTCAGTGTGATTATAACTCTGCACAAGTCTGACTGCTCCGCTGGCACTCTGACCTACTCCTCTCCTCGCCAAATGTTCTCCAAGATGCACACCTGTCTGATCGTATCGTCCGCCTGCGCCATACATGTTTTCCCGCTTATCAATCTCTAACCCTTAACTTCGTCCAGCGCTTCATGCAAAGGGTTATCTGTGTCTGCAGCTACTCTGAGGTATGCCTTCGCCTGCATCACCTTGTGCCTACCAGCAACAGTCAACAGACAAAGGATGTAACGCATACACACAACTGGGGTGTCTCTGGTGCATCCCAGAATGGCCCACATAGATTCGTTCTTTATGCGCTCTAATATCACCAGCTGACCCTTTTAGACAGTGAGCAGTCCTAGTCTATAATCAATCACGGAGAGGATCAAGTGCTGGTATAGTGTGTCTCTCCTCTGTGTCCATTGCCGCCATAGTTTTAAGTGCATTGAACCCTTTTGAGATCTTGTCACAATCGTCTCCATATGGTCCTTGAAGGACAGACTCCTGTCAAATGTGATTCCAAGATACTTCAGTTTGTTCTCTCTGTTGACGCTTCTACCATCTATCGTGAGGTTTGGGATATCATCTCTCACAATCCTGTTGTCCAGAGAGCACCACAAAACAGCCACCTTTTCCGCGTGGATGACAGCACTCATTTCAGTGCACCAATCAATCACTTTGTCTACTGTCACCTGCAGCTCCTGGGCTGTTTGCTCCCTATCTCTCCCCTGCCTATATGCAAGAACATTATCTGCAAATGTTAGTATCCTTCCATCCCCTGGTGCTTCTAGGTTTGCAATCTTGCTCGTATACACGTTAAAGAGCATCGGTGAGATTGCAGATCCCTATGGCAGTCCTGGAGTTAAAATATGTGGCTCTGAGGTCCACGCACCCAGACGGAGAGCAACCCGACGAGAATACAGGACGGCTGCTATCCAGTTCACCAACCAGGGATTGACCCCCTTCTCCATCAGTGCGGTCATCAGAATATCATAGCGAACTATATTGTAAGCATCCTCGAGATCAAGCGCTGCCGCCATAATTTCCTGTCTACTTTGGAACCGCTCATAAACGTCAAAGGCAAAAGTGGCCGCATTTGACCAGGTTTCTTTTCCTGGCCTGTAGCTCCCCAGACCTCTTGAAAGAAGCTTTCCCTTTTCCAAAAAATCCTGCAGCTTAACAGCGACTATCTTCTCTGAAATCTTCCCAAATGTATTTTGAAGGGTGATGATCCTAAAGCCGCTAAGCTTTGAATGATCCTTGAATGATTCTATTAATTAAAGAGAAAGAAAACAAACCAAATAAATTAAATGTAAAATTTAAAAAAAAACAATTTAGTCTCTCTTTCTTCCCAAGAAAACGCTCATAGGAAATATGTCGCATTCTTTGCTATTCTGAATCATTCGTTTCAGGAGTTTCTTGTCGCTGTTTAATTTTAATTTTCTATACAAAACATGTAAAAATATGAATAAAACTAGCTGACAAGGCCGGCTTCTATCTATCTATCTATCTATCTACCTATCTATCTATCTATCTATCTATCTATCTATCTATCTATCTATCTATCTATCTATCTATCTAACTATCTATCTATCTATCTATCTATCTATCTATCTATCTATCTATCTATCTATCCATCTATCCATCTATCCATCTATCCATCTATCTATCCATCCATCCATCCATCCATCCATCCATCCATCCATCCATCCATCCATCCATCCATCCATCCATCTATCCATCCATCCATCCATCCATCCATCCATCCATCCATCCATCCATCCATCCATCCATCCATCCATCCATCCATCCATCCATCCATCCATCCATCCATCCATCCATCCATCCATCCATCCATCCATCCATCCATCCATCCATCCATCCATCCATCCATCCATCCATCCATCCATCCATCCATCCATCCATCCATCCATCCATCCATCCATCCATCCATCCATCCATCCATCCATCCATCCATCCATCCATCCATCCATCCATCCATCCATCCATCCATCCATCCATCCATCCATCCATCCATCCATCCATCCATCCATCCATCCATCCATCCATCCATCCATCCATCCATCCATCCATCCATCCATCCATCCATCCATCCATCCATCCATCCATCCATCCATCCATCCATCCATCCATCCATCCATCCATACATACATACATACATACATACATACATACATACATACATACATACATACATACATACATACATACATACATACATACATACATACATACATACATACATACATACATACATACATACATACATACATACATACATACATACATACATACATACATACATACATACATACATACATACATACATACATACATACATACATACATACATACATACATACATACATACATACATACATACATACATACATACATACATACATACATACATACATACATACATACATACATACATACATACATACATACATACATACATACATACATACATACATACAGACAGACAGACAGACATACATACATACAGACATACATACATACATAAATACATACATACATACATACATACATACATACATGCAAGCGACCAGACATTGTGGTTTACTATCCAGCGGTTTAGCATCTGGCGCTGTTTGAGCTGGCTGTCTAGCACGAGTTAAAACTGCGGTAAAGCTGTGAAAATGTAAACAATATAAAACAAAGTAGTCCAGCTTTGCATAACGGAATTACGACACATACAAGATGTTGCGACGATTAGCCTTCATCAGCAAACAAACACATTCACAAACACAATATATAGTCAAGGATGATGAAAGCTAATCGCCGCAACGTCCTGTATGTGTTGTAATTCTATTATGTAAAGCTGCACTATTTTGTGTCATTTTATATTGTATACAAAACATGTGTGTTTTCTGCCTGTGTACTTTGATCTAGTTTTTATTTGTATTAAAAGTTAGTTGCACGTCCTTTACAGAACGTCACAATCAACCCCAGCATGTAATAACTGTGATGCATACAGATAAAATTACTATGGAGAAAGAAATATATGTTAATGAGGAGAAATTGGAGGTTGTGGAACATTTTGAATATCTTGGGTCATTGCTTACCAACAACGGTGACACAATGAAAGAAATTAAACGACTACTAACAATTGCTCTTCAAAGGCTAAAACAACTGAATAAATTATGGAGTGGGACAGACAAAACTACAAAAATTAGATTTTTACGAGCATGCATCTGTCCCATTGCAACATACGCCTGCGAGACCTGGACACTTACTAAATAAGCTGAACAGAGCATAAATGCCTTTGAATATAAATGTTATAGACGAGTTCTAAGAATATCTTGGGTAAAGAAATGAACAAATGCATCCACACTTCAAGAGCTGAATATTGAAGAAAGTTGGCTATTAAAGACGATAAAACAAAGAAAATTTAAATATTTTGGTCACTTGAAACGTCATGAAAGTTTGGAGAGAACAATAATGGAGAGGTATATGCCTGGGAAGAGAGGAAGAGGAAGGCCAAAGAGAAGATGGGTGCAGGATGTGGCAGATGATCTCCAGAAGGGTGTATCGGACGCGGGACATCTTGCTTATGATTGAGAGGTTTTCCGGAAGGTTGTTATGGGAGCGAGGTTCTGCAAAGGACATGCTACAGAATGAATGAATGAATGAATGAATGAATGAATGAATGAATGAATGAATGAATGAATGAATGAATGGTGTTCATTCCACCATGGTGGCTGCAACCATCTTTCTTGTCTCCTGCGGGACGGAGACTGGTGGACAAAAAAGAGGTAGAGGTAGACTGGAATGCTCTGCAAACATGCCATCCATCCTCGAAGGCACAGAAAACTGTGAGCTGAGGGTAGACCTAAAAGGCCGTGACATATATCCTAAGATAATTGAAGTTTCAGAAACGACCAGACATTGTGGTTTACTCCCCAGCGGTTTAGCAACTGGCGCTGTTTGAGCTGGCTGTCTAGCACAAGTTAAAACTTAAAAGAGTCAAGGAGCAACATACCTAGAAGATAGAAAAGCACAGCGGCTGGGTTACAAGTCTGATACAAGATCCGTCTACCATTTGCTGTTGAGTTAGGCACCAAAGGTCTGGTTTCCAACTTCGCGTACCATGTGCTAAAGCTGCTGGGTGCAAATTAACAATCGAGAACTGGAACACTCAAACGACTAAACCAGGCGGCGGGGCGGAGCTTCCTGCTGGCTGTGGAGCAAGCAGAGCGATGAGATAGACGAATCGATGCGGTAAGATTGTTCACGAGTCTGCCTGCAATGCAAGGTCAAATGCCTCTCACCCAAGCGAATCAGTCTCTCAAATAAGACCGACAGAACCTTTACTGTCTCATGTCGACCAAAGAGCCACCTTGCCAAGTAAGTACAGGGCACCCAAGCCGGGAACGCAATGTAGAGATCGCCCGGATCGGAAATGTCCGAAGTCGAACCCCTTAAAGCCAAGCGACAGCAACGGTCAATTGTTGTGGTATACGACGTCTTGGAATGATCGCAGCAGAGTCGGCACGGATGGGGGTGGGGGAGGGGGGGGGCAAGAATTTGGCACAATTAGTCCAGGGAAAAGGCTAACATTTGCTTGGCGCGGGAATGAGGGGCTTCCTTAAGCTGTGAACGGATTCGAAGAAGTCAATACAGCAACAATAATGTGTACTGGATCATTGTGAGCCACCGAGATTGAGGCGAGGCCAGTGTCAAGACAATCGGGAGGTGGTAGGGGAAGGAATGGGTGAGGAAGGGGGGGAGGGGCGGGTGGCTTTCTCGTGATTGAATGGAAGATGCAGTGATAATGTTGACATATATACCGGATATATAAAATTCTTCTCCCGAGGACGGGAATAGCTTGTGGGATAAGTTCGAAAACCAAATGTCTCGAAGGTGAATATGCGAACACATAACAGGAGAAAAACGGCTGGGAGACACGACCAATGCGGGCCTGCCCCTGAGATTGTCAAGGGGGTAAAGTGATCTAAATATTCGGTGAGGAGTGACATTTCTGACGATCGGAAGCCCCCTGACGTGTTTGCTTGGCCGTGGAGTTCATACCACTAGCCAAAATTCTAGTTCATTATGCACATGGATTAATTAGTCAAGTGCCGTCTCCACAATAAAGGCTAACTGCAGTGGAGCTCCAACAATTTCTGCCTCTCTCTAATGGTACACTCTAATGGATTGTTATTCGTTCATCTCTTTCAGGCCCGTGATATCTAAATTTTTGGCCACACTGTGAGAAGACAAAAACTGCAACACGTTGTAACAACCGGAAAGATTTATGGAAAGAGGGATAGAGGAAGATAGCTTGAGAAATTTCTTGACGGTCTTGTGTTATGGCGTGGAAGGATGTCAACACGCGAATTGATCCATGCCATCGGAGATCGCAACTTATGGACAAGCATGATAGCTCACGCAAGTCGGCAAGGCACTGGATGAATATGATGACGAGGATACCTAATTGTAAGCCCCACTAAACGGCATTCTGACCACGAATACAGCTTTCTGGAAATCCCTTGAGGTAAAGGGGAGAAGATCGCTGCAGTTATGGGGGTCATGCTTTGTGCGATTCTGCGGCAGGGGCCTTGGGATTCTACGGAAACAGTCTGAGCCATTCATTCTGTGGCATGTCCTTTGCAGAACCTCGCTCCCATAACAACCTTCCGGAAAACCTCTCGACCATAAGCAAGATGACCAGCGTCTGATACACTCATCTGGAGATCAGCTGCCACATCCTGCGCCCATCTTCTCTTCTCTGTTCTCAGGCACATACCCCTCCTTTATTGTTCTCTCCAACCTTTAATGACGTTTCAAGTGACCAAAATATTTCAATTTTCTTTGTTTTATCGTCTTTAATAGCCAACCCCCTTCAAATTTCGGCTCTTGAAATATGGATGCTTATGTTCTTTTCTTTATCCAAGATATTCTAAGAACCTATCTATAACATTTATATTCAAAGGTATTTATGCGCTGTTCAGCTTGATTATTAAGTGTCCAGGTCTAACAAGCGTATATTGCAATTGGAAAGATCAGTCTGAGCCAGATGGGGTAAAATCTGGCTCTATGAAGTCGAACCACTCGCCTTTAATCTTTAACCTCCTCCTTCTTCTTCTGCGTTCATCAGGAGAGTTATTTTTTATTCCGGACATGATAGCGTTGTGCCTGTTTACAGCAGATATGCGTTCTTGCGCCGTTAGGCCGACACATCCAACTTCTGCTGGTATTTGTTGACCGAGCTAACCTTCCTGGGGACCTCTAACCTAAACCCGCTCAATTACCGGGACGGCTAAACAGGTCAACAAACACTCGCAGAAGCCGGATGTGTCGGTCAAAAGGTATATATATCGCAGCTTTGATGTAATCTGTCACAACGCAATTCATTCTTATGTTCCATTCCGAAAAGAAGCAAACAGAAAATCCTAACCTGCACAGTTCGCGGCGACTGCACTAGCCAGGCGGCCTTCATTCCTCCGGTTCAAAGGCCCCTCTGCTATACACCGTAAGATACTATATTGGCAGTAAACCACAGTTCCATGCTATGTTTCACTAGCTCATACTAGCTCACACTAAGTTCTCTAGCCTATTTCTTCTCATAACGTGCCTTAACATGTTGACTGTCTACGTCTAATTTCTCTAATTAGTCTATGGTATCTATTTATTTATTGTGGGACTTCTTCAATGGTTTCTCTGTTTGTCAATGGTTTTCTTTGCATTTGTCTCAGAAACCACAACGAATGTACCCCCCCCCCTCCCCCTTCCCCCCTCCCCCTTCCCCCCTCCCCCCAAGGATCGGACGAACGAGGAAGAACAAAAAGAACCTGCTGAATGATAGCCCTGTTAGTATTCCGGTCTAGTCCGATATATTTTATTTTTACTTTTTATTTTTTTGTATTTCCTTGTTTAGTTACTGGCGCTACCATGAAGGACTTACAAACGCAATTCGTAATTCCGATTCCACGTTCGAAACATGGCTGCAATTTACTTTAGCTTAGTTTAGTCGATGGATCAACATCACGGCACACGGGTGTAACCCATAAGTGCTCCGCTCTCCTCCTAACTCAAACCTGAGTCTGGAGAAAATCAGCTCAGTGCACGAACTCCGTAGCACCGGCGAGGATCCTGAAATACTTTTGATAGATTTTTAACTCGAAATTTTTGCCCGGGCAGCGCCGTTAGGCTACTCTTTTTCGATTTCCAACTGCCAAGGAATGTTTTACGTGCGCAATAATACACACGGGCGTCAGATCTCACTACCCAGAAACCAGGGGAAATTTTATTACTTTTATCCACGTGAAAAAATTCCGGTCCTCACCGGGGCTTGAACCCGGGACCTCCAGCACTCAAGGCGGACACCATACCTCGAGACCACGCAGCCCCCAAATCTGCACAGAGTGCAGCTTCAGGTGGTTTTAGAAGCAGACCGCCTTGAGCTGGTTTTCATTCAAGTGTGTGAGTGCCGGTAGTTCAGAAAGCAATGGTAAACTACTGAACGAAACTTGCCCGAAAATCACAAACAGCCAAACAATGCTGGGATTGACTGCGACGTATGCAACAAACTTGTCCAGTTTACTGGAAATTGGTGTTACCTTTCCTCCTATACTTTCACATACTCCATTGTCATCGTAGATTACACTATTACATTATTGTTATACTCATTTCATATTCCGTCCTCGTAATTCGTGTTTGCATATTCTACTTCTTCCGTCTTTTATCTCCCAGTGGAGTATAGGCCCTCAACCAGCCCGGCCAAACTTCTGTAGACTTGTTCATCCTTGGCTGATTACGCAGATGCATAATACTGTCTATTGCACAAGGCCGCTACTAACTAGCAAAACCTCGATTTTCGTTACCTTTAGTTATCATCGGTTTCAATTCTCGTCCATTTTTTCCGCGAAAATGAGTCTCGGTTTTCGTCGGTTGTCTCTGATTTCGTCGGCGTGTTCACATGACCTCGCTACTAATTTTGCGAAAATAAAGGGACCTACGCGTTCTTCTGCTCATTTTGCCGTTGTTTTTCGTTGTGTGAGCATCACTTGCTAATAATAAAATACGAGAGCGGCATTAAGATGCCTGAAATCAGCCGCCTGTACGGGAAGTCGCCATCCACAATAACTTCTATAGTGGCGAAAAAGGAAGCTATAAGGGAGACTAATATAGGGAAAGCCATGAATGTGCTAACGAAGCAGAGATCGCAAACAATTGAAGATGTCGAACAGTTATTATTAATTTGGATTAATCAAAACCAGATAGATGGTGAGTCTGTTTCGAAGGCAATCATATGTGAAAAGGCCAGACTGTTGTATGCCGATCTCATTAAGAAAATGCCTGGGACGAGTGCTAGTGTACTTCTTCTTCTTCTTCAGCGTTCCGAGCCATTGAGGTTCTTTGCTGCAAATACAATCCGTCTCCATTCGTCTCTCTGGTGGACCTTCTCTTGCCAGTCGTTGATTCCAAGTGCTTGTAGGTCTGTACATGTATTATCTCTCCACCGTCTTCTTGGTCTACCTCGGGGTCTACGGCCATTTATTTCCTGAGTGTAAGCGAGTTTTGTTTCCCTATTATCTTCCATTCTTTCTATATGCCCCAGCCATTGTAGTCTATTAGCCTTCATGATACCAGTGATTAGCGGGGACTTAAACAGATCATAAATGTCTTTGTTACTTCTTCTTTTCCACTCTCCACTTTGTGTATCCCTAATGGGTCCAAAGATGCGTCTTAAAATTTTGTTCTCAAAGGTGTACTTAGTGATTTTTATTTTCTGTTTGCGCTCCCTCGCTTTGAACTCAAGCGTAGTCCATATACACTATTTATAATAGTGATGGGCTGCATTTTGCGTGTGGATTAGCTTTCCATATTAACAATGTCCCTCACCATTAGGCGAACCCACTCCGACTTTAGAGGTACTTGTAATTTACGTCCCCAAGTCAAGGACGACAGGTCATCATTTTAATCCAGATGTCCGGTGTAGGGGTTGAACAGCTTACCTCGGCATCAGCACACCGGATGTTTAAGAACACGCGCTCTTATCTATTCGGCCATGCGGACCGACATTTAGTGATTTTAAAGCCAGCAGAGGATGGTTTAAAAAATTCACAAGGCTGCCTAGTAACACTATGCACTGGGGCCGAAAAAATCTCTATTGTATAGAGAAATTTATTCTCTATAAAATGTGGTTTTTTTTGTTGTTTTTGTGTGTGTGATGTATTTTGAAATTTCTAGAACGAATGAATTGGATTGATATGGAAATAAATGCCTCGGTTTTGGTCGGTTTCGGATTTCGTCGATTGTTTTCGGACGGATTATCGACGAAAACCGAGGTTTTACTGTACTAACTACGCGATGACGTAGCCAGTCGCCTCTAATGACATATTATGTTGTTTTCCTCTCTTGTAGACCCCGGTGAGACAAAGTGCATATTTTCATCACAATTCTTGTTTTAGTTCATTATTTCCTTGGATTTCCATAATACCATTGCTTTCAACTGTCAAACTGTCTGTCGTCTACTGACTATAGTACCTAGTGGTGTAGGGCATGGGGAAGAGGGTGGGGTGGGGTTCTTGACCCTAAGGAATTAAGGCCGCCTGGCTTGTACAGTCCGGGGCGAACTGTGCAGGTTAGTTTTCGTTTTGTCCCGGACAGAAAAATATTCCGGACCTTACTGAGGATTCGAACCCGGGTCTCCTGAAGGAGAACCCGGCGCTCTAGACACTCGATCAGCCGCTGCTCATTGCTGTCAAAGCTTCTCTCTATTTCCATTTTGTCTTCTGTTATCTTCATTTTCACGTTGTTGAAGATGAGGACCCCTATGGGAATGTCCTTAGTGATGTGACGTCGGTTCTTGACTCAACTCAAATTTTAATTTTCTATACAAAACATGTGTATTTTTTGACTGTGTTCTTTGATCTAGTTTTTATTTGTATTAAAAGGTAGTTGCATGTTCTTTACAGAACGTCACAATCAACCCCAGCATTTAATGACTGTGATGGTCTGGGAAATTGTGAGTTCAGTAATTTGCCATTGCTTTCTCATAATATTGTGAAATTGGAAGCAAAGCACTCTGCTCCCAAATTGCCGGCGCTCATTGCCCTCAAGCCACAGACTTATATTTTGTTAAATTATGATTCATATATTATCATTCCGATTATTGCAGTGTTAAAATTCAGCATGGCCGAATGGATAGGAACGGGCTTTCTTAAACATCCAGTGTGTTGATGCCGAGATAAGGGGTTCAACCCTTACACTGGACAGTTCGACTAAAATGTTGACTTCTCGTCCTTGATTTGGGGATGTAAATTACAATGTACTGAAGTCGGAGTGAGTTCGCCTCACGGTAAAAGACACTGATAACAGGGAAAGCTAATCCAGACGCAACATTCAGATAGAATGAAGTGTGTATAGACTCCGCTTGAATTACAAGTGAGCGAGCGCTTAAAAAAAAAAAAATCAAAGTATGTGGGATGGGAGTAGTTGAATTGTGGCCGTTTTTAAGAGGCCAGTCAAAAATTGTTAACTTAACCGACATTACGAAAGGTGACATTAAAATGACACTTTTAAAAATTAAATGTAAATTTAGAACACTAAAAGTTCATTATAAAATGTAAGTAAACAAAGTTTAGAAAATCTTATTTCAAGAAGCCTATTTGCATTATTCTTAACCTTAAAGAATCTGACTGGTACAATAAATATTTCATTTCCTAAATAAGAATGAAGAGAATTTTAGTTAACTCGTGATATTATATCTAGGTATACAATTTCCTTTTTTTAATTCTAGTAGTCTCCCTTGTCCACATAATAGATGTTTATGTCCCCTATCATTGCTTATCTATTTGTTTATTCTGCAGAGTGCTTGAACGTAAGTATTAATACGTGTAGTGATCAATCAAGGTATTACTATCATGTTATTATGATATATTAAATATTCTCTAAGCAAACTTAATTGCACCAGCATTTGGCAGAGAGAGAGAGAGAGAGAGAGAGAGAGAGAGAGAGAGATAGAGAGAGAGATAGAGAGAGAGAGAGAGAGAGAGAGAGAGAGAGAGAGAGAGAGAGAGAGAGAGAGAGAGAGAGAGAGAGAGAGAGAGAGAGAGGAGAACTATTTGTTCAAAATGAATGAAATTTACAAACGTAAATGGCATTTCCTCTAAACATAATATTTATCTACATAAACCTGATAAACTTGCACGGCCTTTCGCCAGTGCGAAAATAAATGCATGCAGACCTTGAATGTGCCAGACCAGGTTTTGTTCTGCTCACTTCGCCTATTAATCGTCATCTCTCTCATTCCTATCACCTAGGCCATAGCCACCAGTCACACCACTCTCCTTCTCGTTGTTACTTTGGCGTTGAAATCCCCGAGGATGACAGTCATTTCAAATGTTTACACTGGTCCTCGGCCATGTCACATTCGTTATATCATTCCAGAAGCCCTGAGCATGAGAACATGAGACGAAGAAATTCATTGGCATTGAGAATCTTTCGAATTTACTGAAACCTTGCTTTCTACAAATCCACATTGTTCTTCTCCTATTTATACAGTGGTACCTCGGGTTACGAACTTAATTCGTTCCAGAACTCGGTTCGTATCCCGAAACGTTCGTAATCCGAAACATTGAAATCAATTAAATAGAGACAATCCGTTTAAAGATGAAAGAATCGTTCTTTTTTTTTTTTTATTAACATCCGGTCGTTTACATGACAAACCGCAAAGAATACGTGTACTTCACGTATTAATTAAAGATTGATTGATTGATTGATTGATTTAGGAACCGACATTACAGCTTTCGGGGCATTCCAATAAGCGCTCCGTCCCCATCCTCAGCAGCCAACGAAGAGTTCCAACACTAATAGTTCCAGTAGCAATCTGATTATATGACCGCTCGCCTATCCGCTGAGGTGTCGAGCGTCGGCCAGATCCCCTCGTCACACCTCGCTGCCTCATTCTTACCAGCCTGCGGTGATCCATTTGCTCCTCCGAGATGTACACGTGCTCCCACAAGGCCGCAACCAAGTCTGCCTTGTCATGCATCAATACTCCACCAAGTTTTGCCGAGCCAGACAATCTGTCCGCCTGTTCATTTCCCAGCCCACCGGCATGCACCGGAGAAGTGATCCAGGCGATGCTTGCCACCCGTGACCTCCATAGCGAAGCAAGCCACTCTGCACGAAGCTTGAATGTCCTCACCCTACTCAGCATGCTTTCTGAGTCAGTTGCAATCATGATGTGTGTGTGTGTGTGTGTGTGTGTGTGTGTGTGTGTGTGTGTGTGTGTGTGTGTGTGTGTGTGTGTCGTATTCTCCTTCCAGCGGAAAGCTGCACTAACCGCCTCCACCTCCATTCTTAAGCTAGATGTTGTGGTATCATACGCCAGGCTCTCTTGCACCAAACGTCGACCATTAGCATTTGCCAAGAATCCCCATCACTTCTCCTGCCTCTCAAAACCGAACATCCGTGTAGATAATCACATCACCCGGGCGAGCATTATCCTGAATTAGTTGCTGGATTTTAACTTCCGTGGCCCCTGCTGGCCACTCTCTGCACTCCCGGCTCAATGTGATTATAACTCTGCACAAATTTGACTGCTCCGCTGGCACTCTGACCCACTCCTCTCCTCGCCTAATGTTCTCCAAGATGCACACCAGACAGACTTGCGCTGGTTTTCATTCAATGGTATGAGTGCCGGTAGTTCAGAAAGCAATGGTAAACTACTAAACGAAACTTGCCCGAAAATCACAAACAGCCAAACAATGCTGGGATTGACTGCGACGTATGCGACAAACTTGTTCAGTTTACTGTAAATTGGTGTTACCTTTCCTCCCATACTTTCACATACTCCATCGTCATCGTAGATTACACTATTACATTATTGTTATACTCATTTCATATTCCGTCCTCGTAATTCGTGTTTGCATATTTTCCTTCTTCCGTCTTTTATCTCTGTCAGGGTCTTGCGTAAGGCAAGTATTAAGGCTCGTTTGTTGACAAGTGAGAAGCTAATTACTGTTATTAAATCACTTGACGTGACCCACGGCAATAACGATTCAAATACTTTATTCGCGCAACGCACACTTTACAATCAATGCATACATCGTGCAATCATAATTCATAATGTCATCATATAATATATCAATGCAATACATCAATGCAATAAACTTACAAGTCAATCACACAGGCATTCGGTCTCCAACACTCGTACAGGCTAGCTCTCGGTTCATGCTCAAACTCCATTCATTACAAGCAACCATTCAAACCCGTCTGTCCAATACGACGTCTCAAGCCAGTCTGCTGGCCGTTCAGTATTCTCGCCAGTTGGGGTACAGTCCCCCTGCATGAGCCACTAGTTTCACGCAGCGTTCTGACTGACCCGTCACAGGCTTAGCGTTGCTCAGGGCTGAGCCTGGCTGACTCTTGCTGGCGTTGTCGAAGACGCTGCGTAATACCTGCTTGTCTAATCATCGCTCAAAGTTGAGCCCGGTTGCTTTCGTCTGGTGTTGGTACAGACGACGCGTCGCAACCCTGGGTGAGAATCTGACATCCTCCCACCCTCCTTTTCATGAAAGGGGGTCCTTTCATGTACTTTATACAGTGTTTATTTATCTTGTCAGATTCGACTCTTGTCGTACATATTTGATTCAAAATGTATAGGTAATTGCAAGGTATATCTATACAATCGTTAATGTTAAACCATCAAGCCTCCCCGTCAAGTACAAACACCTGGATGGATATTACCTTGGCATATGACACAGCCAGTCCGGTAGGTTACGGCTGACACGCCCCTACCTCTCAACCAATGAGAAAAATTTAAAAAAAATCAGGTCAGACTGCGAATATCTACCTGTAAGATAACTCCAACTTTAGACTCCCAACCTCACTTCGTCGGAGAGTCCAATGAAGGTCTACAGCTTTGGCAATTCTCTCCAAACACAACTGACGTCATCTTGACGTGTTACCCATCAGGCAACATTACGGTGGTTTCAATACATGTTACACATTACCAATAATTTTTAGTTATGTCCCTTTGTTATAATACAAAAGTTAGGAACGGTAATTTTACCTTGCTTTTAACAAAATAAATTACATTTATAAATTCATTTCTTAGTGTCATAATTTGATATTCACTGACAAAAGTGAGCACAAGGTCACTGTTGTGAATGAGTAAATCAACTTACGATGCTGAGATTACATCTAACAAAAATCCTCACATACAATTCCGTATATGGAAACGTTTTACACACAAAGTTTATTACAATTGTCAAAGCTTTGTGACATTTTTAGTATCGTCTGCTAACTTTCAAATTAATATGCAAAAATACCGGAAGGTTATAGCTGGTGTGTTGTTCACGCGTGTTCGGTTGATCGTAACATCACGTTCTTCCGTTTTGGATGGATTTTCACTACACGGAGTAACCAGTTCTTGAAAACAGCTGTTAGATAGTTTCTTCCGTGTGGTTTACTGTGTTCTTCTAGGATTCGGTTGTCACAGTCTCTTTCACACTGATTAAAATGCGGTGAACATTCTGTGGTGTAGGTACTCAGGATTACTTGAAGAAGTTCAGTTCCGTAAGTTTTTTGGATCCTGTAGTACTGTCATGTGACGCTCATATTACATGTTTAATCTTCTTCTTCTTCAGCTTTCCGAGCCATTGAGGTTCTTTGCTGCACATACAATCCGTCTCCATTCGTCTCTCTGGTGGACCTTCTCTTGCCAGTCGTTGATTCCAAGTGCTTGTAGGTCTGTACATGTATTATCTCTCCACCGTCTTCTTGGTCTACCTCGGGGGTCTAAGGTCATTTGTTTCCTGGGTGTAAGCGAGTTTTGTTTCCCTATTATCTTCCATTCTTTCTATATGCCCCAGCCATTGTAGTCTATTAGCCTTCATGATACCAGCGATTAGTGGGGACTTAAACAGATCATAAATGTCTTTGTTACTTCTTCTTTTCCACTCTCCACTTTGTGTATCCCTAATGGGTCCAAAGATGCGTCTTAAAATTTTGTTCTCAAAGGTTTGTAACAAGGCTTCGTCTCCTTTCGTTGTACTCCAGGTTTCAGAGCCATACAGCACAACTGGTCTGATCAGTGTTTTGTATATTGTGATTTTGGTGTTACGAGATAGCGCCTTTGATTTTAGTAGATGTTGTAGTGCGTAGTATATCTTATTTCCAGAGTTGATTCTAGTTTGTATTTCTTCCCTTATGATGTTGGAGCAGTTGAAGAGTGTACCCAGGTATTTGTATGTTTCCGTTCTTTTAATGGTCATATTATCTATTTGTATGTGGCCAGAGTTTTTAGCCATTCCGTCTCTTGAAATTACCATATATTCTGTCTTATCTTGGTTGATAACCAGCCCCATCTGCTGGGCTTTTTCCTTTAAGTGAGTCAATATTTCCAATGTCTTTTGTTCACTTTGCCCTATATCTATATCATCTGCATAACCAAGCAGCTTGGATGTTCCTCCAATATCACATTCCTCCTTTATCTTCCTTACAACTTTCTCTAGAGCCAGATTGAAGAGTAGCGGCGATAGTGCATCACCCTGTTTCAAGCCAGATGTTATTTGGAAGGGGTCTGATTTCCTGCCTTTATATGTTACTATATTATAAGTATCTTCCATGCATAGTCTGGTCATGTTGATTAACTTCCTTGGTATTCCAATTTCCTGCATAGCATTCCATAGACTATTCCTATGGACACTATCATAAGCCTTTTTAAAATCCACAAAAATGTTATGGAGATCTCTTTTATATTCCCAATGTTTCTCGGCTATTTGTCGTAAGATAAATATCTGATCTATTGTTGATCTGTTTTGTCTAAAACCCGCCTGGTAGTCACCTAATATGTCTTCTGAATATGGTTTTAGTCTATTTAGTAATACTGCGGATAGTATATTATAGCTTGTGGACAGTAGTGATATTCCTCTATAATTTCCACATTGGAACTTGTCTCCTTTCTTAAAGATAGGTATCAATAATGACTCTTTCCAGTCATGGGGTAATTCTTCTGTCCTCCAGATTTTTATTATTAGTTCGTATAGCTTTAGATGTAATGCATGGCCACCTGCCTTTATAAATTCAGCAGCAATTCCATCAGTCCCAGTTGCCTTATTGTTTTTAAGTCGTGTGATTACATATAGAATTTCTTCAAATGTAGGTTCTTCAATTTGTGGTTCGCATGTTAGAACCTCTTCCTGTGGGAAAATGTTACTTGGAGCTTCACAATTTAGTAATTCAATAAAATATTCTTTCCATGTGTTGCACATTTTATCATTGGTATTTATCATATTCCCATTTTTGTCTTTTAAACCATATGTGTTTTGTTGGTGCCCTCGTTTCATTGACTTCAGTTCTTTAAAAAAAATTTCTGGATTCATTTTTCTGGTGATTAGTTTCCATATCTTTGATTATATTACTCATATATTCTCGCTTCTGCTGTCCGACTTTTTTTTTTTAGCCTCTTTACATTCATTTCTATAATGCTCTTCCTTTTGGATGTTATTGATGTATTACATGTTTAATACATATTTAAAATAATATACACATTCTATCACATATCTCACACATATTCAACACACACATTTTTATAATAATAATATATACAATGTATTTACAGTGGGAGATTCATTCATCCCTATCACATCGTTCTTCACAGCGTTACCGAGACAGTGTCAAAATTGGCTGTGGTGTTGAGCACTATTACTTTGCAGTTTGCACAATATCTCCAGTGTGCTCAGGTGTTACCTGGCTACTTGATAGGTCGAACGGGCATCTAGATAGAAGGTCTGCCAATGAATTTTGTGAGCCACTTATGTGTCTTACATCAAAGCTATAATCCTGCAGAAGAAGGGCCCATCTTACCACTTTGTGATTACTTGGCGTACCCCTGGTGATAATGGTCAATGGACTATTGTCCGTTTCTAAAACGAAATGTTTTCCTAAAAGAAATCGGGACAGTTTACGCACCGAGAATACCAGAGCAAGGGCTTCAAGTTGCGGCGTGCTGTACTTCCGTTCGCTGTCTCTCAGCTTACGGCTGACATAGTAGACAGGGTGTAGAATTTGGTCGTGTTCTTGGAGAAGTACACCTCCGATCGCTACGGAGCTCGCATCACATCTTAACCTGAAAGTATTGTTAAGATCAGGCAATTTGAGAATCGGTTTCTTTGAAAAATAAGATAATACTTTGGAAAAAGCAGGCTCTAAGCATTTGCTGTTCACAATAACATTTGGATGGTTCTTTGTTAGTAAATTGGTGAAACATTCGGTCAATTCAGCAAAATGAGGAATAAATTGTCTATAATAATTTAAGAGACCTAAGACACTTCGCAACTCTTTCTTAGTTGTCGGAAGCGACAATTTTAGAATTCTGGTCATGATGTTATCGTCAGTCGAGTTAAGCCGTTTGAGATTTTGTAGCCCAAAAAAGAAATTTCTTGAAAGGCTATCTCGACTTTCGATGGTTTGACAGTTAGTCCGTGTTGTCTGATCCTGTCGAATGTCTGTCATAATGTCGTTACATGGTCTGTCATGTTGCTTGTGTGTATGCAAATGTCGTCAATGTACCAAATTATATTTGGAATGTCTGTCAAAAGCAGTCTTGACATTCTTACGAAAGTAGCAGGGGCATTTACTAGCCCGAATGGTAATTTGCACCACTCGTATAGTCCCCAGGGTGTGGCAAATGCTGTCAAATGTATGCTCTGTTCGTGTACCGGTATTTGCCAATACCCTTTTGTCATGTCCAGTTTCGTAAAATAACGTGCGTCTGTTAGTTCAGTCAGTATGTCTTCACAGTTGCTCATCGGTTCTAAATCCAACTGTGTGATGCTGTTGAGTTTACGATAGTCAACCCAGAGTCTTAAAGTGTTGTCCTTTTTCTTCACAATGACAATAGGAGAACAAAAATGTGATTGTGAACGTCTGATGATATGATTTGTCTCTAAGTCAATAATTTCCTGGTGTAGTTTGTCTTTGTAGTGTATGGGAATGGAGTACGGTCTGCATTTTATTGGGATGTCGGACGTCTAAATAATATGATGATGCACTAAGTCCGTTTGCCCTGGGTTGTTAGAAAAAATAGTGCTATATTCTTGTAACACTTGTCTGCAACTGTCCGTCTGTGTCTGCGTCAGCTTGGGGTTAATCTTGATGTCCTGTAGGTTGGTTGTCGTGCCCAGTAGTGGTGTTGGTATTTCGTCAGTATCGTCGTCATTTGTTTGGTCCACTATTGTCGTGCTTGCTGTAGTTTCTATCTGGTCCTCGTCTCTGTTGTAATATGGGTTTAGCATGTTTATGTGGAATATCTTGTGTTTGTCCTTAACTGCAATTTCGTAATCTACCGTCGAAATTTGTCGTAAAACTTTGAACGGTCCTTGCCATGAGTCTGTCAGTAGATGTCTGTCGCTTGGCAATAATAGAAGCACGTCCTGTCCTGGCGTCAGTGTTATCGTTCTGTTTCCTCTGTTAGCATACTGTCGGTAGATGGCACCTGATTGTTTTAGTGCTTCTTTGGCTAACACACACGATTTCATTATTCTATCACGCAATGATGTTACATGCTCATACGATGAAATGGGTTTATGTGTAGATTCACTTTCAGTCAACATTGAATGGAACATAGATAATGGGCCGCGTGGTTTGGCACCATACACAATTTCAAATGGTGAGAACCCAGTGCTAGCATGGGGCACTTCCCGGTATGGAAATAAAATAGCAGGTAGATACGTGTCCCAGTCTTCAGGGTGATCTTGTGTTACTTTTGAGAGCATATGCTTAAGATCCCCATCGATCTTTTCTATAATACCAGTTGAATGAGGATGGTACGAGGTATTAAACACTTGCTTCACTCCTACCATTTTGGTGAAAGCTTGTGTGGCTGATGATATTAATTGACTACCCCGATCCGAGAGGATGGTATCAGGGAATCCTACCCTTGAAAAAATATGGAAGAAGACTTCCATGATGTCTTTGGAAGTTATATTCTTAAGGGGAATTGCTTCTGCCCATCGACTACAGAGGTCAATTCTTGTTACAATGTATTTATTCCCTCTCGATGTTATGTGGTTAAGAGGACCAACTATATCGACCGAGATCTTTTCAAATGGTCTGCTTGCCAAATCAGTGACTTGCTGTTCGGCTTGCGGGTGTTTACCCTTTTTAACAAGCTTTTGGCAGATGTCACACGATCTGCAATACTGTTTGGTATCACTGCAGAATTTAGGCCAATAGAACTGAGTAAGTAACCTAGCTCGGGTTTTGGCGTAAGCCATATGCCCTGCAAATGGTATGTCATGCGCTAGATGTAATGCTTGGTTACGGTTTTCTGATAGTAGCACCGTTTGTTCTGTAGTGCTAGAAAATTTGGTATAGTACCGTGTCAGAATTCTATTTTTCAGAGCAAAATACCATCTGGCGTTCTTAGATACTAGTGGTTTTTGGCCTATTAATTTAATATATTTCTGCAAAGATCGATCGGCTTTCTGGGCTTTTATAAGTTTCTCCCTAGTTGTTTTAGGAGATGTTACAACTGGGCTTACGATTTGTAAAGCCTCTGTCTGATCGATTCGATCTTGCAATTGAGCAGTAGATCTGGGTACTGCATTTGTAATCTGAAGGTTATCACTCACACTACAATTTGGTGTTATATTTGGCTCAGTACATTCATTTGTTGCCGTTAACGAATTGGCATACATGCATTCATTCACAGGTGGTAATACATTATGAACAGTGATCTGAGATGAAGGTGAAATGGTGTTGTCAATGTTACAAGTGACATGTGATGTAACAATGTCATGTAGCATATCATTTACCTCAGGAAGGTACCGATAATAATATCGCAACAAGGATTGGTTAATGCTGCGCATTTGACCCTTCCTTTAAGAAATGGTGTATCTATATATGCCCATGCAAGAGGGTATTTCTCGATGTTACCTGAGAAAGTTCTGCATGTAACATGTTTCCCAGTATACTCTGAGGGTGAAATATAGTCTCTTTTAAGACCAATGAGAGTACTGCCGCTATCGCGTAAAACAGTGGCAGGTTTACCATTAGCATACCCATGGTGGATGACCAATTTACCTTTAGAGTCAATCACTAAGTTGGCTTCTTCATTTGTAACAGGTATGGAATGGCCGCATGTTAAAACGCCATCCTCATGGAAATGATCACAGATGGTACATTTTTCATGGTGAAACACATCAATGGACTGTGCTTAATTTACAGGGTGATCTTCTACACTGTCCTCATCTGAGGACGAGTCTTCAAACATGGCTGCATTAGCCTTTCTAGTCATTTTATTGCCTCTACAATTCTTGCGCCAGTGACCATAAGCTTTACAGAGGAAGCATTTGGTGTTACGTCTGTCGCTCCTTCTCTCTTTATCTTGCTTAGTTATGTAATTCTGCAAGTAAGAGTTGTACCCTGGGTGTTGGTCACACATCTCGTTTTCGTTGTGTGAAAACCGGCAGTATCTGCAATTACTATACTTCTCAGCAGCTTGTTTATATGGTTTCTGCTTATTGTAAGGTACTGACTTAGATCTGTCATATGTAGCTGCCGCTACAAAGTCTGTGCTATTCACTTCATTATTGAAACATTGTTTGTTGGCTGCAAAATAACCAGCGCCACGACTTTCGAGCTGTTGAACACTCTCACACTGACATTCCAATAGAAATTTTGAAAATAGTGGTGGGAGAGATGTAATAATTTTGTCTCTCAAAATAAGATCTTTCAGTCTATCAAAACTATCTTTCACATTGGCTGGTGACAGCCACTTAGCAAAAATATTATGTACTACTGAGATGTAATCAGAGAACGTTTGTGTTGGTTTAGGTGACAATTTCCTGAACTGTTCCCTGTAACCTGCTTCATCCAATAGGAAATGAGACATAATTTTAGCTTTAATATACTGATAATCTTTCTTTAGTTCATTGCGAATAGTCTCTATTACTTTCAGAGGTTCCCCAGAAAGGCTTCTCATATATATCAAATGCCATTCAGTCTTTGGGATTTCATAATGTTCCATAATGCATTCAAAATTTTGGGTGAAGACTGCTATGCAGTCGCCTGTGGTGTAATTTTTAACAATCCCCTGGTACTTTTTGTACCATTGTTCTTTATCTGACTTCCTATCTTCCTTCTCCTTAGAAGTTTCAGCTTTCAGCTGTTCAATTTTCAGCTGCATTTCCAGCTCTTCTCGTTTACTTTTCGCAGCAATTTCAGCTTTTCTTAGTTCTGCCTCAGTTTCTGCCTGTTTCAGTTTCAAAGCACTCTCTAATTCAGACTGTTTCAAAGCACTCTCTAATTCAGACTGTTTTAAAGCATTATTTAACTCAGACTATTTCAGAGCATTATCTAAATCAGACTGTTTCATAGCACTTTTGGCAGCTCTATCTTCACGTTCCATTGCTTTTTCCTGTAATAGGAGATATTCTGCATACTTTCTCTCACTCCAGTTATTCAACTCCTCATCAGAAAGCTTCATTTTAAAACCCATTTCAATGAAATCGTTTAAACTCGACATAATGAAATGTGTCCGATGAAATGTATATACACAAATGTAATAATGTTGTTAGTAATTTACAATTTTTACTAATACAGCCTATGCTTTGACCTGATTACCCAAAAGTATAAAGAGGAGAAAAAAAATTGTATACTCAAGTATTTCTTGAACGATGTGTCGGACAATGGCTGTTCGTTACAGCCCGAATACACACTGGATCTTATTTCAGGTCGACAAAAAAAAATTGACTTTACAAGCAACAGGTACGGATGACACAAAACAACCTATTGTTTTTGGAACAAGAGAAATTAGAACATGTGCAAGTGTGTGGTGTATGTGATGTCAACTAAGTTTTTGTAGGTTTGTATGAAGTCAAGTATTATTGTTAGTCAATTTCAATTCAACTCAATTTCCAACCTATCAGAACTTTCCGCTTACACTACCACTCACTCCTATTTTACAAAAACTGATTTACGCTGCGTTCGTACTTCTTTTCTTACTCAAGGACGATTCAAGGGCATGGACGTCATGTATGTTTGTCCTTTCCACTTATTTCTTCTAATTTCAATCACTTCAATTTCTAATTGGTTCAAATCCACCGAGGACGAGCTACCCACGTTCGCACTTGTCAGGGTCTTGCGTAAGGCAAGTACTAAGGCTCGTTTGTTGACAAGTGAGAAGCTAATTACTGTTATTAAATCACTTGACGTGACCCACGGCAATAACGATTAAAACACGTTATTCGCGCAACGCACACTTTACAATCAATGCATACATCGTGCAATCATAATTCATAATGTCATCATATAATATATCAATGCAATACATCGATGCAATACACTTACAAGTCAATCACACAGGCATTCGGTCTCCAACACTCGAACAGGCTAGCTCTCGGTTCATGCTCAAACTCCATTCATTGCCAGCAACCATTCAAACCCGTCTGTCCAATACGACGTCTCAAGCCAGTCTGCTGGCCGTTCAGTATTCTCGCCAGTTGGGGTACAGTCCCCCTGCATGAGCCACTAGTTTCACGCAGTGTTCTGACTGGCCCGTCACAGGCTTAGCGTTGCTCAGGGCTGAACCTGGCTGACTCTTGCTGGCGTTGTCGAAGACGCTGCGTAATACCTGCTTGTCTAATCATCGCTCAAAGTTGAGCCCGGTTGCTTTCGTCTGGTGTTGGTACAGACGACGCGTCGCAACCCTGGGTGAGAATCTGACAATCTCCCAGTGGAGTATAGGCCCTCAACCAGCCCAGCCAAGCTTCTGTAGACTTGTTCATGCTTGGCTGATTACGCAGTTGCATAATACTGTCTATCGCAAAAGGCCGCGACTAACTAGCAAGACCTCAATTTTCGTTAGCTTCGGTTATCATCGGTTTCAAAATGTGTCTCGGTTTTCGTCGGTTGCCTCGGATTTCGTCGGCGTGCTCAAATGACCTCGCTGCTAATTTTGCGAAAATAAAGGGACATACGCGTTCTTCTGCTCATTTTTGGCGTTATGTTTTGTTGTGTGAGCACAACTTCCTAATAATAAAATACGAGAGCGGCATTAAGATGCCTGAAATCAGCCGCCTGTACCGGAAGTCGCCATCCACAATAACTTCTATAGTGGCGAAAAAGGAAGCAATAAGGGAGACTAATATAGGGAAAGGTATGAATGTGCTAACGAAGCAGAGATCGCAAACAATTGAAGATGTCGAACAGTTATTATTAATTTGGATTATTCAAAACCAGATAGGTGGTGAGTCTGTTTCGGAGGCAATCATATGTGAAAAGACCAGACTGTTGTATGCAGATCTCATTAAGAAAATGCCTGGGACGAGTGATAGTGTACGTAGTGATGTGTTTATTTTTTTTTCTGTTTGCGCTCACTCGCTTTGAATTCAAGCGTAGTCCATTGTCACAAAATGCGCCTGGAGAATGCGATCAGGAGATGGCGAATGACCAGACACACGATTTCTCTCGGCCTGCAACACAGTTCACGATTTATAGCACTGTTTTGGTCAAAGGGAGATAATCCAAGTAATTTTACCTCTAGGGAAGTGGAGGATTACGGCCCATGGATTCCGGGTGATGACACCGGAAGTAGTGTCTTAACTGCGCAATCGCTAGCTAGCTAGCTAGCAGCTGAGTGAACTGATGGTTGTCTGGCCGGCTGGCGAATCTCTGTGTGGCTGCAGTCAGATGAAGAAATTGGTTCCAGTGTCAACATAGCTTGAAGACTGTAGACATAACGTTCCCAAGTGGGACTAGGCTCCATTCTTCTAACTGCATGCCAAACGAAAAGGTAAGAATGCAACTATTCTTGAATCGAAATACACAATGTTGCATAGTGCATGCAGCCGTGTTCACCCGTAGGTCAAGGGCGGACCTGTAAATGCTGCAGCAAGCGGGCCTGTTTATTTGACCCCATTTTCATCAGGCCTGTTTATTTGACCCAGTTCTGTCCTGTCTTGAACAGTGAACTGCTGTAGAAAAAAAAAAGACAGGACAAATAACGCAGGACTTGTCTTGCCTGCCATAAGTTGTTTGTGGGGAAATGGGAGTGGCCTAGATGTTGGTGATTTGACGGCACTACTGGGCCGCCTTGGAACTCAGGCATAGTCGACAAAACCGGAAGGCGGTGACGGCGTAACTAAAAGCTATCGTGTAAGATGTCTTCCGACTCGGCCGGTCAAGACGAATCTCATGGGAATGTCCGCGGTCGGATCGACAGGCATTTGAGCGAACCCGCGTGTGTCGAAGTTCGCGTCTTTTGGCAGGGCGACTGCTGGGTTTTTCTTTGCCTTCCTCATACACTTAGTGTTCAAGGTCTCCTTAACGGACTACCGTCCTAACATATAGTGGGTTCCTGTGAGGAGAACAACGGGGAGGGGAAAGAGGAACAAGTGATGCTACATACATGTCTGATAGTTGCAGGGGGGATGAATTGGGGAAAACATGACCACCTGGGAAGAGCTGGAAGGGGGTTTTGCCAACGGCCCTCCTTCAGGGCTATCTTGTCTATGGGTACTGTAGACCCTCTAACCCTGTATGTCATTAGATGACTTCCTCTGGTGAACTGGGGCACAGACACTCATGACCAATTACCGTGGGTTCACTCTATCCCCAGTCCAGGGAAACATGTTCTGTTCAGCTGCTTTTCAGACCCCAGATTTTATTCTTTCTCTGACACTGAGGCATGGCCTGTAATTGAACCACCGCCCATCTTGGAGAGGTGATTCACTCTCTGAGTACACAGATGCTGTCTATCCTCATATGATGAGTCGTGGTCACGTGATTCTCACCGAAGGTTGCCTGTGTCATTTTGTTCCAGATTCTACCTTCCGGAGAGGAGTGATGGATAGTCAGTAAAATCATCATTCTGTGCCAGTATCAGCAGTCTGGACAAGCCAACTAACGTGAGGTGATCATACTGCCCACAACCCAGTCAGTCGTCTGTGCCCTCAGAGTAAGTCCAGGATGAATAAACAACCAGTTTAAGATAGAAACGACGTCTGGGCAAGTATACTGTTCGTGTGATTGTCCGGATGTACCACTCATGACCTATTTGACCACCACTCAACTATCGATTATATCAATCCACACTTCGTTCACGTGGATTATGGTCCTGATCATAAATATAGCCACAGACTTTAATCAATTGTGACTCTTGCTATGAACAATGTTCTAATATAAATTTAGCACTGGACAGTGTGCTTCGATGTACAGTAATTGAGAAACTGTGCTACTATAATTTGAGCATAATCATGGACATATGATGGAGGCATCTATCTGATAGGATGTGGGCAGGAACAATGAATCTTATTGTAACACATGCTCTGGTGTTCCACTGTCATTAACCTGATTGGATGTCAACTCGGAGGAAGTGCTATCTGGTCGAAGACTGAGGACCTGCTACGAGAGACACGAGCTAAGTACCAGTCATATGTGGTGTGAGGCGTCAGCATTGTACTATGAAGACATCTTCATGTTGCTGCCTCAGCTAACTATCGAGTAGCAACTAGCATACCAGACAGATCTGCACTACATCCACATTATCTTCACTTTCCTTTGTACAACACACTTTTGTTATTGAGTTTGTAGATACCGGAGTTGCATCATTTATTCAGGACGATGTTTGAAAGGGTAACATCCCTTGGTTGGTTGTGAGAGAGATAGGTATCTGAAGACTGGTGGGGTCGCAGACTGAAAGTGTCCCAGTCCCAGATCTGAAGTCATCCCGAGATTTATACATATACATATATAAATAGATATAGAAATATATGTATGAATAGATATTCATAAATAAATGCGATAGCCTGTTCCCTTCACCCCAGGGAAGCTATATGACATCCATATACACTATTTATAATAGTGATGGGCTGCATTTTGCGTGTGGATTAGCTTTCCATATTAACAATGTCTCTCACTATCAGGCGAACCCACTCCAATTTCAGAGGTACTTGTAATTTACCTCCCCAAGTCAAGCACGACAGGTCAACATTTTAGTCCAGCTGTCCGGTGTAGGGGTTGAACTGCTTACCTCGGCATCAGCACACCGGATGTTTAAGAACATCTTAAGCGTCTCAGCGTTCTTATCTATTCGGCCATGCGGACCTGCACTTAGTGATGTTAAAGCCAGCAGAGGATGGTTTAAAAAATTCAATAGGCTGCCTAGTAACACTATGCACTGGGGCCGAAAAATTGTATTAAACACTATATTTATTCTCTATAAAATGTGTTTTTTGGGTATGCATTTTGAAATTTCTAGAACGAATGAATTGGATTGATATGGAAATAACTGCCTCAGTTTTGGTCGGTTTTGGATTTCGTCGATTGTTTTCGGACGGATTATCGACGAAAACCGAGGTTTTACTGCATTAACTACGCGATGACGTAGCCAGTCGCCTCTAATGACACATTATGTTGTTTTCCTCTCTTGTGGATCGCGGTTTAGACAAAGTGTATATTTTCATCACAATTCTTGTTTTAGTTCATTATTTCCTTAGATTTCCATAATACCATTGCTTTCAACTGTCAAACTGTCTGTCGTCTACTGACTATAGTACCTAGTGGTGTAGGGCAAGGGGGTGGAGGGGGGCGTTGGGGTGGGGTTCTTGACACTAAGGAATTAAGGCCGCCTGGCTTGTACAGATCGGGGCGAACTGTCCAGGTTTGTTTTCTTATTGTCCCCGACAGAAATAGGGACTGAAGGAGAACCCGGCTCTCTAGCCACTCGACCAGTCACTGCTCATCGCTGTCAAAGCTTCTCTCTGTTTCCATTTGTTCTTCTGTTATCTTCATTTTCACGTTGTTGAAGATGAGGACCCCTATGGGAATGTCCTTAGTGATGTGACGTACTCCTCTAGGTTCGCCGTCAGGTTGAACTTAAACGCCTGGAGTCTGTATAAGTTGAAACCAATCGCGCACTTCAGGTAGTTCCTTCTTCCAAGGGATCTCGCACTCTTCAGGTAGTTTCTCTTCTTAGGATGCCTCAATACTTCAACCATTGGTTGGGTCCCGACCAGACTTCTGGTTTCTGACTTCGCCCCGGTTGGGGTACATCAAATCGACGTCTTGAGAACGACTCACACGCACCAGAGCCCAAAAGGATTAGCTCTCATATGCAGCGGAGCCCAGAGATAGTCTGACTGCGTCAAAAAGATATGGGCCAATCAATGAAGGAATAAAGTATTTAGCTGCTGTCCTGATTTTCTTTTCCTATAGCGATTCAGTTGCAAGAGAGCTCAAAAACTTTTTAACATTGTCCACAGATCTTAGATAATATTTGATTTGATGAAACGAGTTGTCCGAATTCATCACCATTCTGGAAAATTTTTGATTTTTGATTCTAGATGATTAAATCTTAAAGTTTTTGATTAACTTCCGCAAATTTGATTTGAGGCAAGGGCTGAACTTGATTGAGAAATTGAAAAATTCTTGCTCACCTGAAACAATGATCAGACTGGATTGACCTTCAGCAAAATTCTTGTTCGCTCGAGACAACGATCAAACTGGATTGACCTTCAGCAAAATTCTTGTTCAAGTTGACAGTTGACCTTCAGTTGACAAGATGTTCTGTTAGCAAATTTAAGATTCTTGATAGCAGAATTCCGAAAATATTTACAGACAACCAGCCCTAGCCGGGCTTTTGGTTGCTGTAAGTTTCACAGACGACGCAATGGCCATTGTTTTATATTTTGAGAGCAGAAAAATTTCCTCAGTCCTCCAGCAAGCAAGTGACCTTCAGACAAGCTAGGTTAAAACAACGGCTGCAATGACGGCAGGTCAAAACTCACAGGATATTGACAACAGTTCGGTCACTCCAGAGCACGATAATAAACAGCCCCCGATTCCAACAATCCTACGATGGTAGATGGTAGCTCCATCCAAAAACTGATTTCAATAGGTATTCCAATCGCCTGGTTGGGAAAAAAAACGCTTGTTCTAAGTTGCAGGCCTCAAAAGGTAGTCTGGTCTGGATCTTTTGATTATTACTTCCAACAAGATTCTAGATTCCCTCCTTTTCTTGTTGCCGCAAGCTGAGAAAGGTGTTCATTAAAAGTTCTCTGCTGTGCTCTGCTATTTCTTAGTACTTCACATTGCGTCCGCGACGGCAAAGTCCAGAATCCTGGTCAAACGGCTCCATTTAAGCCATATATAACAGTGTATGGTGAAACGATGGCTTAACAAGTCTTGTAGTAATTATAAATCAGCTTTATTAAACGTTATGGCCGATACAAAGTCATGGTAGAATACAGACATGTTGACAGCCTGCCTTCTAGGGCTAGGTTCAGATGTAAACCCTTTCTTGACAACAAACTACGTCACGACTTGAGCATCTCTCCTCCCATTCCATCCCGATGCTCAGTCGTGCTGTAGCCTTTTCCCACCTAAAACCCAACCTCTGTTACAAAAGCTAATCCAGACGCAACATTCAGATAGAATGGAGTGTGTATAGACCCCGCTTGAATTCAAAGTGAGCGAGCGCTTAAAATTTAAAAAAAATCAATGTATGTGGGATCGGCATAGTTAATATCTTTGACAATTTGTGTGGCCGTTTTTATTTTAAAAAAATATTTTTTATTGTTTATTTCATACAAAGCAGTGTATATTTACAAGGTGTAATGTGTGTTTCTTTTGTTTGTGTATATTACAGAGCGTTGCCGTTTGTTAGTTTTAAGTGTCACATGTGTGAATAAACCAAATACATACATCCTTGCCAAGTCAGTACAGGGCACCCAAGCCGGGAATGCAATGTAGAGATCGCCCGGATCGGAAATGTCCGAAGTCGAACCTCTTACAGCCAAGCGACAGCAGCGGTCAATTGTTGTGGTATACGACGTCTTGCAATGATCGCAGCAGTGACGGCACGGATGGGGGGTGGCGGAGGGGGCGGGGGGGGGGCAAGAATTTGGCACAATTAGTCCAGGGAAAGGGCTAGCTTTTGCTTGGCGCGGGAATGAGGGGCTTCCTTAAGCTGTGAACGGATTCGAAGAAAGCAATACGGCAACAATAATGTGTACTGGGTCATTGTGAGCCATCGAGATGGAAACGAGGCCAGAGGCAAGACAATCGGGAGGTGGGAGGGGGTAGGAATGGGTGAGGGGGGTGCTTTCTCGTGATTGAATGTAAGATGCAGTGATAATGTTGACATATATACCGGATATATAAATTTCTTCTCCCGAGGACGGGAATAGCTTGTGGGATAATTTCGAAAACCAAACGTCTCGAAGGTGAATATGCGGACACATAACAGGAGAAAAACGGCTGGGAGACACGACCTGGGCGGGCCTGCCCCTGAGATTGTCAAGGGGGTAAAGTGATCTAAATATTCGGTGAGGAGTGACATTTCTGACGATCGGAAGCCCCCTGACGTGCTTGCTTGGCCGTGGAGTTCATACCACTAGCGAAAATTCTAGTTCATTATGCACATCGATTAATTAGTCAAGTGCCGTCTCCACAATAAAGGCTAACTGCAGTGGAGCTCCAACACCTTCTGATTCTCTCTAATGGTACACTCTGACGGATTGTTTTTCTTTCATCTCTTTCAGGCCCGTGATATCTAAATTTTTGGCTACACTGTGAGAAGACAAAATCTGCAACACGTTGTAACAACCGGACAGATTTATGGAAAGAGGGATAGAGGAAGACAGCTTGAGAAATTTCTTGACGGTCTTGTGTCATGGCATGGGAGGGAGTCAACACGCGAATTGATCCATGCCGTCGGAGATCGCAATTTATGGACAAGCATGATAGCCCACGCAAGTCGGCAAGGCACTGGATGATTATGATGACGAGGATACCTAATTGTAAGCCCCACAAAACGGCATTCTGACCACGAATAAAGCTAGTAGATGTCAATTAGCGGTTTGGGGCCAAAAGGGTCGGGGCACTACAGGAGCGCCAAAAGAAAGCCCGCTAGGGACCCAATCCCCGGGGGCCCCACCCCCCAGGGCCCCGGGGCGCGACCGCCCGACCGGGCCGTCCTCTGTATCCCGGAGCGCACGCATGGCGACCGAGCCATCGATTTAGAGTGTATCATCTACAGACATACCAAGATGCGCACCGCGAAGAACAGTTGTAAGTGGCTAAGGCTACGTTCCACAGAGCCCTGCAATCGGAGTTGTATGAGGGACTACTGCAAAGTCCATGCAGTGCTAATACGGAAGGGTTCATGTACCAAACCGTGCAGAAGCTGTGGGAGGGGGGTCACAAACTATCTATCAATTTGTAAGGAGTGTGGTTATAACGCAGCTAATCGCCGAACATGTTACCATGAAAAGGTAAAGCCTTTTAACGCCGAGTTTAAGCGATTGGCTATGATCACAGAAATATAAAAGTCAATTAGAGACATGGAACTATCCACTGTACGTACACACTCACCTGTTAGAGACTGACAGATCTGTGTATTTAGCCATGCCTACGCTGATTCAGTTGAAACAGCAAGCCCGCGAGTATGGCATGCCATACAGTGGGAGGAGGAAGGCCGTTCTTGAGGGGGAAATATCCAGAGCGCGTGAGATGGCTCGGGCCACCCTGCTCGAGAAGAACCCCAACCTACAAGGGGCACGACTTGAAGCAGGGATTACCACCGCCCTGAGACTTGTATATGGTACCGCCGCGGACCGAGCCGCGATCGTCGCCAAGCGACGACACCGCGCCCGGCAGCGTGCTCAACGCCACGCCGACCTCGAAGCAGAGTTCCTTGCCCGAGCTGATAGTGTGCGAGAGGAAATGGATGAGGAGTTGGCGGGGCTAATTCGCAATGCACCCGAATTGAAACTCACCCGGGAGATTGAGGGGAGCCTGAGAAAATATGAAGCAAGCGTCCCAGAAGGTAGCGACTATGATTAGCCTGGACAATTTATGTTTTCGATGGAGCCCGCCATCAAAGCCCTGGTGGTAAAAGGGTTGGGGGATTATGGCAGCGTTAAAATGCAGCTGTATCTCCATCTAAAATACTATCGCACCACCCCAGAAGGCGAACAGATTACGGCAATCGCCACCCATGGAAGCAGGAACTATGAAGTACTGCACGAGGGGGAAATTGATGAGGGGCTGAAGCTCGCCAGAGCCAAGATATTCGCTGACAGTGAGTGCTTCACCGAACAGGGCCCGGATTGGCACTATGATGAGTGTGTGCAGCTCGACCTCTACATAGTAAAATACCAACCATTCCGAGGCTCTAGCTACTTCGCGACACCCAGCTTCATTCCACCACGTAGTGTTATGAATGTAAAGAATGAGGACAACCGCTGCTTTGAATGGGCCATACTCTCAGCACTCTACCCAGTAGCACATGGAGAGCATCCTGATAGGCTCAACAATTATAGCGCCCACCTGGGAGAGCTAAACTTTGAAGGAATCGAGTTCCCAGTGCAGCTGACCAGCATTGCGAAGTTTGAAAACCAGAATCCTACCATAGCCATCAGAGTCTTTGGGTGGAACAAAGGACCAACCATACTCCGGACCAACACACTCCAGCGCAACCAAATCAACCTCTTGCTCCTATGTAAGGATGAGAATAGGCACTATGTCTGGGTCAAGGATGTGGGGCGGCTTCTATATGGAAACAGTAAATATGAGGGTAAGAAGTATCCATGTCTCAACTGTCTCCATGTACACTCCTCTCAGGAAACCTTGGACCAACATGTGCCACTCTGCCAAGGCATCAACACAGCCTGCCAGGTGAATGTCATGCCTAAAGAGGGAAAGATGAATTTCAAGTCCCTCCAGAAACAGATGAGGGCGCCATACATCATATACGCAGACTTTGAGACCTTGAACGTTCCAGTACATGGTGCGGCAATGGATCCAAGCCAGAGCAACACGCGCCAACTTGCTGAGCAGCCCCCCTGCGGCTTCGGCTACACCATTGTACGCTGCGACGGGCTCACCACAAACCCTGTCGTATATCGGGGGGAGGATGCTGCCGACGAATTCCTCAAACGCTTGGGACAAGAGCAGGCCACCATCCACCACAAGTTACAGCGGCCGGCTCTCATGGTGCTGGGGCAAAAAGACCGTGAAGACTTTGCCTCCGCCACCACCTGCCACATCTGTAAAGAGCCGCTGGAGGAGGACAAGGTGAGAGACCACTGCCATATTACAGGCAAATACCGGGGCGCTGCCCACAATGTCTGTAATCTAGCATGGCGCATCAATAGAGACAAGCTGAGGATACCTGTAGTCTTTCACAACCTCAGAGGATACGACTCCCACATCATCATGCAAGCGGCCGGCCGTCTGGACTGGGGAAAAAGAACGGTCTACAAGAAGAAGAAAAACGGCCAATGGCAAACCAAACAAGTAGACAACACAACAATCACCTGCATACCAAACACCATAGAGAAGTACGCCTCCTTCACCATCGGTCAGCTGCAATTCATTGACAGTCTACAGTTCATGAATAGCTCTCTAGACACCCTGGTAGGGAACCTCAGCGAGCTGACACACTGCGGTAAATCAATGGCTCTGACACGTAGAGGCAACGATATAATCTCAAGATGTGAGACGTGCAACACTGAGAAGCACACCCCCTGGGCTGTCTTAATGAACAAGTTCAGGACCACGCTAAGCCAGAGCCAGTCACATCTCCTTCTCCGTAAGGGTGTATACCCCTACGAATATATGGACAGCTTCGAGCGCTTTGCAGAGGACCGCCTACCACCCAAAAAGGCATTCTACAGCAAGCTCACCCGAGAAGGAATCAGTGACTCTGACTATGCCCACGCCCAGAAAGTGTGGCAGGAGCTCGATTGCAAAACACTCGGAGGCTACCATGACCTATACCTGAAAACAGACGTCAGTCTGTTGGCTGATATATTCGAGGCATTCCGAGACACCTGTATGGAGGTATATCAGCTCGACCCAGCCCACTACATCAGTGCACCAGGCCTGGCATGGAACGCACTCCTAAAAAAGACGAAGGTGCAACTCGAGCTCCTAACCGACTTGGATATGCACCTCCTCTTTGAGAAGGGTCTTCGAGGGGGTGTGGCTATGGTCTCCAAGAGGTATGCTAAGGCCAACAACCCCAAGACTTCAGACTATGACCCCACAACACCCAATTCGTGGATCATGTACCTAGATGCAAATAACCTGTATGGGTGGGCCATGATGGAATACCTCCCCACCGGAGGGTTCCAATGGGCCAATCCAACTCTCGAGGAGGTACTCAACACCCCCGACAACGCCCCAGAGGGATAGCTTGTTGAGGTTGATTTGAAGTACCCAGCGCACCTACATGAAGCCCACAGTGACTATCCGCTAGCTCCAGAAACCATGACCATCCCAGAGGCCTAGTTGAGCAGCTATCAGCGCGAGCTCCAGAACAAACTGGGGGGTAAGTTCACGGAGCAAACAAAGCTGGTACCTCATCTCCACAACAAGGAGCGATACGTCGTCCACTACCGCAATCTCAAACTCTATCACAGCCTCGGTCTAGAGGTCACCCAGATCCACCGAGCCATCAAGTTCAATCAGTCCCAATGGATGAAGCCCTACATAGAGATGAACACCTCTCTACGAGCCCAAGCCAAGTCGGAATTTGAGAAGGACTTCTTCAAGCTGATGAATAATGCCGTCTTCGGGAAGAGTATGGAGAATGTTCGCAAACGCATCAGAGTCAACCTTATCAGAGACACCGAGACTGACCGACTCCGAAAATTAATCGCCAGCCCCAACTACGAATCGTGTAGAATCTTCAACGGTGGACTGGTGGCGGTGCACAGCATCAAGAACAAGGTCCAGCTGAATAAACCAGTCTATTGTGGGCAGGCCATCCTGGACCAATCCAAGTACCTCATGTACGACTTCTGGTACAATCGGCTTAAACCCCAATACGGTAATAGACTCCAGCTCTGCTACACTGATACTGACTCCCTTCTACTTCAGGTGGAGACTGAGGATGTGTACGCGGACATGAAAACTCACCCCGACTGGTACGACTTCTCAGATTATCCGCGTGACCACCCCAACCATTCGACTGTGAATAAAAAGGTGGTCGGCAAATTCAAAGATGAATGCAACGGCCGCTCGATAGCTGCGTTCGTCGGTCTCAGACCAAAGATGTACTCAATCCTAGAGGAGGCCGCCAACATCAAGAAAGCCAAAGGAGTGGCTCGGGCAGTTGTGAAGAAGGACCTCAGACACGAACACTACAAGGACAGTCTGTTCGGTCAGCGGGAATACAAGCACACACAGGTTGCCATACGAAGCAAGGGCCACCAGATAGGGGTTTATGAGATGAACAAAACATCTCTGAGCCCCATGGACACGAAAAAATGGATTTGTGCTGATGGTATCAACACTAGGGCCTACGGCTACCTAGAATCCTGCTAGGGAGTAGCTGTGGAGCTCCTCACATCCACGAGCTGGTCCATCTACGAGGTAGAAGTCCATAGAGTAGAGAACCGAGGGATGTATAACGGGCAGATCGCCAGCCTGGGCCTCATCGCTTAGGGAGGATCCGTTCAGGAGGCATTTGGGTGTCGGGAGGAACAATCATCAGCTCTTCGCGAACGAAGCCCCGCGCTGGCCCATCCTCCAGGTAGTACAGCGCAGGCCGCCCATCCTGGCATACTGTTCTACGAATCTCGTGTACTGTTAATGACCACGAAGGATCAGTCGCCCGGCGCCGGCCACCTTCAAGCTCATGCTCCCCAGGCGAGCTTGCATACAGATACCGAACTAGAGCCTCAGACGGAATCACAGGCTCCTTGAGGCCGATAGTACGGTGAGCAGGAGCGGCCGGTGAATGGGATACAGAAGTGTCCTTAATGGCGTCAACCGGCTTCCGACCCGTCAAACGAGTCACCTCACCGTTAAGAGCCGCGACCACCTGAGGAAGAGCCCGAAACCATTCAGCTGAACGTTCAGAGGACCCTCGAGCCGCCAGTAGTAACTCTTGGGCGTACTAGGCACCGAACAGTCTCTCCGCCAGAGTGCGATTGAACCTCTCGACGATCGCCTGCTGCCGGTGATTCCCAGCTTCTCCACGCCGTATCTGTGTCTTATGCTTTGCTGCCAGCTGGCTCACAGCACCCATAAACTCACGCCCCGGATCAATCTGCAGAAGCCGTGGCCATTTGAGTGGCCCGCGTTTGTAAATTCGCTCTAGGGCCAAAGCCACCCCTTCAATGCTCTTGTCTGTCAAAGCCTCTGCTTCCTTAAACCGTGAGGCAACATCCACAACTGTCAAGGCATACTTAAATGTCTTACGACCAACCCGGTCATGTGGTAGGTAGAGCAAGTCAGCCTGATGGACGGCATTCGGTCTATCTTCATCAATAGATGGCCGCGGAATGTAACGAGGAGCGGGTAAATAGATCTGAAAAATAGCTTGCTTCTTGAGCCAGTCTCGGGCAACATTCTCCGAAACATTAGCTGCAGCAGCTAGCTTCTTAATGGCCGCCAAGCCTTTCCAGTAGCCCTGAGGGCTGTAGTAGATATCCTCCAGATCTTTCATTTTGGTAGCAGCGGTCAATCTCTAAAGCAACTTATAAGCAACAATACCAGTCGCTGCCAGCCCAAGAACGATAAAAGTGATCTCGCGGTCTTTCTGCGGCTCAGAGGGCACATAGAAATCCGACAGGCGAGGTGCAGGCTCGAGGGGCTCGACACGTTTGCCAGAGATCAGGCTGTACTCCCGCATGGCCTGGTCGACATCCTGGAAAGAGTGAACGGCGTGGCCTTCGCGCTGTAGCTCATCGTTGAGCCAGTCCAGCCGCGCGGTTCTCTTTCTCATCCACTCAGCCTGGGCCACCTGTAGCCGCTCGACAGCCTCATCATGCCGCCTCATTTCTTCATGGGCGTCCGCATGCCCTAGCTTGGAAAAGAGGTAGTTGCCCCCCGTAAACGCGAGGGCATTGACAACAGCGCCCCCTATCATCATTGCGACAGAGGCCATAGCTAGCGGGGTTGATACTGTAAGGGTTTATGCAATATATCAGCGGGGATCAAGCCCTCTTTGATAAGCAAATCTCGGAGTGCTAAGGCGATGGACGTGTCTAAAACCATCATCCCAATGTCATACATATCAGCGTCTAGCTTGGGCAAGGTTGCCCCTTTGAAAATCAGCTTGGTCAGTTTTGCGGTGCCTACCGTAAGCGCGGCCACCACAGCGCCCTGGTAAACGGCGTTAACAATAACTTTCCCGTCAACGCCTGCCATTATTCCATATAAAATGGATCTCTATTCTTTAATATGTTAGTCTCCGGCCGCTTGGAGGGCACAGGTGGGGCAGGTGCTTTAGTCCGCCGCATTTTCTGCCTAATTACTCCGACGACAACGACAACGCCAGCCACTCCAATAATCCAGGGAGTCCAGCCACGGTAATCAACTGGCACCATTGGAAACAGCGGTGGTGGGGCCTCCTCATGCTCGGGGGCTAACTTTCGTTTCTTCTCACGAACAGCCTGCTGCAGAGCTAGAGACAGCCTCTCTGCTTCACGACTCTTTCGAGCAGCAGCTCCTCTCTTCCCAGCCGCAACTTTCCTGGGGTCCTTCGTCACTAGTTTCTCCTGTGGAGCAATTTCGGGGGTCTCCTCCTCCATCTTGTTCTTGCTTAGGACAGATATGTCCAAAATGGCAGTGCCTAAAAGTTGCTAGTGCGACAGTTGCAGGTGCTAAGCACATACCGAACTTATGGTAGAGTTCACATGTAACTGTGTTTAGCGCATGCCCTAGAAACGGGTCGGCCTCCAGGTCTGTCACCAAAGCTTGATTATCAGCAATGGGGAGGAACATACTTGCCACTTGTGCGTACATCTGTAGCATAGCCGTGCCCAGGGTCTTTGTTATTGCCGCTCCAAGCCTCGCCTCGTGCCTCGCATATAGCTTCTCAATTTCTTGATCAGGCAAGGCCTCAACCTGTTCCACTGTAAGTTTGGAGTACTTACCTCCTATGTACTGCCCGGCACGTCCCCCAGCCGCTAGTGCTGCCAGCCTTTCACGATGCAACGCATGTCCGGACTGTGGTGTTGTGGTAGGTGGTGATGCATGTCCGGACTGTGGTGTTGTTGTAGGTTCCGGAGCAGACTCTACCGGCTTTGCCTCTTCACGTAACAGCTGGTCGAGTATGGTGTCACAATCCATCACAGCGTTTGCAAATACCCAACGTCTAACTCTAATATAGAAATGCACAGCCCATCCAAGCACACAACATGTGCATATCAGTTGTAATACAACTAAGGCTGTTACGGAGTAACAAAGCACTGCTTCATACATGCTTAGCCGATGCTTAACATATGCTTAGCTGATGCTTAACATATGCTTAGCTGATGCTTAAAATATGCTTAGCTGATGCTTAACATATGCTTAGTATCTAACAAACCTCACCAGCTTTGAGCACTTTATAAGAAAATGGGAACTTGGTCCTCAGTACCAGCTTTGAGAACTCATTGGTTTCGAGTTGCTTTCGCACCCCATCACGTTCCTCAATAGAGTGGATGATGTAGTTCTCATCCAGGCAGTCTTCAAAGCTATCCTTATCCTTGGAATGGAAGAGCGCCACCCATTGTGTCTGCGCTCTGAGGCCTTTCGCAACGGCGTTGTACTTCTGGGTTTGAACCCACAGACTTTGCTGGGCATGTCGCCCGCTAAAAGCTAGATAAGTCAACATAGTCCGCTTCTGCGCAATAGCGTCCTCTGCGCTGCAGTCATCAATGATGTATAACGTTGGTGTCCCCTGAAACATTTTATAGAAGGCCTCTAGCCATTTGAGCAGCCGATCACCGGGGTCAAATATGAAGACCTCGCGATCTGACCACACCCACGGCCGGGCCCGGTATGTTTCATTGTATCGTACCGAAGGGCAAGCAATTACAATATGCTCGAAAACACCCCTGTACGGGCCTTCCAGGAGGTCGAGAATGAATTCTGTTTTACCACACGATGTGGGGCCTGTGATGATGGCCGAGTGTGGCTTAAGTGGGAGCTCCATTAATAAACAGCACTAACGAATCTCCCGGTGTCGATGTTCAGCTGTCCGTCCATAACCAAATAAACGTAGCAGTACAGGGGCCCCGCCGGTTCGGCCTCTTTCGTGATCTGGAGAGTGATGCCCTCAGAGCCGTTCTCTACACGCCGGCCGCTGCCGTGAAGATGGTCATCGTCGGAGGTCCGGAAGTCCAGCCACAAGCAGAATTTTGACGTCAAGTACTCGCCTAGACTAACATCGAACAATCCTAGCTCTTTGGCGACTGCGCTTGTCTCAGTGTGCCTTTTGAGGCCACCAGCGAAGAATTTCCTCGCTTCGTCCCAGAGCTGGTGTGGTGCTAAGCCGTGCGCAAATAGCTGATTGGCTTGTTGTCCTTCTACGATGACTTCAACTTTGGTGATCTGTGGGTTGTAAAACCACTCTGGTTGGCGTGCAAAATCCTTTTGGTTGGCGGGTCTTCCCATAATAGGAGAATGCCTTTCAAAGACTTACAGGGTGTGTTAAGATTGATGTTCCATATCGAGTCCTCCTTTTTCTGAGGGATCCGTCTATGTCGTAGGACCCGCTCGTATAACACCACCATACGGCTCTCATACATGCTCCGAATTAGCCGGGCCAACGTGGGTTCAGTGACTACTTCGTACTCGAGACAGATGTTTTCTAGGGAGTATGAGGAGTTGCCGGCATCTTTACCAGTTGCGCGAATCACACGGGAAGCGTCGTTAAAGGTCAACTCAATCTCCAGCCGATCACTAAGAGCAGATTGGTAGAAGGGCGCATGCGTTTCAAGCAGCTCAAAGTTTAGTGGTATGTAGTACCTGTTTTTGAAGGCCTTCGCGATGGCCACGTCTCTCGCATTGGCGAGGGGCAGAACAACAGCATCCGCTGCACCAACACGCGCCTTGGTCACATTCATGCCGGTACTTGTATCGATGCCTTGATACACAGCGCTCGCCCGCTCCGATTGGCTCTTCCAAAGATCCAGATAGACGTTGTAGACGTCACTGTCCACAAGAGAGAAGACTTCATTGCCCGATAGCCTGACGGTCAGCTTTTGAACCAGTGCTCGGCCGAGGTTCTGGACCACGGACCGGTTGACATCAGGGGAGCTGAGGTCGACATTGAATGCCAGCCGCACCGACCCAGGCACGATAACATCGTGTGCACCGAGATTGGGAAAACGAACTAGTAACTGCTGCTTCGGACCGATCGTAGAAGGATTGTTGGTCACGATTATCGTTTGCCGCAATCCTTTCACACCGAGCGGCTCCCGGAGACGGCGGTAAGGGTTAAGCTTACGACCATATGCACTTGAAGACATGGCTAGTTGTTTATTATTGCTTTGTAGCAATATCTAATATGGATAGAGTTGAGCTGACTGATTTTGGTGGTGAAGAGGGGAGGCCTGAAACGGGTGAGGAAGAAGAGACAGGCTTCATCGACGATGATTTTGATGTCGATAATCCCCACATTGTTAATACCGAGTGGCCGTCACAAGGGGAGACGTCACAGGGGGAGACGTCACAGGGGGAGCGTAACTTATTCATAGAACTAGAAAACAACGCTATTAACGACTATTTTAAAAGGGTGGAGAAGATGTGGGGTATCAAACCTATAACTGGTATAGATTATACAAAAATTCGTTTGGGTCGCCGGAATGCTCTCTATGTTAACCACCAAAGGATTACACAGTATGATAATGGCATGCCGTTAGCTGTGAATAACCTCAGAGTGAGTACCAGAGAGGTATTGGGGTTTGTGGACAAAATACCACCAAAGGTTGTCACCATCCTTGAGGAGACTGCTAGTGATCTGGCGGAGGAAGAAGCTGCTCTAAGTGGTGCAGATATTCAGGCTGTCCCACAAATAGCTTCAAATGTTGGCAACATCTTAGAACGGGCTATGTCGAGTCCAGAAGTGCAGCGGGTTTTAGACACCTCACACGTAGACCAATACCTGGGAGAGAAAGGCTTACCTCCAGTGAGAGAACTCCGGGGGCTCATAGCGCTTGACAAAGCGGTGACAACGATTAAAGGTAAACTCACAAACTATCTGGTTATTCTCGACCAGCAAGATAAAGAGGTCGCCATAAGGCGGCGGAAAATGTTGATAGCACCCAATGAGGAGAGTAGGGACTTTCAAGAGCAAAAGATTGCCGATATTGAAGAAGCTAAGAAGAGGCTTTTAATAGAGGTCGCTGAGTTACACGAAGACTTACGCACCCAATTCAGTCGGATCCGTGAAACCATTCATCGGGTGGTCAATGAAGACACCACACTGGGTGCGAGGCTGCGGACTCTGTTCCGAGAGCAGGGTATCACCATAGCGAGCATTCTCACAGCGATCGGCCTCTTAATTTCCACTATCACCCTAGCCATTACTGGTGGTGGTGGTCCTACCCCACCGCCTGGCCCGCCACCTATCCCACCACCTGGCCCGCCACCTGGCCCTGGGGCTAAGGAATGGATTCGGCAGAAACTGAAAGACCTAGCGAGCCTTCTAGCCAGGCTAGCTGGTAAGGCTGCGGAGGCACTCCCAGGAATCATAGGCGGTATTATCTCCTGGCTTCTTAACTTCTTGAGTAAGGGTGTGGGATGGCTGGCTGGAAATCTCTGGGCATTAGTGGTTGCACTCGGTGGCTTGCTGCTGCTGGCTATCAGAGAGCGGCTAATTGCGGTGAACAAACCATAGGACCACTAGACCGACTGCGACACCCCCAGCAATGAGTGCTATCTTTTCATTTTGATGTTGCAGCCCAGCTGCCTTATCAGCTATGCTAATGGTCGGCAGCGCTGGCTGAGCAATGCTGGGCAGCTCTACCGTCGGCTGTGCAATGGTGGGCAGCTTAGGGGCATTAATGGTTGTATTCAGGCCACGCTTTAGGCCTGGCTCTGCGATGATGATCATGTTGTTATATCCAGCTATCTGGCCAATGCGGAGCAGCATGTCGCTGGGGGCCATATACAACCCCGTTCCAAAGACATAATTAACTTCTGAGCTCGCTCCTGATATCTTTTGATGGCCGCCGCGAGATCGACGGGCGCAGAGATGGCGTCTTCTACTAATACCAGGAATTGCTTCTGGGCATCAAACGCCGTTCCGGTTCCCAGAATTCGTGTTCTAGTCTGAGCCTGGGCCCCTAAGATGGCCCACACATAGGTTCGAATGCTGTCATTTATTCGCTCAACACCGGGGCGTGTGAAGCCCTGTGACTTGTTAAGAATGAAAGCCTGCCAGCCAGAATCAGCGTGAATATCGTCTTGCGAGATATAATCTATGTGTAGTATGTCATTTGTGGTTTGTTGTGTGAATGAATGGCGCTTTGGGTCATATACACCATCATGTCCATCAGGCAGGGCGCGATAACCAGTGTTCGTCCAGTAAATGTATACACTCCCCAACCCGTTATTCCTCCCGAGCCGTCTCCAGTTATCATTCTGGGGAATTCCAAATTCCGCGCATATACGCTGATAGGGTCTTACATCGTAGGGATTTTCAAAGGCGTTCCAACCCTGGTCTTGTGGTAGAGCCACACGCATCTCTTTGAGGATTCGACGAATCTGGTAGTAGACATGGAATACGAAGACGGCTCGCGTTAGTGGGTCAGGGCCGGACAAATGCTCCTGCGCGGACACTCCACACCCTACCGTGGCACACCATACTGCGAAGTTGAGTTGGTTTTGCCAGAATTGCATCGGATTGCTGTACCAGGCTTGCACGGTCTGGTCTGACTCCACGTATGGCAACCGGTATTTTTCAAACATGTTGGGGAACTGTGTCGGAAAGGCTCCTTGGAGGTTGACCTGTATGTCCACCTTTGTGAGATCCTTTATTTGTGCAAACGGGTATACCCCACCCGTCGGGTATTTGGCGTCCTTATTGAACTCGTAAGCAGTCATTATTATTAGCTGTGCTAATATGTTTTTCACACTTAGCAACGTCCAACATGGGGAACCCATCCCCCTCAACCCGGTCCTAGACAATCGCGATGGTGACCTAGAGGTGGCTATCGTGGAATTGTTGTTCTACCCCGCGTGGGTTAATATTTCCGCGAAGCTGAAAAACAATTGGTTCAAACTTGATGATGAAGTTGTTACTATCCCCGACGGGTATTATGATGTCTGTGCTCTTAACAAACAATTCTTTGAGCCACGGAAGCTCTCTTTCTCTCAACCCCGCAACTGGCCTTGTAAGTCTCAGTGGTATAAAATCGGGGGTGGTCTTAGGGTTCGGAGGGCTAGGTGGGGTTCTTGGGTTCGGCATAGACTACAGAAGTGAGCGGTTCAATGAGGTGTTTACATTCTATGCGGCGAAGTTTCCTAACCTTATCATATATAAGGAGTTGTACATTCATCTCGAGGGCCTATCATCATATGAAAACCGTCATAATTCGCTTCCCTCCACACTCCTCCGGGCTGTACCTGTTAAAAAAGAGGAATGTAATCAAGGGAGACATGAGATTTTCTCTGTGCCTCATTATAAAAGGCTAGAAACTGGAACGGTAGGGGGTATAAGACTTTCGGTCCGAGATGAAAAGGGTAACGACGTGCCACTGGCATATCTAAGCTGTGTACTTCACATCAGACATGGTTGCTCCGTCGGGTATTTACCATCCTTATGAACTCATAAATTATCATTATTAGACGTGCAAAAATGTACATCACATTAACCAACATTCAGCATGGGGAACCCATCCCCCTCAACCCGGTCATAGACAACCGCGATGGTGACCTTGAGGTAGCTATTGTGGAATTATTGTTCTATCCAGCATGGGTTAATATTTCCCAGGAGCTGGCCAATAATAAGTTCCAGGTGGGGGGTAAACAGATTGTTATCCCCAATGGGTACTACGACATATGTACCCTCAACAAGCAATTCTTTGAGCCTCGCAAGTTTTCTCTGACGCTGAACCCCGCAACTGGCCTTCTACATCTCGCTGGTATGTACGATCCCGATATGTTAGAGGGGGGCCTAGCCCATACTCTTGGGCTTTTTGAGTGGGAATATACTAATGACGGGATGGTCGGAAAAGAGTTTCCCAAACTCCTCTTATATAAGGAGTTGTACATTCATCTCGAGGGTCTATCATCATATGAGAACCGTCATAATTCGCTTCCCTCCACACTCCTCAGGGCTGTGCCTGTTAAAAATGTGGAATGTAATCAAGGGAGACACGAGGTTTTCTCTGTGCCTCGTTATAAGAAGTTGGAGACAGGAACTCTAAACGATATTAGACTTTCAGTCTGTGATGAAAAAGGCAAAGCCGTGCCGCTGGCATATCTAAGTTGTGAACTCCACATCAGAAAACACAATGGCTGATTCAGAAGGTCCAGGAAGGCATCGCCCAAGAGCATGCTCTACCCTAACCTTTGCTGATTTGGCCGACACTATTGGGTGGCGGGAGCCGGGTCATAACTACAAGATCTATGGCCTCCAGCTCACTCCCCAGGGGGTCTATGCTCGTGCCGCCATAGACCATCCCGACGACGATGACTGGGATCTGCAGCTTGAGCTTCGCACGGGATATACTCACCTCGAGCCCAATGGGATACTTATCAGGTTAACCAACATGGGCAAGGTGTTTGTGAGTTATCAGGCCTGCAGGACAGTCACACGCCCCAACAAGTCTCCTGTTGTGACCTACCAGTCATTTCTGAAAATGCAGTGCGCCAGGGCTCTCTTCTATGCCGTATCGGTGACTGAGGCTAAAGTCCAGGGGACTAAATATTGTCTGAAGGCTGTTACAGAGTGTAAAGCTGACCTTGATATGCTAGGTAAGCCTCCTAAGGAGTCAACCATCTATCTCGAGTTAGCTATTGGGGCTGTGGTGCAGACTGAGTTTGCCCCAGTCCTTCCTGGGGTCTCTATTAAATGGAGTGCGTCATCACTCCCCAGGCATGTTGCTCTCGTCATTACTTCCGCGGCCGACGGGACGTGGGCGGCCCGGGCAACAGAGACGGACATTATAGTAGAGCTCGGTGAGGTTGCGGTGGATGAAATCATTTTTAATACCGTTACTGCTTTTGTCCGGCTTTTGTTCACTACAGGGTCGATTAGCACCGTTCGCATTGAACATTTAATATCTCAGTTGAAGAAGTAGGTTTGACGCGCAAAGAATAATGTCGCTCTATCCTACAATCGATACTAGTGACGGCGGTGCCTATCGTATTCAAGAGCTTACCCGTCTTCGGAAGTCTCTGGAAGATGAAAGGGACAAACGGGCTGCACTGTATAAAAAATATCGGCGTGCCGTTAATGCATTAGACGCTGTGGACAGCGCGATGCTGGCGGCTAGCCTTGGTATGGGGGTGGGGGGTGTTGGGCTTCTTACCACCATTATCGCTGCCCCTATAGTTGTCGGGCTCGAGATAGCTGCCCTAGCTTGTGGAATCATGTCCGCTGGGAGCAAGCTAGCGTCCCGCAAACTAACATCAAAAGCTAAGAAGCATGATGAAATTTGCACTCTGGCGACGGCTAAGCTTTCTAGTATAGCCGACCTTGTTTCAAAGGCTTTGGATGATGGGAGAATTTCAGACGTGGATAACCTGTATACATGATCAGGAAAATCTGGGGCCGCCCCCCTATTCCACCGAACGATCCGCCAGTGGATAATGCGCGGAAGGATATACTCCTCAGATAAACAAGGTGTGTATGAACATTTTTTCTCTCCCGCGTGTCACGGTTGCTCGCAATGGTGGTTGGCCGACGACATTTGCGCTAAGCCACACCTATAGGCCCTCTGGGCTATATTGAGGATCTAACTTCACCCCTTTATAGAGTAGCAGTTTGATTCCAGTCGTCTTTTCAAACTTCCAAACCATCCTATGAAGTGCGTCTAGTGTGCAACGCTCACACATCTCATATGGTTTCCTAACACCCCTCTCACAGAATATACACTCTTCTATCACCTCGCCCCGCTTTGCCTCATGCCAAGAACAATAAAGGCCGATGGCTGGGCGGCCGCAATGAAGTTCTGTGCCGAGCTTCGGCCACTCACATCCATAGGTCTCCATCTGTATGTGCCCAATAAGTCAGCCTCTAATTCGACGCGCCCTAATATTTTCAGATATAGCACCATAACGAAAAAAAAGTCGCCTAAACCATCACGCGAATTTTTAAAAAAAAAGAATTTTAAAAAAATGCAAAAGTCGGCTTTGTGATTCGTTCCCCCACCCCTCTCAGAGGATGACAACAACCCGGGTTTTTATGCACACAACTTGCCATCCTCCGAGAGATGTGAGGTGTGTTGGTTAAACCACATGTATAGAGATTAGGCGACCCCCTTGGTTGCTAATCGAAACGAAATACTAGCGAACCTAGAAGGTGCCCCCATCCGCACTACGGCAGCCTAGAATATTGAATGGAAACCCGGGTTTGAGCATGCAAACCATTCAATTTCTAGACCTGCTGAGTGTGATGTGGTTTAACCAACTTGACCACGCCACCGACCAAGGTAACAGCAACATTTTGTGGTTATATGTCACTATTAAAATATGTAGTATACATTTGTATATAATTTTGTACATACATTTGTATATAATTTTTTTTTTGTACATACAATGTTGTTTTTTTTCAATGTATGTTATAAAAAAAAGCAAAGAAATTAATAAAAGCTTATAAAAGCAAGATTTTGTATATCACTGGCTCAGCGCGCATTGATTAACTTCCACGTCACTTGTTGGCGGGGGAAATAAGCGTGCTGTGTGTAGCACATTCTGTTAACGAACGTGTGGTGGTAAAAAAAAAATAGCCCGCCGTTTTTTTTGGAGCTTTGTGGCTGCAGGCGTAAAATATATCACACCGGCTTGTGTTGGGAGATATGACAGCTTTTCCAAAATATGTCTGAGTAATATATCGTGGCGAGCGGCTCGGTCGCCATGCGTGCGCTCCGGGATACAGAGGACGGCCCGGTCGGGCGGTCGCGCCCCGGGGCCCTGGGGGGTGGAGCCCCCGGGGGTTGGGTCCCTAGCGGGCTTTCTTTTGGCGCTCCTGTAGTGCTCCGACCCTTTTGGCCCCAAACCGCTAATTGACATCTACTAAGCTTTCTGGAAATCCCTTGAGGTAAAGAGGAGAAGATCGCTGCAGTTATGGGGGGTCATGCTTTGTGCAATTCTACGGCAGGGGGTTTGGCATTCTACGGAAACAGTCGGAGCCATTCATTCAGTGGCATGTCCTTTGCAGAACCTCGCTCCCATAACAACCTTCCGGAAAACGTCTCGATCATAAGCAAGATATCCCGCGTCCGATACACTCATCTGGAGATCAGCTGCCACATCCTGCGCCTATCTTATCTTTGGCCTTCCTCTGTTCTCAGGCACATACCCCTCCTTCATTGTTCTCTCCAAACTTTAATGACGGTTCAAGTGACCAAAATATTTCAATTTTCTTTGTTTTATCGTCTTTAATAGCCAACCCCCATCAAATTTCGGCTCTTGAAATATGGATGCTTATGTTCTTTTCTTTATCCAAGATATTCCAAGAACCTATCTATAACATTTATATTCAAAAGCATTTATGCGCTGATCAGCTTGATTATTAAGTGTCCAGGTCTAACAGGCGTATATTGCAATTGGAAAGATCAGTCTGAGCCAGATGGGGTAAAATCTGGCTCTATGAAGTCGAACCACTCGCCTTTAATCTTTAACCTCCTCCTTCTTCTTCTGCGTTCATCAGGAGAGTTTTCTTTGTCCGGACATGATAGCGTTGTGCCTGTTTACAGCAGAGATGCGTTCTTGCGCCGTTAGGCCGACACATCCGACTTCTGCTGGTATTTGTTGACCGAGCTAACCTTCCTGGGGACCTCTAACCTAAACCCGCTCAATTACCGGGACGGCTAAACAGGTCAACAAACACTCGCAGAAGCCGGATGTGTCGGTCAAAAGGTATATATATCGCAGCTTTGATGTAATCTGTCACAACGCAATTCATTCTTATGTTCCATTCCGAAAAGAAGCAAACAGAAAATCCTAACCTGCACAGTTCGCGGCGACTGCACTAGCCAGGCGGCCTTCATTCCTCAGGCTCAAAGACCCCTCTGCTATACACCGCAAGATACTATATTGGCAGTAAATGACAGTTCCATGCTATGTTTCACAGGATCGGACGAACGAGGAAGAACAAAAAGAACCTGCTGAATGATAGCCCTGTTAGTATTCCGGTCTAGTCCGACATATTTTATTTTTACTTTTTATTTTTTTTTTTTTGTATTTCCTTGTTCAGTTACTGGCGCTACGATGAAAGACTTACAAACGCAATTCGTAATTCCGATTCCACGTTCGAAACATGGCTGCAATTTAGTTTAGCTTAGTTTAGTTGATGGCTCAGCATCACGGCACACGGGTGTAACCCTTAAGTGCTCCGCTCTCCTCCTAACTCAAAGCTTTGATCTAGTTTTTATTTGTATTAAAAGTTAGTTCCATGTTCTTTACAGAATGTCACAATCAACCCCAGCATTTAATGACTGTGATGGTCTGGGAAATTGTGAGTTCAGTAATTTGCCATTCCTTTCTCATAATATTGTGAAATTGAAAGCAAAGCAGTCTGCTCCCAAATTACCGGCGGTCATTGCCCTGAAGCCACAGACTTATATTTTGTTAAATTATGATTCATATATTATCATTCCGATTATTGCAGTGTTTAAATTCAGCATGGCCGAATGGATAGGAACGGGCTTTCTTAAACATCCAGTGTGTTGATGCCGAGATAAGGGGTTGAACTCTTACAATGGACAGTTCGACTAAAATGTTGACTTCTCGTCCTTGATTTAAGGACGTAAATTACAATTTACTGAAGTCGGAGTGAGTTCGCCTCATGGTAAAATACACTGATAACAGGGAAAGCTAATCCAGACGCAACATTCAGATAGAATGAAATGTGTATAGACTCCGCTTGAATTCAAAGTGGGCGAGCGTAAAAAAAAAAAATCAAAGTATGTGGGATGGGTATATTTAAATTGTAGCCGTTTTTATGAGGCCAGTCAAAAATTGTCATTCTCTAAGATGTGGTCATAAATTATATTAAAAGTTCACTTTTAAAAATTAAATATAAATGTAGAACGCTTAAAGGTGATTATAAAATGTATGTAATCAAAGTTTAGAAAAATTTATTTCTAGAAACCTACATGCATTATTCTTACCTTTATAGCTTCTGACTGGTGTACTTTATATTTCATTTCTTAAATAAGAATGAAGAGATTTTTGGTTAACTTATGATATTATATCTAGGTATACAATTTCCTTTTTTTAATTTTAGTAGTCTCCCTTGTCCAGATATTAGATGTTTATGTCCCCTCTCATTGCTTATCTAGGTGGGTTGTTTTTTTGTTTTTTTTTAGATATCTAGTAATTCTGCAGAATGCTTGAACGTAAGTATTAATACGTGTAGTGATCAATCAAGGTATTACTATCATGTTATTATGATATTTTAAATATTCTCTAAGCAAACGTAATTGCACCAGCATTTGGCAGAGAGAGAGAGAGAGAGAGAGAGAGAGAGAGAGAGAGAGAGAGAGAGAGAGAGAGAACGAACGAACGAACAGACTTTATTTTCAAAGGGTAACAAATTGGGCACGCAGGCCCGTCTTACATTCGGCCCTTCCAATCTCTCATCTTTCTTTCATCAACAGTGCATAGGAAAAAAACATTGTCACGGGAATTTTGTAAATATAAACAATGCATATTACTATGTTATGTGATTCATCCACCACCCACCCACACATCCCCCATTCACTCCAACTCCTCCACTCAACCACACACATAACCCACACACACACATACATTCCCCCACCCATCCACCACATCCCTACAACTACACATCTCCCCACCCACACACACCTCTCACCCACCACACATCCCATCCACCCACACCCAAAGCACATATACATTCCCCAACCCACACATCCCCCACCACACACATCCACCCACCTTCAAACACCTCCCCACCCACTCACATATCCTCTACTCGTCCCATTGTCCACCAACAATCACTCACCCACATATCCTCCTTCACCCACACACCTCCAACCACCCAGCCAAACACACATTCCTCAGCCACACATCCCACACGCACACGCACATCTCCCCGTCAACTCACATATCAACCACCTACCCACACACAAATTCCGAACCCACCCACATAATCTCCCATCTCCCCCAGTTCACTCACAGATCCCGAGCCCACCCCTACAAACATCCACTAACACCCACACATCCCTCACCCACTCAATAACACATACATCTCCTATCTACCCACACACACTCACACACCCTAACCACCCATCTAAATACACATCCCCCACTCTCACACACATCCTTCACCCACCCGCACACCCAACTACACCCCCACCCACACACACATCCTTTAGCCACTCCCACCTCCCCTCCCACACAACACCACACCCACAGACATCCCAAAGACACATCCCTCACCCACACACACATCTCCTACCCATCCACACATCCCCAAACTACACTCACCCTCACTACCTATACACTACATCCTCCATCCAGCCACACACACCCCCACCCAGCCAGACATATCCCCCACCCACACACACAAATCCCCAAATCCATCACACACCCCTCCCCCAACCCACACACATCCCCCACAAATCTCTCACCCACACACACACTCCCCACCCATCCACCCAAACATCCCACACTCATACACATCCCTCACCCACACACACATCCCCAAACCCACAACCACCCCCACCTGCATACATCTCCCACCCACCACATATCCCCACCCACACATATATCCCTAACCCATCCCATAACCCACCATCAATCATCCACTCACATATCCTCCTCCACCCACTCACCCACAGCCACCTAGCCAGACACACATCCACACCCATATACACATCTCCCCGCCAACCCATACATCCCGCACGTGCCCACACACAAATCCCCCACCCACCCATACAATCCCACCCCGCCCACCCATACATCCTGAACCCACCCACACACATCACGAATCCACCCACACACACATCCCCCCATCCCCCAACCTACTATTATGATCAAACTCCCACACACACATACAGTGACGATCGTCATGAGCATTGTCGCAAAATTGTAAAGAAAATGGGGAAAAATTGTACACATACATTTTGTAACTTAAAAATTAGTGATGCAATTCAACTCTCTCTCTCTCTCTCTCTCTCTCTCTCTCTCTCTCTCTCTCTCTCTCTCTCTCTCTCTCTCTCTCTCTCTCTCTCTCTCTCTCTCTTTATTACACAGGCACACACTCACACTCATTAACTCTCTCTCTCTCTCTCTCTCTCTCTCTCTCTCTCTCTCTCTCTCTCTCTCTCACTCATACTCCCTAATTCTCTCACCCACTCTGCAGTGATGTACATGTGTTCATATTATAAATTATAACATCAATTGGCATTCAAAATGGTAATATGAACATGAGAATACACAAAATATATGGAATAGCATGTTACATCATATGCGTGCGGTTAAATCTCTCTCTCTCTCTCTCTCTCTCTCTCTCTCTCTCTCTCTCTCTCTCTCTCTCTCTCTCTCTCTCTCTCTCTTCTCTTCTCAACAACACACTCCCATAGACACTGACAAACAATACGCGCACACATACACACACATTAACAGATCCATTCTTCCACTGTCTCTCTCTCGTTTGCTCACTCTCTTTCTCTCTCTCTTCTCTCTCTCTCTCTCTCTCTCTCTCTCTCTCTCTCTCTCTCTCTCTCTCTCTCTCTCGCAATATCACTATTTCGCCCATTAAGTCACTCTCTCCATCTTTCATTTACTCAATATCACACTCTCTTTCACTCTCTCTCACACACAGACAGACACACACCCTCTCGCTATCAAATACACACTCCCTCGTATACACACGATAGCATATACACATACATACACGAGCATACACACAATATACACGCGCACATTCACACATATCCCCTCGCACACATACACACATCCACACCCATACACACATACTTACACACACACACACATACAAATACACACTCCCTCGCATACACTGCATGGATGCACACACATACACGAATATATATATATATATATATATATATATATATATATATATATATATATATATATGCACATATACACGCGCACATACATATAGACACACGCACACATGTACGCACACATAAACACACATATAAACATACTTACACACACACAAGCACACATACAAACACACATTTACACACACTTACATATACACATCCACACGCACATTCAGACGTGCACACACATAACCCACATACACACACATAAACACACGCATACACACATATGCACACACGTACACACCAACCCATCCACCCCCACACATACTCACACATACACGCTGCCTCACATAATCTCACCCTCTCACTCTCATTTACTCTCTAAACCCCACTAACTAACTCTATTACTAGTACAGACAAGTACACAGACACACACATACTCACCCACTCTCTCTCTCACTCATTAACTTCTCATGCACTCTCTCACTCACCCACTGTCTCTCTCTTGCACACTCACTCGCTTTCACACTCACTCACTCACGCTCATTAACACATACTCACAAATTCTCCCCCTCACTCACTAACTCACTCTCCCTTACTCACTCACTCACCCGGCGGCTCTCTAACTCACACTCACTCACTCACTCACTTTCTCACTCTCTCACACAGACAGGTATACACACAACACAACCTCTCTCTCACACTAACTCATTCTCTCACTCAATCTCTCACACATACGTGTACACAGACATTTACTTACTCTTTCACCCTTGCAGGCACACGCGCATACACACTCTCATACACACTCTCTCACTTTCTCTGTCTCATACTAACTCTCTCACTCTTTCTCATTCACTCTCTCACCCACTCTCTCACTCACACAGTGTAAAATGATAGTGAAAAAAATGATAGTAAAAAAATGATACCAGTAGGTGACTTATGGAGGCATATAGTCGGTATGAAGTAAGTATTGAAAGAGTTTTCGGTTGAATGTGTAGGGACTCACTGGCGTTTTCAGATCTGGTGGAAGGCTATTCCACAAGTGAGCACCAGAATACGCGAGACGTGTTTTGAATAAATCCAATCTAGGCTTAGGAACCTGTAATAAATTTAAGCGCTTGCTGTTCATTGCATTAGATTGAATTTACGGTAGAAGATACTCTGGGGTATTTTCAGATATAATTTCATTCACTAATTTGGCTTTGTTAAAAGGGAATCGCTTTCGAAGTGGTAGAAGTCTTAGATGACTATATAAGTTATTACTTTCAACGTGCTTTATGCCAGAAACTAGACGTATAGCGCGGTTTTGAAGCGAACACAGTCGTTTCTTATTAGATATAGGGCACCCATCTCAGACTGTGGAACAATAGTCGAGAGGTGATTGGATATAGCATGCATAGAATATTTTTCGTGTGCTTTCATCCAAGAAATTCTGAATTTTAGTAAGTTGGTAAACTTTTTGTGCTATTCTCTTGGTGTGAACGTGAACATGAGAGCTCCAGTTTAGATGTCTGTCATTTAAAAGACCTAATGTTTTGTGTTCATTTAAATTAACTATAGGTAACGTGTCCACGTGGAGATCGAGCGGTGCCCCAGTTATGGCTAGGGTCTGTAGTTTTTGTCTGGTCGTTATTAGCATGGATTTGGTTTTTTAGATGTTAATAATCATGCGGTTTTCATTGCTCCATCTACTAAGGTTATCAAGTTCGTTTTGCAAAGAGCTCTATAAGTCACTAAGGTTCTCTTGACTAGTGTATATAGTGAAGTCGTCTGCAAATAGGTCACACGAAGTATTGAGATATAAAGGAAGATCGTTAATATAAACTGCAAAAAGCAGCGGTCCTAGTATTGAGCCCTGAGGCACACCAATATTAAGTCGTGTGGGTTTTGATAGACAGTTATTGAAGGACACTACTTGTTGTCTGTCGGATAAAAATGACGTAATTAGGTTCACCATACCTGTGCTAGTTTTCATTTGTTTGAATTTTCTAATTAAAATATCATGATCTACCATATCAAAGGTCTTTTTAAAGTCTACAAATACTGCTCCACAAATGTTGCCATTGTTGATACAAAGATGCCAGTTATCGGTCATTTTTGTTAGGGCACTATGGCAAGAATATTTAGGTCGAAACCCAGATTTACTGTCAATTATTAGATCGTTGTTAATTAAATGGTGTAATGTTATTTTATGTATGTGTTTTTCTAATGGCTTTGATAGCGACGATAGTAAGGAAATGGGTATATAATTACCCAAGACGCTATTATCAGTTGAGCCATTTTTAAGTAGAGGATAAACTTCAGCAATTTTAAAGGCAGGTGGAAAGTAGTTTTTAGACAAGCACTGATTATATATGAACGTTAAGGACTCACTAATAATTGGTGCAGCACAACGAAGAATTTTATTACTGATACCATCTAGGCCTTCTGAATTTGTTGCTTTGAGCTTTGAGAGATATTTATACACTTCTGCAACAGACATCAAGGGAATCTCAGGGGGAATATTTCTAGAGCATTTCTCTTCACAGAATGATGACAGTGAGCTTAAATTACAAGCTGAGTCTGGTATTGTGGACTTTAGATTCTCTATTTCTGATTGAAAAAAGCAACTGAAATCCTCGCATGTTATAGTGCTCGGTATTGCTGACTCTGAAGATTGTTTCTTGTTGGTTAGCGAGTTAATAGCCTTCCATATATTTGTGTTATTTGATTTATCTGCAATCAAATTTTTGAAATGATCTTTCTTTATCCTACGAATTTCATATTTAACTTTATTTCTTAGTCTGCGGTAATTGATAAAATCTTTATTTTTGTGCGCTGTATCTCCTTCTCTCATGATTTCGTGAACTTCACGTGTACCCATGGAGATTTATGTTGATTCTTCACTCGAACTTCTTTAACTGGCACATGTTTATCAAACACACTGTAGGCTGTCTTTGTCCAGTAAGCTAGTGCATCATCCGGATCAGGAAGTTGGTAAACATGTTCAAGGGCTGCATTTTTTAAGTCGTCTAAAATAAACTTTGGTTGAGAGCTTTTAGATTTCTAAATTTGATGATTAAATGTTTATTTTAGGAGATTTGAACCCAGTTTTAGACCACGTACAACATATTGGGTAATGGTCACGAACTGCACTAACAGGAACAGAACATTCGATAATATTAACTGGACAAGTAACATATATATGATCAATTATAGTTGAGGAGGTGCCTGTAACCCTTGTGGGACGGTTTATTAGTTGTTTGAAATCGTAAGATAGAATGATATCGTCCCATGTCTGGTTGGATTTAGTAATATCTATGTTAAGGTCGCCTAATATCATGACTTCTCTACCTTCTGTAAACATTCTATTCATCATTGTAGTGAAACAGTCATACCAGCTGTACCCAGCACACGGATTCCGATATAGGTATCCAATTAGAAAAGGTTGCTGACTGGCTGGCTTCACCTCTAACCAAACACATTCTATCTCTACTGACTCGAGATCACTTCTACGGGAACAGTTGAGAGAATTGGAAATGTATACAGCAATACCTATCTCTAATTTTTGATTTGCGTCTCTTCGAATTACTTTAAACCCCTTAAGAGTGATTTCAGTGTCGGTTATTTCGTCGTTGAGACGAGTTTCTGTGATTCCAAACACGTGGAATTGTTTGCACAGTATTACCGAAAGCTCAGGTAATTTATTGAGCAAATGATACATGTTTAGATGGCCTAAACGTAGGCCATGTTTGTGAAGCCACAGATCGTGATTGGCGAACATTGCACGATGAAAGAATGATGTCGCTTGCGGTAGAAAATTTCAGAGTTTTTGAAACTTTATTTAGTAGTAGTTAAGACTATTAGATTGGGTAGGAAAATGTCTGTACTGGAGTGACATCATGAAAGCTTGATGCAGGGCTGCAGGATTGTATTTCATTAGCTATTGAAGTTGGCGGTTCCACTGATAGGAGTGTAGATTACCATCCAACGAGGGACCACTGCTGTGAGAGTTAATGGAAGTGTCTACATTAGAAGCATACATCGGGGGCACAGCAACATTGTTTAACGGTGTCCCCTTTGACATAATAGGGGAAGGCTGCTTTATGGGCACGGGAGGAAACAAAACATCATAGTTAGCAACACTGGGATTGGAGCATGGGTTGCTATCCACGGCATTGTATTCCTGGGGTATAGGCAATTGTGGCGCAGGAAGAGAAGGAGCGTTTTCTGAACACTTAGAGGTGGCTGTCGCCGGGGGTGAAGTTCGGTTTACTCCTGTAACTGGTGCTGGCTTTTGTGCACGTTCGGGATATTTTATGTTCTTCGCTAGTATACTACTTCCTAGCTTGGAACAATGTATTTGATCCCTGTATAATTTTTTCTTAGGAGCCCCGGACGACGAAGTAAAGAACGGGGTGTTATTAATGAAACTAATGGCATTGTCTTTACACAATTTATACAAAGTTAGATTGGCAGCATCGGCAGTCCGACGCTGGAATCCATAACATGGTGGAATGATGGATGAAATGAACATAGATGAGTTAGGAAATTTATTCCGTAACAGTACCTCCAGCGTAGATAGTTGTGAGGTGCTTATGACGTTATTATCCATTATGTCATTGACACCAATATGGACTGTCGCTTTTTTAATTCTCTCATTCACTTGGAATTTTCGCAGTGTAGCGGTAAACCTATCAATGTCAGCGCCTGGTAGAGGGAAGATTGAAGTTGACTCGCTGTCAGAAGATGACATGCGATCACTATAGATTCCCTTTAGCAGGGAGTCTCCAATGATAACATGAGTTGCACTGTCATCTATTGTTAGTTCACGCTGCTGGAGTGTCCGCTTGGGCTGTTGTTGTCACTGACCACTGTGGTCTTTCTTGTATTCTTGTTTATTACAGCTTGCTTGCGTTGGTTGTTGATGCCCAGTAGTGGTAACAATTGAACTTTGTGATTCCTGGTCTGCTGCTGGAGAGTCTACACTTAAGGCCTGGAACCTGTTGCTGATATGCACATCAATGGGGTAGATGGATGGTGTGCTTTCTACAGGTTTAGAAGTAGTTTTGTTGATTGTAGAAACTGTCTGTATGTCATTATGCGACGAACATTCACTGGTAACACACGCATCTACAACACCAAGGATAGTTTCTGTCTGTACACTTTTATTAAATGACTGTGCACTTTTTAGTTTTAAAGCATGTATGGATGCTTTGAAAGTTTCCTTCTAAGGAGGCGGATTTCTTCTCGAAGAAGAAGCTTTTCGTTTTTAAGCACAGCAAAAATATTAGTGGTGTTGCTGGTAATAAAATCTTTTAACCTCATCTCCAGAGCCTGAATTAGTTCACTTCAATTATTGTGGCTCTGTGGTTCGGCCGAAGAAAGAGTGCTTGAAGGTGATGAGCTGGTTTGATCAGATTGAGCTGGTGAATTCTGTTGTATGTCCAGCTGGAATTCAGTATCTGATTGTTCACTAGACAACACGATTGAGGTTGGCGATGAAGATGATCGATTTATTCGCTGAGCTGGCGTGCTCGTCAAAATTTGTCCCGTCTTGTTTTTGTTTACATTGTGCCGCTTGGACACAGTTGATGACCGCAAGTTGGAGGACATTTTGGCAATATAGGCAGCTCGATAAGGCAAGGAATAAAATAATATTGCAGGCTTTTCTGTAGGTCGTGCGTGACGTTTAACTTGCTAGCAATGCATGGTTAATTCTCACGTTGTCGTGAATCGATAATTGGTAAAATTCAAAAATGGGTGATCTTATCGTCACGAATCACAAAGAAATCCTCATTTAACTAAATACACATTCACATAAACTTGACATTTTGAGTTGTATGTAAATCCAGCTTTAAAACGAACACAATGATGGAGTAAATATACGCGCAGGCCTTTCTGTAGAAGGTGCGTGGTGTTTATCACTTGTTAGTCACGCATGGCAAATTCTCACGTTGTCGTGAATCGATAATTGGTAAAATTCATAGATAGGTGCTCTTACGGCCACATAAAATAAAGAAACTATCATTTCATTTAATAAACAGTCACATAGACTTGAACTGTTGAGTAGTATGTAAATCCGGTTTAGAAAGAACACAATGATATACACAGCATCGTGATTGAAGTGAGTAAACTTCAAGAGAGAGAGAGAGAGAGAGAGAGAGAGAGAGAGAGAGAGAGAGAGAGAGAGAGAGAGAGAGAGAGAGAGAGAGAGGAGAACTATTTGTTCAAAATGAATGAAATTTACAAACGTAAATGGCATTTCCTCTACACATAATATTTATCTACATAAACCTCATAAACTTGCACGGCAGTTCGCCAGTGCGAAAATAAGTGCATGCAGGCCTTGACTGTGCCAGACCAGGTTTTGTTCTGCTCACTTCGCCTATTAATCGTCATCTCTCTCATTCCTATCACCTAGGCCATAGCCACCAGTCACACCACTCAGCTTCTCGTTGTTACTTTGGCGTTGAAATCCCCGAGGATGACAGTAATTTCAATTTTTTACACTGGTCCTGAAGCATGAGATCGTGAGGCGAAGAAATTCATTGGCATTGAGAATCTTTCGAATTTACTGAACCCTTGCTTTCTACTAATCCACATTGTTCTTCTCCGATTTATACAGTGGTACCTCGGGTTACGAACTTAATTCGTTCCAGAATTCGGTTCGTATCCCGAAACGTTCGTAATCCGAAACATTGAAATCAATTAAATAGAGACAATCCGTTTAAAGATGAAAGAATCGTTCTTTTTTTATTAACATCCGGTCGTTTACTTGACAAAACGCAAAGAATACGTGTACTTCACGTATTAATTAAAGATTGATTGATTGATTGATTGATTGATTGATTTAGGAACCGACATTACAGCTTTCGGGGCATTCCAATAAGCGCTCCGTCCCCATTCTCAGCAGCCAACGAAGAGTTCCAACACTAATAGTTCCAGTAGCAATCTGATTATATGTCCTTCTCGCCTTTCCGCTGAGGTTTCGAGCGTCGGCCAGATCCCCTCGTCACACCTCGCTGCCTCATTCTTACCAGCCTGCGGTGATCCATTTGCTCCTCCGAGGTCTACACGAGCTCCCACAAGGCCGTAACCACGACTGCCTTGTCATGCATCAATACTCCACCAAGTTTTGCCGAGCCAGCCAATATGTCCTCCTGTTCATTCCCCAGCCCACCGGCATGCCCCGGAGAAAAGATCCAGGCGATGCTTGCCACCCGTGACCTCCATAGCGAAGCAAGCCACTCTGCACGAAGCTTGAATGCTCACCTTACTCAGCATGCTTTCTGAGTCAGTTACAATCATGATGTGTGTGTGTGTGTGTGTGTGTGTGTGTGTGTGTGTGTGTGTGTGTGTGTGTGTGTGTGTGTGTGTCGTATTCTCCTTCCAGCGGAAAGCTGCACTAACCACCTCCACCTCCATTCTTAAGCTAGATGTTGTGGTATCATACGCCAGGCTCTCCTGCATCAAACGTCGACCATTAGCTTTTGCTAAGAATCCCCATCACTTCTCCTGCCTCTAAAAACCGAACCATCCGTGTAGATAATCACATCACCCGGGCGAGCATTATCCTGAATTAGTTGCTAGATTTCAACTTCCGTGGCACCTGCTGGCCACTCTCTGAACTCCCGGCTCAATGTGATAATAACTCTGCACAAATCTGACTGCTCCACTGGCACTCTGACCCACTCCTCTCCTCGCTTAATGTTCTCTAAGATGCACACCAGTCTGATCGTATCCTCCGCCTGAGCCATCCATGATTTCCCTTTTATCAGTCTCTGACCCTTAACTTCGTCCAGCGCCTCATGCAACGGGTGATCTGTGTCTGCAGCTACTCTGAGGTATGTTTTCGCCTGCATCACCGTGTGCCTACCAGCAACAGTCGGCAGACCAAGGATGTAACGCATACACACTACTGGGGTGTCTCTGGTTCATCCCAGACTGACCCGCATAGCTTCGTTCTGTATGCGCTCTAATTTCACCAGCTGACCCTTTGAGACAGTGAGCAGTCCTAGTCTATAATCAGTCACTGAGAGGATCAAGTGCTGGTATAGTGTGAAGAGCATTCTCTGCTCTGTGTCCATTTCCGCCATAGTTTTAAGTGAGATCTTGTCACAACCCCTTTTGAGATCTTGTCACAACCGACTCCACATGGTCCTTGAAGGACAGACTCCTGTCAAATGTGATTTCCAGATACTTCAGTTTGTTCTCTCTGCTGACACTTCTACCATCTATCGCGAGGTGTGAAACATCATCTCTCACATTCCTGTTGTCCAGAAAGCACCACAATACTACCGTCTTTTCCGGATGGATGACAGCACTCATTTCAATGCACCAATCAATCACTTTGTCTACTGTCACTTGTAGCTCTTTGGCTGTTTGATCCCTATCTCTCCCCTGCCTATATGCAAGAACATAATCTGCAAATGTTACTATCCTACCAATCCCTGGTGCTTCTAGGTTTGCAATATTGCTCGTATACACGGTAAAGACCACCGGTGAGATTGCAGATCCCTGTGACAGTCCTGGGGTTAAAATATGTGGCTCTGAAGTCCACGCACCCAGACGGAGAGCAACTCGAGGAGAATTCGGGACGATTGCGATCCAGTTCACCAACCAGGGATTGACCCCCTTCTTAATCAGTGCGGTCATCAACATATCTTAGCGAACTATATTGTAAGCATCCTCGAATTCAAGCGCTGCCGCAATCGTTTCCTGTCTACTCTGGAACCCCTCATAAACGTCAAAGGTAAAAGTAGCTACATTTGACCAGGTATCTTTTCCTGGCCTGTAGCTCCCCAGGCCTCTTCGAAGAAGCTTCCCCCTTTCCAAAATATCCTGCAGCTTAACAGCGACTTTCTTCTCAACACCTTCCCAAATGTATTTTGAAGGGTCATGATCCTAAAGCCGCTAAGCTTTGAATGATCCTTGAATGATACTATTAATTAAAGAGAAAGAAAACAAACCAAATAAATTAAATGTAAAATTTAAATTTAAAAAAATAAGATTTATTCTATCTTTCTTCCCAAGAAAACACGCATAGGAATTTTGCCGCTTTCTTTGCTATTCTGAATCATTAGTTTCAGGAGTTTCTTTTCGCTGTTTCTTGGCAGCCGACTGGGCATCTTTCTACACCAAGAAATTATCAAGGGCAATTTGTCGCTTCCTTTGTTGGAGAATCTTTCTGAAATGGGTCATCGCGTTTTCATTGATCAGGTTTACTGCCTTGTTAGCAACAAGTTTGTTTGGATGGTGGTTCACAATGAAGTCTTCGACGTCTGCCCACTTGCTGCAAATGTCTTTAATCCTGGCAGCTGAAACGGTCACTGGCTCCTCATCATCGGACGACTTCTCCTCCTTTAATGTCTTTAGCTGTTCATTCTGAAGATCCACAAGCTCGTCTGCAGTGAGCTCTCCAATTTGGTCCTCCAAGTCGTTGCCATCGACTTCCAGGCCCATATTTTTGCCTAGGATAAAATCTAATCTACAACATTGGCACATAACAGCAGAGTTAGCCTGTCCTTCATTGGTTTGTACCCCGGCAGTGCTTTCTCCTCCTGTGTGATAAAGGTAATCTTTGGCATTTTCTTCCAGAGGAGGCACGTTTCATCGCATTTAAAGACTTGTTATGGAACGTAGTTTTCCTCTTTGATGATGTTATCAAATTCCTCCTTGAACGCTTCAGCTTATTTCTCATCAGAACTTGCAGCGTCTCTGTGCCTAATTACACTATGAATGCCATTTATTTATTTTTTTTAAAAAACCTTTTCAAACCAGCCTCTACTGACTTTAAAATCGTCAGTCTCAGAACTTGTACCAAGCAACTCCGACAATAAATCACTGTGCATCAGCTTCGCCTTTTCACATATTATTGCCCCACTAACACTGTCTCCTGCAAGTTGCTTTTCATTGATCCAGACCAAGAGAAGATTTTCAACTTTCTCTAAAATTTGAGGTCTTTTCTTCTGCAGCTTTGTTATGCCTTCAGCCACATCGACTGATTTGAGTAACTCTTTTTTTCTTTATGATGGTGGAGATAGTTGATTTCGCCATGCAGTACTCATTAGCGATGTCACACACACGAACGCCATTTTCATTTTTAATAAATATTTCCTTCTTTATCTCAACTGGTATACGTTTCTGCTTCCTATCAGCACCACTACCGTTCTTCGAACTCATAATTGATGGGGTTAACACGGAAAATAATGAAAGAGATAAACTGAACACAGTGCCACTGCTAAGAAATCTTTTACTGCTGTGTAGTAAGGCCAATGAACACGAAGCTGCGCACGCGTGAAAAACTAGGCTACTAGGCTATCGCTAAGCTATACTGTGTGGCCTTTATTTGTACTGTACGCAATCGTTTGTCTCCAACGTTAAACCTCTCTCTCTCTCTCTCTCTCTCTCTCTCTCTCTCTCTCTCTCTCTCTCTCTCTCTCTCTCTCTCTCTCTCTCTCTCTCTCTCTCGCCTTCGTTCTTAAACCGAGGCATTGTTAGTTACCCGAGACAAAATATTTTCGAAGTTATTGTTCGTAACCCGAATTGTTCGTGACCTGGGGCGTTCGTAACCCGAGGTACCACTGTACATCCATCATAGTTGATACCCCCCCCCCCTTTTTTTTTCTAAATTTCCACCAGAATGGTTTATGCTCCATACCTCGGAAGTTATTATGCCCTCTGGTCTCACATATACCTAACATTTTAATATTCAGTCTTCTCATTTCTTTCATAATGTTATCAAAGTTTGGTATGGGCGTGGTTAAGTTTAAGGATATGGCAATCAAACATTAAAAAAAAAAATATATATATATATATATTAGACCAATGTCATTCAATCCGATCCGATTTGTGAAAACAAAAAATAGAAACTTTCTACCTCGTTCAACCGGCCTCAGTGGCGTTGGTAATATTTGCAGTGGTTCACAGTGAGGTATAGATTGTTCTGGTAATACACGTTCTTATCCATTCGGCCATGCGGACCTGCACTTAGTGATTTTAAAGCCAACAGGGAATTGTCTTAAAAATTCAAAAGGCGCACTGGCGTGCATAGTGTTACCAGGCACGGCAAATGGGTGAGTTCGGACAAGTCTGGGGGGGGGGGGGGCGAAAAATTGTATTAAATACTACATTTATTCTCTATAAAATGTGTTTTTGGTATGTATTTTGAAATTTCTAGAACGAATGAATTGGATTTATATGGAAATAACTGCCTCGGTTTTCAACGGTTTCGGATTTCGTCGAATGTGTTCGGACGAATTATCGACGAAAACCGACGTTTTACTGTACTAACTAAGCGATAACGTAGCCAGTCGCCTCTAATGACATAGTATGTTGTTTTCCTCTCATGTGGACCCCGGTGAGACAAAGTGCATATTTTCATCACAATTCTTGTTTTAGTTCATTATTTCCTTGGATTTCCATAATACCATTGCTTTCAACTGTCAAACTGTCTGTTATCTACTGACTGGGACAAGGCACCAGGGCCGGGTTATATACTGGCCAAGACCTATTGACGCATCCTCGTCGAGCGTATTGGGCAACAGGTCCCTTCGGGGTCCTGGCTAAAGTCAGTTGGATCGCCGATTCCTCCGAAGTCGGAGAGTATCTGCCTTTACGGAGAGGAACCACCAGTCTTCACACCAATAAGCCAGACATGGGACAAAGTATACTCACGCAAACCTCAGGTCCTGTATGACATCACACTGATGTTGGACAACAGGATGCCTTCATCCGACATACATGACTTCGCTTTGGAGCTCAAGCCAACGAACACAAGCAAGCAAGCAAGCATCTACTAACTATAGTAGCTAATGGTGTAGGGCAAGGGGGTGGGGAGTGGGGGGGGGGGGTTCTTGACCCTAAATAATTAAGGCCGCCTGGCTTGTACAGTTCGGGGCGAACTGAGCAGGTTAGTTTACTTTTTGTCCCCAACGGAAAAATGATCCACACCTTACCTAGGATTCCTGAAGGAGAACCCGGCGTTTTAGCCACTCGACGAGCCGCTCTTCATTGCTGTCAAAGCTGCTCTCTATTTCCATTTGTTGTTCTGTTATCTTCATTTTCACGTTGTTGAAGATGAGGACGAAGCACTATGGGAATGCCCCGAGCGATGTGATGTCGGCTCTTGACTCAACTCAAATTTTAATTTTCTATACAAAACATGTAAACATATGAATAAAATTGGGTGGAACTGCTGTAAGGCTGTGAAAACGTAACGAGGAAGAACAAAAAGAACCTGCTGAATGATAGCCTTGTTAGTATTCCGGTCTAGTCGTCATATTTTATTTTTACTTCCATTTTTTTTTTTTTTTTTTTGTATTTCCTTGTTCAGTGACAGGGGCTGTGATGAAGGACTTACAAACGCAATTCGTAATAACGATTCCACGTTCGAAATATAGCTGCAATTTACTTTAGCTTAGTTTAGTCGATCGATCAACATCACGGCACATGGGTGTAACCCATAAGTGCTCCGTTCTTCTCCTAAATCAAACCTGAGTCTGGAGAAACTCAGCTCAGTTCACGAACTCCGTAGCACTGGCGAGGATCCTCCAATACTTTGGATAGATTTTTAACTCGAAATTGTTGTCCGGACAGCGCCGTTAGGCTACTCTTTTTTCGATTTCCAACTGCCAAGGGATGTTTTACGTGCGCAACAATACACACGGGCGTTAGATCTTACTACCCAGAGACCAGGGGAAATTTTATTACTAGAAGTCCACGTGAAAAAATCCCGGTCATCACCGGGGCTTGAACCCGGGAACTCCAACACTCAAGGCGGACACCATACCTCGAGACCACGCAGCCCCCAAATCTGCACAGAGTGCAGCTGCAGGTGGGTTTAGAAGCAGACAGACTTGCGCTGGTTTTCATTCAATGGTATGAGTGCAGGTAGTTCAGAAAGCAATGGTAAACTACTGAACGAAGCTTGCCCGAAAATCACAAACAGCCAAACAATGCTGGGATTGACTGCGACGTATGCGACAAACTTGTTCAGTTTACTGTAAATTGGTGTTACCTTTCCTCCTATACTTTCACATCGTAGATTACACTATTACATTATTGTTATACTCATTTCATATTCCGTCCTCGTAATTTGTGTTTGCATATTTTCCTTCTTCCGTCTTTTATCCCTGTCAGGGTCTTGCGTAAGGCAAGTACTAAGGCTCGTTTGTTGACAAGTGAGAAGCTAATTACTGTTATTAAATCACTTGACGTGACCCACGGCAATAACGATTCAAATACTTTATTCGCGCAACGCACACTTTACAATCAATGCATACATCGCGCAATCATAATGCATAATGTCATCATATAATATATCAATGCAATACATCAATGCAATACACTTACAAGTCAATCACACAGGCATTCGGTCTCCAACACTCGTACAGGCTAGCTCTCGGTTCATGCTCAAACTCCATTCATTACAAGCAACCATTCAAACCCGTCTGTCCAATACGACGTCTCAAGCTAGTCTGCTGGCCGTTCAGTATTCTCGCCAGTTGGGGTACAGTCCCCCTGCATGAGCCACTAGTTTCACGCAGTGTTCTGACTGACCCGTCACAGGCTTAGCGTTGCTCAGGGCTGAGCCTGGCTGACTCTTGCTGGCGTTGTCGAAGACGCTGCGTAATACCTGCTTGTCTAATCATCGCTCAAAGTTGAGCCCGGTTGCTTTCGTCTGATGTTGGTACAGACGACGCGTCGCAACCCTGGGTGAGAATCTGACATCCTCCCACCCTCCTTTTCATGAAAGGGGGTTCTTTCATGTACTTTATACAGTGTTTATTTATCTTGTCAGATTCGACTCTTGTCGTACATATTTGATTCAAAATGTATAGGTAATTGCAAGGTATATCTATACAATCGTTAATGTTGAACCATCAAGCCTCCCCGTCAAGTACAATCACCTGGATGGATATTACCTTGGCATATGACACAGCCAGTCCGGTAGGTTACGGCTGACACGCCCCTACCTCTCAACCAATAAGAAAAATTCAAAGAAATCAGGTCAGACTGCGAGTATCTACCTGTAAGATAACTCCAACTTTAGACTCCCAACCTCACTTCGTCGGAGAGTCCAATGAAGGTCTACAGCTTTTGCAATTCTCTCCAAACACAACTGACGTCATCTTGACGTGTTACCCATCAGGCAACATTACGGTGGTTTCAATACATGTTACACATTACCAATAATTTTAGTTATGTCCCTTTGTTATAATACAAAAGTTAGGAACGGTAATTTTACCTTGCTTTTAACAAAATAAATTGTGTGAGCACAAGGTCACTGTTGTGAATGAGTAAATCAACTTACGATGCTGAGATTACATCTAACAAAAATCCTCACATACAATTCCGTATATGGAATCGTTTTACACACAAAGTTTATTACAATTGTCAAAGCTTTGTGACATTTTTAGTATCGTCTGCTAACTTTCAAATTAATATGCAAAAATACCGGAAGTTTATAGCTGGTGTGTTGTTCACGCGTGTTCGGTTGATCGTAACATCACGTTCTTCCGTTTTGGATGGATTTTCACTACACGGAGTAACCAGTTCTTGAAAACAGCTGTTGGATAGTTTCTTCCGTGTGGTTTACTATGTTCTTCTAGGAGTCGGTTGTCACAGTCTCTTTCACACTGATTAAAATGCGGTGAACATTCTGTGGTGTAGGTACTCAGGATTACTTGAAGAAGTTCAGTTCCGTAAGTTTTTTGGATCCTGTAGTACTGTCATGGCCGGTCTCTCTGGCTGTGGGGTTACAACACTTTCTCTCTGTAATCCCGTTTATCACGCAGAGTCTCGTAGCGGAGCGAGAGCTGAGGCGGTTCGACCCCCGCTCGTGACTTGCGGGATACTGAGCCGGCCGCTCAGAAAGCAATGGCAAACTACTGAGCGTAATCTTGCCAAGAGATCAACATACAGCTGAAAGATGCTGGTGTTGACAGCTAAGTCCTGTAAAGGATATGCTTAAAAAAAAAAAAAAAAGTACTGTCATGTGACGCTCATATTACATGTTTAATCTTCTTCTTCTTCAGCTTTCCGAGCCATTGAGGTTCTTTGCTGCAAATACAATCCGTCTCCATTCGTCTCTCTGGTGGACCTTCTCTTGCCAGTCGTTGATTCCAAGTGCTTGTAGGTCTGTACATGTATTATCTCTCCACCGTCTTCTTGGTCTACCTCAGGGGTCTACGGTCATTTATTTCCTGAGTGTAAGCGAGTTTTGTTTCCCTATTATCTTCCATTCTTTCTATATGCCCCAGCCATTGTAGTCTATTAGCCTTCATGATACCAGTGATTAGCGGGGACTTAAACAGATCATAAATGTCTTTGTTACTTCTTCTTTTCCACTCTCCACTTTGTGTATCCCTAACGGGTCCAAAGATGCGTCTTAAAATTTTGTTCTCAAAGGTTTGTAACAAGGCTTCGTCTCCTTTCGTTGTACTCCAGGTTTCAGAGCCATACAGCACAACTGGTCTGATCAGTGTTTTGTATATTGTGATTTTGGTGTTACGAGATAGCGCCTTTGATTTTAGTAGATGTTGTAGTGCATAGTATATCTTATTTCCAGAGTTGATTCTAGTTTGTATTTCTTCCCTTATGATGTTGGAGCAGTTGAAGATTGTACCCAGGTATTTGTATGTTTCCGTTCTTTTAATGGTCATATTATCTATTTGTATGTGGCCAGAGTTTTTAGCCATTCCGTCTCTTGAAATTACCATATATTCTGTCTTATCTTGGTTGATTACCAGCCCCATCTGTTGGGCTTTTTCCTTTAAGTGAGTCAATATTTCCAATGTCTTTTGTTCACTTTGCCCTATAATATCTATATCATCTGCATAACCAAGCAGCTTGGATGTTCCTCCAATATCACATTCCTCCTTTATCTTCCTTACAACTTTCTCTAGAGCCAGATTGAAGAGTAGCGGTGATAGTGCATCACCCTGTTTCACGCCAGATGTTATTTGGAAGGGGTCTGATTTCCTGCCATTATATGTTACTATATTATAAGTATCTTCCATGCATAGTCTGGTCATGTTGATTAACTTCCTTGGTATTCCAATTTCCTGCTTAGCATTCCATAGACTATTCCTATGGACACTATCATAAGCCTTTTTAAAATCCACAAAAATGTTATGGAGATCTCTTTTATATTCCCAATGTTTCTCGGCTATTTGTCGTAAGATAAATATCTGATCTATTGTTGATCTGTTTTGTCTAAAACCCGCCTGGTAGTCACCTAGTATGTCTTCTGAATGTGGTTTTAGTCTATTTAGTAATACTGCGGATAGTATCTTATAGCTTGTGGACAGTAGTGATATTCCTCTATAATTTCCACATTGGAACTTGTCTCCTTTCTTAAAGATAGGTATCAATAATGACTCTTTCCAGTCATGGGGTAATTCTTCTGTCCTCCAGATTTTTATTATTAGTTCGTATAGCTTTAGATGTAATGCATGGCCACCTGCCTTTATAAATTCAGCAGCAATTCCATCAGTCCCAGTTGCCTTATTGTTTTTAAGTCGTGTGGTTACATATAGGATTTCTTCAAATGTAGGTTCTTCAATTTGTGGTTCGCATGTTAGAACCTCTTCCTGTGGGAAAATGTTACTTGGAGCTTCACAATTTAGTAATTCAATAAAATATTCTTTCCATGTGTTGCACATTTCCTCATTGGTATTTATCATATTCCCATTTTTGTCTTGTAAACCATATGTGTTTTGTTGGTGCCCTCGTTTCATTGACTTCAGTTCTTTAAAAAAATTTCTGGATTCATTTTTCTGGTGATTAGTTTCCATATCTTTGATTATATTACTCATATATTCTCGCTTCTGCTGTCTGACTATATTTTTTTAGCCTCTTTACATTCATTTCTATAATGCTCTTCCTTTTGGATGTTATTGATGTATTACAAGTTTAATACATATTTAAAATAATATACACATTCTATCACATATCTCACACATATTCAACACACACATTTTTATAATAATAATATATACAATGTATTTACAGTGGGAGATTCATTCATCCCTATCACATCGTTCTTCACAGCGTTACTGACACAGTGTCAAAATTGGCTGTGGTGTTGAGCACTATTACTTTGCAATTTGCACAATATCTCCAGTGTGCTCAGGTGTTACCTGGCTACTTGATAGGTCGTACGGGCATCTAGATAGAAGGTCTGCCAATAAAATTTGTGAGCCACTTATGTGTCTTACATCAAAGCTATAATCCTGCAGAAGAAGGGCCCATCTTGCCACTTTGTGATTACTTGGCATACCCCTGGTGATAATGGTAAATGGACTATTGTCCGTTTCTACAATGAAATGTTTTCCTAAAAGAAATCGGGACAGTTTACGTACCGAGAATACCAGAGCAAGGGCTTCAAGTTGCGGCGTGCTGTACTTCCGTTCGCTGTCTTTCAGCTTACGGCTGACATAGTAGACAGGGTGTAGAATTTGGTCGCGTTCTTGGAGAAGTACAGCTCCGATCGCTACGGAGCTCGCATCACATCTTAACCTGAAAGTATTGTTAAGATCAGGCAATTTGAGAATCGGTTTCTTTGAAAAATAAGATAATACTTTGGAAAAAGCAGGCTCTAAGCATTTGCTGTTCACAATAACATTTGGATGGTCCTTTGTTAGTAAATTGGTGAAACATTCGGTCAATTGAGCAAAATGAGGAATAAATTGTCTATAATAATTTAAGAGACCGAAGACACTTCGCAACTCTTTCTTAGTTGTCGGAAGCGACAATTTTAGAATTCTGGTCATGATGTTATCGTCAGTCGAGATGAAGCCGTTTGAGATTTTGTAGCCCAAAAAAAGAAATTTCTTGAAAGGCTATCTCGACTTCCGATGGTTTAACAGTCAGTCCGTGTTGTCTGATCCTGTCGAATGTCTGTCGTAATGTCGTTACATGGTCTGTCATGTTGCTTGTGTGTATGCAAATGTCGTCAATGTACCAAATTATATTTGGAATGTCTGTCAAAAGCAGTCTTGACATTCTTACGAAAGTAGCAGGGGCTTTTACTAGCCCGAATGGTAATTTACACCACTCGTATGCTCTGTTCGAGTACCGGTATTTTCCAATACCCTTTTGTCATGTCCAGTTTCGTAAAATAACGTGCGTCTGTTAGTTCAGTCAGTATGTCTTCACAGTTGCTCATTGGTTCTAAATCCAACTGTGTGATGCTGTTGAGTTTACGATAGTCAACCCAGAGTCTTAAAGTGTTGTCCTTTTTCTTCACAATGACAATAGGAGAACAAAAATGTGACTGTGAACGTCTGATGATATGATTTGTCTCTAAGTCAATAATTTCCTGGTGTAGTTTGTCTTTGTAGTGTATGGGAATGGAGTACGGTCTGCATTTTATTGGGATGTCGGACGTCGAAATAATATGATGATGCACTAAGTCCGTTTGTCCTGGGTTGTTAGAAAAAATAGTGCTATATTCTTGTAACACTTGTCCGCAACTGTCCGTCTGTGTCTGCGTCAGCTTGGGGTTAATCTTGATGTCCTTTAGGTTGGTTGTCGTGTCCAGTAGTGGTGTTGGTATTTCGTCAGTATCGTCGTCATTTGTTTGGTCCACTATTGTCGTGCTTGCTGTAGTTTCTATCTGGTCCTCGTCTCTGTTGTAATATGGCTTTAGCATGTTTATGTGGAATATCTTGAGTTTGTCCTTAACTGCAATTTCGTAATCTACCGTCGAAATTTGTTGTAAAACTTTGAACGGTCCATGCCATGAGTCGGTCAGTAGATGTCTGTCGCTTGGCAATAATAGAAGCACGTCCTGTCCTGGCGTCAGTGTTATCGTTCTGTTTCCTCTGTTAGCATACTGTCGGTAGATAGCACCTGATTGTTTTAGTGCTTCTTTGGCTAACACACACGATTTCATTATTCTATCACGCAATGATGTTACATGCTCATACGATGAAATGGGTTTATGTGTAGATTCACTTTCAGTCAACATTGAATGGAACATAGATAATGGGCCGCGTAGTTTGGCACCATACACAATTTCAAATGGTGAGAACCCAGTGCTAGCATGGGGCACTTCCCGGTATGCAAATAAAATAGCAGGTAGATACGTGTCCCAGTCTTCAGGGTGATCTTGTGTTACTTTTGAGAGCATATGTTTAAGATCCCCATTGATCTTTCCTATAATACCAATTGAATGAGGATGGTACGGGGTATTAATCACTTGCTTCACTCCTACCATTTTGGTGAAAGCTTGTGTGGCTGATGATATGAATTGACCACCTCGATCCGAGAGGATGGTATCAGGGAATCCTACCCTTGAAAAAATATGGAAGAAGACTTCCATGATGTCTTTGGAAGTTATATTCTTAAGGGGAATTGCTTTTGCCCATCGACTACAGAGGTCAATTATTGTTACAATATATTTATTCCCTCTCGATGTTATGTGGTTAAGAGGACCAACTATATCGACCGAGATCTTTTCAAATGGTCTGCTTGCCAAATCAGTGACTTGCAGTTCAGCTTGCGGGTGTTTACCCTTTTTAACAAGCTTTTGGCAGATGTCACACGATCTGCAATACTGTTTGGTATCACTGCAGAATTTAGGCCAATAGAACTGAGTAAGTAACCTAGCTCGGGTTTTGGCGTAAGCCATATGCCCTGCAAATGGTATGTCATGCGCTAGATGTAATGCTTGGTTACGGTTTTCTGATGGTAGCACCGTTTGTTCTGTAGTGCTAGAACCTCTGGTATAGTACCGTGTCAGAATTCCATTTTTCAGAGCAAAATGCCATCTGGCGTTCTTAGATACTAGTGGTTTTTGGCCTATTAATTTAAAATATTTCTGCAAAGATCGATCGGCTTTCTGGGCTTTTATAAGTTTCTCCCTAGTTGTTTTAGGAGATGTTACAACTAGGCTTACGCTTTGTAAAGCCTCTGTCTGATCGATTCGATCTTGCAATTGAGCAGCAGATCTGGTTACTGCATTTGTAATCTGAAGGTTATCACTCACACTACAATTTGGTGTTATATTTGGCTCAGTACATTCATTTGTTGCCGTTAACGAATTGGCATACATGCATTCATTCACAGGTGGTAATACATTATGAACAGTGATCTGAGATGAAGGTGAAATGGTGTTGTCAATGTTACAAGTGACATGTGATGTAACAATGTCATGTAGCATATCATTTACCTCAGGAAGGTTACCGATAATAATATCGAAACAAGGATTGGTTAATGCTGCGCATTTGACCCTTCTTTTAAGAAATGGTGTATCCATATATGCCCATGCAAGAGGGTATTTCTCGATGTTACCTGAGAATGTTCTGCATGTAACATGTTTCCCAGTATACTCTGAGGGTGAAATATAGTCTCTTTTAAGACCAATGAGAGTACTGCCGCTATCGCGTAACACAGTGGCATGTTTACCATTAGCATACCCATGGTGGATGACCAATTTACCTTTAGAGTCAATCACTAAGTTGGCCTCTTCATTTGTAACAGGTATGGAATGGCCGCATGTTAAAACGCCATCCTCATGGAAACGATCACAGATGGTACATTTTTCATGGTGAAACACATCAATGGACTGTGCTGAATTTACAGGGTGATCTTCTACACTTTCCTCATCTGAGGACGAGTCTTCAAACATGGCTGCATTAGCCTTTCTAGTCATTTGTAGAACTGTAGAAACTGTAGAAAACTTTTTCTGTAGAAAAAAAAAGACAGGACAAATAACGCAGGATTTGTCTTGCCTACCATAAGATGATTGTGGGGAAATGGGAGTGGCCTAGATGTTGGTGATTTGACGGCACTACTGTGCCGCCTTGGAACTCAGGCATAGTCGACAACACCGGAAGTCGGTGACGGCGTAACTAAAAGCTATCGTGTAAGATGTCCTTCGACTCGGCCGGTCAAGACGAATCTCATGGGAATGTCAGCGGTCGGATCGACAGGCATTTGAGCGATCCCGCGCGCGTCGAAGTTCGCGTCTTTTGGCAGGGCGACTGCTGGGTTTTTCTTTGCCTTCCTCATACACTTAGTGTTCAAGGTCTCCTTAACGGACTACCGTCCTAACATATAGTGGGTTCCTGTGAGGAGAACAACGGGGAGGGGAAAGAGTGACAAGTGATGCTACAGACATGTCTGATAGTTGCAGGGGGGATGAATTGGGGTAAACATGACCACCTGGGAAGAGCTGGAAGGGGGAAGTGCCAACGGCCCTCCTTCAGGGCCATCTTGCCTATGGGTACTGTAGACCCTCTAACCCTGTATGTCATTAGATGACTTCCTCTGGTGAACTGGGACACAGACACTCATGACCAATTACCATGGGTTCACTCTATCCCCAGTCCAGGGAAACATGTTCTGTTCAGCTGCTTTTCAGACCCCAGAATTTATTCTTTCTCTTACCCTGAGGCATGGCCTGTAATTGAACCACCGCCCATCTTGGAGAGGTGATTCACTCTCTGAGTACACAGATGCTGTCTATCCTCATATGATGAGTCGTGGTCACGTGATTCTCACTGAGGGTTGCCTGCGTCATTTTGTTCCAGATTCTACCTTCCGGAGAGGACTGATGGATAGTCTGTAAAACCATCATTCTGTGCCAGCATCAGCAGTCTGGACAAGCCAACTAACGTGAGGTGATCATACTGCCCACAACCCAGTCAGTCGTCTGTGCCCTCAGAGTAAGTCCAGGATGACTCATCAACCAGTTTAAGATAGAAACGACGTCTGGGCAAGTATACTGTTCGTGTGATTGTCCGGATGTGCCACTCATGACCTATTTGACCACCACTCAACTATCGATGATATCAATCCACACTTCGTTCACGTGGATTATGGTCCTGATCATAAATATAGCCACAGACTTTAATCAATTGTGACTCTTGTTATGAACAATGTTCTAATATAAATTTAGCACTGGACAGTGTGCTTCGATGTACAGTAATTGAGAAACTGTGCTACTATAATTTGAGCATAATCATGGACATATGATGGAGGCATCTATCTGATAGGATGTGGTCAGGAACAATTAATCTTATTGTAACACATACTCTGGTGTTCCACTGTCATTAACCTTATTGGATGTCAACTCGGAGGAAGTGCTATCTGGTCGAAGACTGAGGACCTGATACGAGAGACACGAGCTAAGTACCAGTCATATGTGGTGTGAGGCGTTAGCATTGTACTATGAAGACATCTTCATGTTGCTGCCTCAGCTAACTATCGAGTAGCAACTAGCACACCAGACAGATCTGCACTACATCCACATTATCTTCACTTTCCTTTGTACAATACACTTTTGTTATTGAGTTTGTAGATACCGGAGTTGCATCATTTATTCAGGACGATGTTAGAAAGGGTAACTCTCTTGGTTGGTTATGAGAGAGACAGGTATCTGAAGACTGGTGGGGTCGCAGACTGAAAGTGCCCCAGTCCCAGATCTGAAGTCATCCCGAGATTTATACATATACATATATAAATAGATATAGAGATATATGTATGAATAGATATTCATAAATAAATGCGATAGCCTGTTTCCTTCACCCCAGGGAAGCTATATGACATCCATATACACTATTTATAATAGTGATGGGCTGCATTTTGCGTGTGGATTAGCTTTCCATATTAACAATGTCCCTCACTATCAGGCGAACCCAATCCGATTTCAGAGGTACTTGTAATTTACCTCCCCAAGTCAAGCACGACAGGTCAACATTTTAGTCCAGCTGTCCGGTGTAGGGGTTGAACTGCTTACCTCGGCATCAGCACACAGTATCTTCTTTGCGTTCATCCGGAGTGATTTTTTCAGATGTGATTGCGGTGTGTCTGGTTAGGCACCCTCGGGTCGAAACCCTCAGGCCAACACATCCGACTTTTAGCGTGCATTTTTGACCAGGTTAGCAATCCTGGGAGACTCTCCCAGCTGGTCTAGTTGGAACAGTCGAAGACTACACGGTCATCCCTCAAGTGAAGGCAGGGACAGTCCATAGCATTTTCCGCCATCCTGGGTGGCTTCCATAATTGCAGAGCCGGCACATAACGCTCTGGTGCTGGGTTTACCGAGGGAATCGTCACGTCCTGCTCATGGCTGTTTTAATTCCTCACTTCAATATATTGGGCATTTCGCTCGCCCTGGGCCATTCCTGCACAAACCAGTCAGCTCTGCGGTTGGTTTCCACTAAGCGAGTTTTCGGACATGTGCTTGTCCCTGTACCCATCAGAGCTGTTCCGGGCACGGCGGACATTCGGAAAACTACCTAGTCAGAGCTGTTCCGAACAAGAGCGGCATTCGGAAACTAGGTAGTCAGAGCTGTTCCTAGCACGGGAGACATTCGGACGAGACATTTCACTCGGACGTAAATGCGTAGTGTCAATCTTTAGTTTGCCACCCGTAGGACGACACTTCCGACTTCCGGCGGGCATTTTTTAGTGAGGTTAGCCTTCCTCTGGTTTCGAGACACGTTAGACTGTTGTAATGTCACCCACATCTCAGCTGGTCAAGATAGAACGATCAACGATATCGTGGTCTGCCCTCAAGGGAAGGCAGGGGCAGACCATGGGCATTATCTCGCTATCCAAGGAGGCTTCCATAATTGCAGAGCCGGCACATATTGCTCTGAGACTGGGCTCACCCAAGGAGTGTCCACGTCCTGCTCATGGCTGCTTTAGTTCCTCACTTCCATGTGTTGGGCATCCCACTTGCCACTGATCGCTCAATCACACACCAGGAGCGGTCAGACTGCGAGTGACATCCACTCGGTAAGCTTTTGCTTGTGACTTCAGACCACGCAGTAGGTTCGCTCGCCGTGCGTTCCATTTTGCGTTGATGAGACATTATTCCACTTTTGTCTACACTCTCTATGAGTTAGATACAGACAGTTTCCGTAACCCTTCGACTGGGGCACTTTTCTGACTTTTTTTTTTACTCGCTCACGAGGTAGGCTACATGTGCTGCCGGCTCAGCACCTTACCTTCGTGCGGCAGTGAACGGGAAACGGCCAGGCCCCTTCATCCGGGAAACTCTCATATCCCCCAGCTGGGAGCCTTCACACATGTATCAGGCCTAAGCATGTAGCTTGCTCAGTATCATGTTTCTATTTTCCGGTAGACGGGTATCAGCCTGGCTCTAAGATCCGAGGGTTTGTGGCTTAGAGGCGTTCAGCCACAGCCCTCGACAGGGAGCCTTATGAGTTTTGTCCGGACCAAGAAATTCTGCCTTTGTGCACCTCATTTAAATTTTGACTGCTATCCTCAGTCTATGCCTGCAGAGCAGCAGGTTGTGTCTCTCTTAGTCTGGTCCCTATCCCATAAGCTGTCCGATATGTAATTTTTCACCCATCGGCAAGCAAATGGGGTCTATGGGACACGCAAGCTCCCCCACCACGTCAAGGTGGAGACACATCGGGGGAGAGCACACAGTATGTTTAAATACACGCGTTCTTATCTATTTGGCCATGCGGACCTGCACTTAGTGATTTTAAAGCCAGCAGAGGATGGTTTAAAAAATTCAAAAGGCTGCCTAGTAACACTATGCACTGGGGCCGAAAAATTGTATTAAACACTATATTTATTCTCTATAAAATGTGTTTTTTGAGCATGCATTTTGAAATTTCTAGAACGAATGAATTGCATTGATATGGAAATAACTGCCCCGGTTTTGGTCGGTTTCGGATTTCGTCGATTGTTTTCGGACGGATTATCGACGAAAACCGAGGTTTTACTGCACTAACTACGCGATGACGTAGCCAGTCGCCTCTAATGACATATTATGTTGTTTTCCTCTCTTGTTGATAGCGGTTTAGACAAAGTGTATATTTTCATCAGTTCATTATTTCCTTAGATTTCCATAATACCGTTGCTTTCAACTGTCAAACTGTCTGTCGTCTACTGACTATAGTACCTAGTGGTGTAGGGCAAGGGGGCGGGGGGAGGGGGCGTTGGGGTGGGGTTCTTGACACTAAGGAATTAAGGCCGCCTGGCTTGTACAGTCCGGGACGAACTGTCCAGGTTAGTTTTCTTTTTGTCCCGGACAGAAATATTTCGCATCTTACCGAGGATTCGAACCCGGGTCTCCTGAAGGAGAACCCGGCTCTCTAGCCACTCGACCAGCCGCTCCTCATTGCTGTCAAAGCTGCTCTCTATTTCCATTTGTTCTTCTGTTATCTTCATTTTCACGTTGTTGAAGATGAGGACTCCTATGGGAATGTCCTTAGTGATGTGACGTCGGTTCTTGACTCAACTCAAATTTTAATTTTCTATACAAAACATGTGTATTTTATGACTGTGTACTTTGATCTAGTTTTTATTTGTATTAAAAGTTAGTTCCATGTTCTTTACAGAACGTCACAATCAACCCCAGCATTTAATGACTGTGATGTTCTGGGAAATTGTGCGTTCAGTAATTTGCTATTGCTTTCTCATAATATTGTGAAAATGAAAGCAAAGCAGTCTGCTCCCAAATTGCCGGCGCTCATTGCCGTTGTTAAATTATGATTCATATATTATAATTCCGATTATTGCAGTGTTAAAATTCAGCATGGCCGAATGGATAGGAACGGGCTTTCTTAAACATCCAGTGTGTGATGCCGAGATAAGGGGTTCAACCCTTACACTGGACAGTTCGACTAAAATGTTGACTTCTCCTCCTTGACTTGGGGATGTAAATTACAATGTACTGAAGTCGGAGTGAGTTCGACTGATGGTAAAAGACACTGATAACAGGGAAAGCTAATCCAGACGCAACATTCAGATAGAATGAAATGTGTATAGACTCCGCTTGAATTCAAAGTGAGCGAGCGCTTACAAATAAAATAAAACATCAAAGTATGTGGGATGGGCATAGTTAAATTGTGGCCGTTTTTACGAGACCAGTCAAAAATTGTTATCATCGTTAACACTACAACAGGTGACATTAAAAGTACACTTTTAATCATCATCATCATCATCATCATCTTCCACTTCTGCCGTCAAGCGTCGTGGGGAGGAATAATTTGCGTTCCAGCGCCCGGTGGACGGCACTGGATAGTGTCATTCCGTGAGGTTGTACAATGTCTCTGATGTCGTCAATCCATTTTCTTCTTGGACGTCCTCGTGGTCTCGTCGCAGATGATCTTTGATGTAAGGCCAGTGATGGTAGTTGTTGATGTTGCATTCTAATTTTAATGATTAAATATAAATGTGGACCGCTAAAAGTTGTTTATAAAATGTAAGTAAGCAAAGTTTAGGAAAACTTATTTCAAGAAACCTTCTCGCATTATTAATAACCTTACAGATTCTGACTGGACTATTAAAAATTCCATTTACTAAGTAAAATAAAGAGACTTTTATTTAACTCGTGATATTACATCTAGGTATACAATTTCATTTTTTTTAACTCTATTAGTCTCCCTTGTCCACATATTAGATGTTTATGTCCCCTATCATTGCTAATCTAGGTGCTTTTTTTTTTTTTTTAGATATCTAGTAATTCTGCAGAATGCTTGAACGTAAGTATTAATACGTGTAGTGATCAATCCAAGAATTACTATCATGTTATTATGATATTTTAAATATTCTCTAAGCAAACGTAATTGCACCAGCATTTGGCAGAGAGAGAGAGAGAGAGAGAGAGAGAGAGAGAGAGAGAGAGAGAGAGAGAGAGAGAGAGAGAGAGAGAGAGAGAGAGAGAGGAGAACTATTTGTTCAAAATGAATGAAATTTACAAACGTAAATGGCATTTCCTCTAAAAATAATATTTATCTACATAAACCTGATAAACTTGCACGGCCTTTCGCCAGGGAAAATAAGTGCATGCAAGCCTTGGCTGTGCCAGGCCAGGTGTTGTTCTACTCACTTCGCCTATTAATCGTCATCTCTCTCATTCCTATCACCTAGACTATAGCCATCAGTCACACCACTCACCTTCTCGTTGTTACTTTGGCGTTGAATTCCCCGAGGATGACAGTCATTTTAAATTTTTACACTGGTCCTCGACCATGTCAAATTCGTTATATCATTCCAGAAGCCTGTGAACGTGAGGCGAAGAAATTCATTGGCATTGAGAAACTTTTGCATTTACTGAACCCTTGCATTCTACATATCAGCATTGGTCTTCTCCTATTTATACAGTGGTACCTCGGGTTACGAACTTAATTCGTTCCAGAACTCGGTTCGTATCCCGAATATCAATTAAATAGAGACAATCCGTTTAAAGATGAAAGAATCGTTCTTTTTTTTTTTTTATTAACATCCGGTCGTTTACATGACAAAACGCAAAGAATACGTGTACTTCACGAATTAATTAAAGATTGATTGATTTATTTATTTAGGAACCGACATTACAGCTTTCGGGGCATTCCAATAAGCGCTCCGTCCCTACCTCAGCAGCCAACGAAGAGTTCCAACACTAATAGTTCCAGTAGCAATCTGATTATATGTCCGTCTCGCTTTTCCGCTGAGATGTCGAGCGTCGGCCAGATCCCCTCGTCACACCTCGCTGCCTCATTCTTACCAGCCTGCGGTGATCCATTTGCTCCTCCGAGGTGTACACGTGCTCCCACAAGGCCGCAACCACGTCTGCCTTGTCATGCATCAATACTCCACCAAGTTTTGCCGAGTCAGACAATCTGTCCGCCTGTTCATTCCCCAGCCCACCGGCATGCCCCGGAGAAGAGATCCAGGCGATGCTTGCCACCCGTGACCTCCATAGCGAAGCAAGCCACTCTGCACGAAGCTTGAATGTCCTCACCCTACTCAGCATGCTTTCTGAGTCAGTTGCAATCATGATGTGTGTGTGTGTGTGTGTGTGTGTGTGTGTGTGTGTGTGTGTGTGTGTGTCGTATTCTCCATCCAGCGGAAAGCTGCACTGACCGCCTCCTCCTCCATTCTTAAGCTAGATGTTGTGGTATCATACGCCAGGCTCTCCTGCACCAATTGTCGACAATTAGCTTTTGCTCAGAATCCCCATCACTTCTCCTGCCTCTCAAAACCGAACCATCCGTGTAGATAATCACATCACCCGGGCGAGCATTATCCTGAATTAGTTGCTGGATTTCCACTTCCGTGGCCCCTGCTGACCACTCTCTGCACTCCCGGCTCAATGTGATTATAACTCTGCACAAATTTGACTGCTCCGCTGGCACTCTGACCCACTCCTCTCCTCGCCTAGTGTTCTCCAAGATGCACACCTGTCTGATCGTATCCTCCGCCTGAGCCATCCATGATTTCCCTCTTATCAATCTCTGACCCTTAACTTCGTCCAGCGCTTCATGCAACGGGTGATCTGTGTCTGCAGCTACTCTGAGGTATGCCTTCGCCTGCATCATCTTGTGCCTACCAGCAACAGTAGGCAGACCAAGGATGTAACGCATATACACTACTGGGGTGTCTCTGGTGCATCCCAGAATGATCCGCAAAGCTTCGTTCTGTATGCGCTCTAATATCACCAGCTGACCCTTTGAGACAGTGAGCAGCCCTAGTCCATAATCAGTCACTGAGAGGATCAAGTGCTGGTATAGTGGGAAGAGCATTCTCTGCTGTGTCCATTGCCGCCATAGTTTTAAGTGCATTGAATCCCTTTTGAGATATTGTCACAACCGTCTCCACATGGTTCTTGAAACATAGACTCCTGTCAAATGTGATTCCCAGATACTTCAGTTTGTTCTCTCTGTTGGGACATCATCTCTCACAATCCTGTTGTCCATAGAGCACCACAAAACAACCGCCTTTTCCGGGTGGATGACAGCACTCATTTCAGTGCACCAGTCAATCACTGTGTCTACTGTCACCTTTAGCTCTTTGGCTGTTTGATCCCTATCTCTCCCCTGCCTATATGCAAGAACATCATCTGCAAATGTTAGTATCCTACCAATCCCTGGTGCTTCTAGGTTTGCAATATTGCTCGTATACACGTTAAAGAGTACCTGTGAGATTGCAGATCCCTGTGGCAGTCCTGGGGCTAAAATATGTGGCTCTGAGTTCCATCATGCACCCAGACGGAGAGCAACTCGAGGAGAATTCAGGACGGTTGCTATCCAGTTCACTAACCAGGGATTGATCCCCTTCTTGATCAGTGCGGTCATCAAAATATCATAGCGAACTATATTTTAAGCATCCTCGAGATTAAGCGCTGCCGCCATCGTTTCCTGTCTACTCTGGAACCCCTCATAAACGTCAAAAGGTAAAAGTAGCTACATTTGACCAGGTATATTTTCCTGGCCTGTAGCTTCCCAGGCCTCTTGGAAGAAGGTTCCCCCTTTCCAAAATATCCTGCAGTTTAACAGCGACTATCTTCTCTAACACCTTCACAAATGTATTTTGAAGGGTGATGATCCTAAAGCCGCTAAGCTTTGAATGATCCTTGAATGATTCTATTAATTAAAGAGAAAGAAAACAAACCAAATAAATTAAATTTAAAATAAAAATAAAAACAGATTTATTCTATCTTTCTTATCAAGAAAACGCTCATAGGAAATAAGTCGCTTTCTTTGCTATTCTGAATCATTAGTTTCAGGAGTTTCTTGTCGTTGTTTCTTGGCAATCAACAGGGCATCTTTCTACACCAAGAAATTATCAAGGGAGATTTGTCGCTTCCTTTGTTGGAGAATCTTTCTGAAATGGGCCATCGCGTTTTCATTGATCAGGTTTACTGCCCTGTTAGCAACAAGTTTGTTTGGACGGTGGTTCACAATGAAGTCTTCGACGTCTGCCCACTTGATGCAAATGTCTTTAATCCTGGCAGTTGAAACGGTCAGTGGCTCCTCATCATCGAACGACTCTTCCTCCTTTAATGTCTTTAGCTGTTCATTCTGAAGATCCACAAGCTCATCTGTAGTGATCTCTCCAATTTGATCCTCAATCAGCTCCTCCAAGACGTTGCCACCGACTTCCAGGCCCATATTTTTGCCAAGGACAAAATCTCATCCACTACATTGGCACAAAACAGCAGAGTTAGCCTGTCCTTCATTGGTTTGTACCCCGGCAGTGCTTTCTCCTCCTGTGTGATAAAGCCCTCTTTGGCATTTTGTTCCAGAAGAGGCACGTTTCATCGCATTTAAAGACTTGTTATGGAACGTAATCTTCCTCTTTGATTATGTCACGATACTAGAGATCAACGATCCAATATGTTACTAGAACAACGTACGGCATCTTAAGCCGCGGCATTTTGCTTGTTGAGAGAGCGTTGATTGAACGATAGGAACGAATGAAGATGAGACCGGAGTCTACGGACGACGGAAAAACAGCGATTTCAAAACCTTGGAACACCGATGGATCGCTATATCGTATTTTCAACAACCTTTGAAGTGGGAAAACGGAGATTCACGATCACGGCGTTTCACAGCCGTTTGTAGTAACGAAGGCGACGATGGGTGATCGGAGGAGACGAATGGAGAATCATTGATGTCACGACAGGACGGGGCATCAAAAGAGAATTTCGGCTGTTGTTGTATAGATAAAAAAAAACTGATGTCGAGGAAAGGGGGAAACTGGTGGAATAAGCCCATATGGTCGTACAGAGACAGTGTATTAATAGGCTGGATATTTTAGTGGAATTTAGTGTGCTATTTGATTTCCACGAGAAGTGGTGGTTTATTCTTAAGGGATTATGAAAAGGGAGTTACAACGTTTCAAGTCGGATAATACTGATGAAAGTTGTGTATTTATTGTGCAATTAGTACTCCCAATTCAGCCAATGATAATTATAAGGTAGTGGTGGTGTAGAGTATAAATATAAAATAATGTATTTGAGTGTGAAACCGTAATAATGGGCGTCGGCCTAATTTAGCTGAGAAGTAACATAGTGATTCTAGTATAGATGGTTACTGGGATTTCTGAGCTCTTTTATGACATTCCCTTCTTTACCTAGTCTTAAGTAGGTGTATACTCCTATGTCTTATGTCAGAGGTCATTTCTCTGAATATATATATATATATATATATATATATATATATATATATATATATCTGATAACGGCCATAAGCCTACTCTCACTGCTAATGAGTTTGAGTTAGGTTGATAGCACCTGATATTGTCTTTTCGACGGGTTCCCATGTACAAAGTAATAGCAACACTCCTGAAAAGAAGGGACTCTAATCTGGTAAAGTAATAAAAATCGGCCAGATTGAAGTCGGATGTCAGTCATACAGGTCAGCAAGTTCTAGCATTAACGGATACCTATAAGACATTCTGGTTAAGAAACTTACAGCAGAATAAAGAGCAGATAAACATAGATCGGAAGCTCACTATGGTGCAACTGAACTGTTTTGTAAAATGAAGAAACCGTAAGACCAGAACTTATTATTAGATAAACAGAACAGTAATGAATAAGAAACACGGTGAATCAGTAATCTTTTAAAGACAGTCTTGGTAATTGTGCATCCATGAGACCATAACTCATGCAATGATATCGGAGGTATAAACCTTACTAGAAATATCATATCGCTCATCTTATCAGATATTCCACAAGGAGAGTCAATATATAATAAAAACACTCTGTGGTGACAAACTGTATAATTCTACCATTGTCAAAGATATTGCGAAGACATCATCAACATCATTCATCAAGAGACAGTATACCGGGTGAGCGTACCCTAATTCTGTGCTGTGGTGACTATATGTGCCTTTGAGTGATGAAAACTATGATGTGGATCTGAGAGTGACATTCTTATCTCACCTACAGGATAGAACACAACAACAACGTCTTTACTTACACTCCATACACACGTGACACTTTTGGTTTATTCAATAAATAATGATAGTATTTAGTGGAGGACAATGTCGTGTGGGTATGTTCTGAAGGAAAGAGGAGAGGGATATGGCATTGTGAGAAGAGAGAGAGAGGGTGAATAGAAGATTTGAACGGGGGTATGTAGACAAAAGTGTGACAATAGGCCCAACAGTGGAAAAATGGAAATTGAAGTGCGCTTGTTGATTCTACTGTCCCCCCCCCCCCCCCCCCCAGAGACGACAAGCGACAGATGATGTTATCAAATTCCTCCTTGAACGCTTCAGCTTATTTCTCGTCAGAACTTGCAGCCTCTCTGTGCCTAATTACACTATGAATGCCACTTCTTTTTTCTTTTCTTTTTTTTTTTTAACTTTTCAAACCAGCCTCTGCTGAATTTAATATCGTCAGTCTTAGCACTTGCACCAAGCAACTCCGACAATAAATCACTGTGCAACAGCTTCGCCTTTTCACATATTATTGCCTCACTAACACTGTCTCCTGCAAGTTGCTTTTCATTGATCCAGACCAAGAGAAGATTTTTAACTTTCTCAAAAATTTTAGGTCTTTGCTTCTGCAGCTTAGTTATGCCTTTAGCCACATCGACTGATTTGAGTAACTCTTTGTTCATAGTTGATTTTGCCATGCAGTACTCATTAGCGATGTCACATATACGAAAGCAATTTTCATATTTCATAATTATTTCCTTCTTTGCCTCCACTGTTATACGTTTCTGCTTCCTATCAGCACCACTACCGTTGTTCGAACTCATAATTGATGGGGTTAACAAGGAAAATAATGAAAGAGATAAACTGAACACAGTGCCACTGCTAAGAAATCTTTTACTGCTGTGTAGTAAGGCCAATGAAAGCGAAGCTGCGCACGCGTGGAAAACTAGGCTAGTAGGCTAGCGCTAAGCGATGTTAGTACTGTACTGCGTGGCCTCCATTTGTACTGTACGCAATCGTTTGTCTCCAACGTTAAACCTCTCTCTCTCTCTCTCTCTCTCTCTCTCTCTCTCTCTCTCTCTCTCTCTCTCTCGCTCTCTCTCTCTCTCCCTCGCCTTCGAGGCACTGTTCGTTACCCGAGACAAAAAATATTTTCGAAGAGGTTGGTCGTAACCCGAATTGTTCGTGACTTGAGGCGTTCGTAACCCGAGGTACCACTGTATATCCACTATAGTTGATACCCCTATATTTTGTTTTATTTCCACCAGAATGGTTTATGCTACATACCTCGGAAGTTATAATGCCCTCTGGTCTCACATATACCTAACATGTTAATATTCAGTCTTCTCATTTCTTTCTTAATGTCATCAAAGTTTGGTATAGGCGTGGTTAATTTTCTTTAAATTTTGTGTGACCCCAGGAATCCAGTAAAAAATTGTTGTTTCCCCACAGAGGGGAAACGTTTAAAACTACCAATAGACCAATGTCATTCAATCCGATCCGATCCGATTTGTAAAATCAAAAAAGAGAAACCTTCCACCTCGTTCGACCGGCCTCAGTTGGTTATGGTTGTAGTGGTTCATAGTGCGGTATAGATTGTTGTGGTATTACAGCGAATGTTTAAGAACACACGTTCTTATCCATTCGGCCATGCGGACCTGCACTTAATGATTTTAAAGCCAGTAGAGGATGGTTTAAATAATTCAAAAGGCGCACTGGCGTGCATAGTGTTACTAGGCACAGTGAAGGTGCGAGTTCGGACAAGTCTGGGGGGGACGAAAAATTGTAGATCTTATTCTCTATAAAAATGTGTTTTTTGTATGTATTTTGAAATTTATAGAACGAATGAATTAGATTGATATGGAAATAACTGCCTCGGTTTTGGTCGGTTTCGGATTTCGTCGATTGTTTTCGGACGGATTATCGACGACAACCGAGGTTTTACTGTACTAACTACGCGATGACGTAGCCAGTCGCCTCTAATGACATATTATGTTGTTTTCCTCTCTTGAAGACCCCGGTGAGACAATGTGCATATTTTCATCACAATTCTTGTTTTAGTTCATTATTTCCTTGGATTTCCATAATACCATTGCTTTCAACTGTCAAACTGTCTGTCATCTACTGACTATAGTACCTAGTGGTGTAGGGCATGGGGAAGGGGGTGGGGTGGGGTTCTTGACCCTAAGGAATTAAGGCCGCCTGGCTTGTACAGTCCGCGGCGAACTGAGAAGGTTAGTTTTCTTTTTGTTCCTGACAGAAAAATAATCCGCACCTTGGCAAGGATTCGAACCCGGGTCTCCTGAAGGAGATCCGGAGTTCTAACCACTCGACCAGTCGCTCCTCATTGCTGTTAACGCTTCTCTCTATTTCCATTTGTTCTTCTGTTATCTTCATTTTCACGTTGTTGAAGATGAGGACGGAGCACTATGGGAATGCCCCGAGCGATGTGATGTCGGCTCTTGACTCAACTCAAATTTTAATTTTCCATACAAAACATGTAAAAATATGAATAAAATTGGGTGGAACTGTGGTAAAGCTGTGAAAATGTAAATAATATAAAATGACACGAAGTAGTGCAGCTTTACATAACAGAATTACGACACATACAAGATGTTGCGGAGATTAGCCTTCATCAGCAAACAAACACATTCACAAACACAACATATAGTCAAGGATGATGAAGGCTAATCGCCGCAACGTCCTGTATGTGTCGTAATTCTGTTATGTAAAGCTGCACTACTTTGTCATTTTATATTGTATACAAAACGTATGTGTTTTCTGACTGTGTACTTTGATCTAGTTTTTATGTGTATTAAAAGTTAGTTGCATGTCCTTTACAGAACGTCACAATCAACCCCAGCATTTAATGACTGTGATGTTCTGGGAAATTTTGCGTTCAGTAATTTGCCATTGCTTTCTCATAATATTGTAAAACTGAAAGCAAAGCAGTCTGCTCCCAACTTGCCGGTGCTAATTGCCCTCAAGCCACAGACTTATATTTTGTAAAATTGTAATTCATATTATTATCATTCCGATTATTTCAGTGTTACAAATTCAGCATGGCCGAATGGATAGGAACGGGCTTTCTTAAACATCCAGTGTGTTGATGCCGAGATAAGGGGTTCAACACTTACACTGGACAGTTCGACTTCTTCTTCTTCTTTCGTTCGCCTAAATTATGTTTATATCTGCAATGTTGTCTCTTGTATGAATCTAACAGTCTTTTTTAGTTCATTCAGTGGTCCATAGAGTTTATCTTCCACTGTTGTCTCTCTAGGCCAGAAGGTTCGCCTGGATATGTTGTAGTTTGGGCAATCCTGGAGTATGTGCTCTGCTGTCTGCGACGCCAAACCACATGTGCACATGGCTGAGTCACCAATCTTGAATTTTGTATACATGTGGTTGCGTAATCTATTGTGTCCTGTTCTGAGGCGCAGAGGTTCGACTAAAATATTGACTTCTCGTCCTGGACTTGGGGATGTAAATTACAATGTACTGATGTCGGAGTGTGATAGCCTAATGGTAAAATACACCGATAATAGGAAAAGCTAATCAAGACACAACATTTTGATAGAATGTAGTGTGTATCGTCTCCGCTTGAATTCAAAGTGAGCGAGTGCTTAAAAAAAAAACAACACCAAAGATTGGGATGGGCGTAGCTATTTTTTTACAATTTGTGTGGCCTTAGGAGGCCATTAAAAAATTGGTATTATTAACCAGCATCAGCTGAAGAAACGGTTAGGCAAATACACTTTTAACAATTAAAAGTACTTCTGGAGCTTTAAAAGTTGATTATAAAATGTAAGTAAGTAAAGATTAAACACATTTTCTTTAAGAAAACTAATAGCATTAACCTTAACCTTATAATATCTGACTGATGGACAAACAGTTTCATTTCCTAATGAACAGTGAAGAGATTGCTAGTTAACTGTTGATATTATATCTAGTATATAATTTTCTGTTTTAAAATTCTAGTAGTCTCCCTTATCACAATATTAGATGTTTATGTCCCCTCTCTATTTGCTTATCTAGATGTTTTTTCTTTTAGATATCTAGTAATTCCGCAGAATGATTGAACATAAATATTAATACGTGTAGTGATCAATCAAGGTATTACTATCATGTTATTATAATATTTTAAATAAGCTCTAAGCAAACGTAATTGCACCAGCATTTGGCAGAGAGAGAAAGAGAGAGAGAGAGAGAGAGCGAGAGAGAGAGAGAGAGAGAGAGAGAGAGAGAGAGAGAGAGAGAGAGAGAGAGAGAGAACTATTTATTCAAAATGAATGAAATTTACAAACGTAAATGGCATTTCCTCTAAACATAATATTTATCTACATAAACCTAATAAACTTGCACGGCCTTTCGCCATTGCGAAAATAAGTGCATGCAGGCCTTGACTGTTCCAGACCAGGTTTTGTTCTGCTCACTTAGTCTATTAATCGTCATCTCTCTCATTCCTATCACCTAGACCATAGCCACCAGTCACACCACTCACCTTCTCGTTGTTACTTTGGCGTTGAAATCCCCGAGGATGACAGTCATTTCAAATTTTTACACTGGTCCTCGGCCATGTATAATTCGTTATATCATTCCAGAAGCGAAGAAATTCATTGGCATTGAGAATCTTTCGAATTTACTGAACCCTTGCCTTCTACAAATCCACATTGTTCTTCTCCTATTTATATATCCACTATAGTTGATACCCCTATATTATTTTTCTTTCCACCAGAATGGTTTATGCTATATCCTCGGAAGTTATAATGCCCTCTGGTCTCACATATACCTAACATGTTAATATTCCGTCTTCACATTTCTTTCTTAATGTTATCAAAGTTTGGTATGTGCGTGGTTAATTTTCTTTAAATTTTGTGTGGCGCAGGAGGCCAGTAACAAATTGTTTCCCCATAGAGGGGAAACGTTTAAAACTACCAATAGACCAATGTCATTCAATCCGATCAGATCCGATTTGTAAAAACAAAAAAGAGAAACCTTCCACCTCGTTCGACCGGCCTCAGTGGCGTTGGTTATGGTTGTCGTGGTTCATAGTGCGGTATAGATTGTTGTGGTATTACAGCGGATGTGAACGCGCGTTCTTATCCATTCGGCCATGCGGACCTGCACTTAGTGATTTTTAAAGCCAGCAGAGGATGGTTTTAAAAATTCAAAAGGCGCACTGGCGTGCATAGTGTTACTAGGCACGGCGATGGTGCGAGTAGGGACAAGTCTGGGGGACGAAAAATTGTATTAAACACTATATTTATTCTCTATAAAATGAGTTTTTTGTATGTATTTTGAAATTTCTAGAACGAATTAATTGGATTTATATGGAAATAACTGCCTCGGTTTTCGTCGGTTTCAGATCGGCGCATAAATGTCTTTGAATATAAATGTTATAGACGAGTTCTAAGAATATCTTGGGTAAAGAAAAGAACAAATGCATCCATACTTCAAGAGCCGAAATTTGAAGGGGGTTGGCTATAAATCAAAGAAGGCGATAAATCAAAGAAACTTGAAATATTTTGGTCACTTGAAACGTCACGAAAGTTTGGAGAGAAAAATAATGGATAGGTATATGCCTGGGAAGAGAGGACGAGGAATGCCAAAGAGAAGATGGGTGCAGGATGTGGCGGATGATCTCCAGATGGGTGTATCGGACGCGGGACATCTTGCTTATGATCGAGAAGTTTTCCGGTAGGTTGTTATGGGAGCGAGGTTCTGCAAAGGACATGCTACTGAATGAATGAATGAATGAATGAATGAATAATGTTCTGGGAAATTGTACGTTCAATAATTTGCCATTGCTTTCTCATAATATTGTGAAAATGAAAGCAAAGCAGTCTGCTCCCAAATTGCCGGCGCTAACCTCGAACTCTGCATGTCGGGATTGTGAAAGTGCGTTCATTACCCTCAGGCCACATATTTATATTTCATTATGACTTATATATTATCTTTCTGATTATTGTACAGAGTTAAAAAGTCAGCATGGCCGAATAGATAGGCACGCGCCTTCTTAATCATCCAGTGTTGATGCCGAGATAAGGGCTCAACCCTTACACCGGACAGTTGGACTAAAACGTTGACTTCTCGTCCTTGACTTGTGGAGGTAAATTACAATGTACTGAAATCAGAGTGGGTTCGCCTGATGATGAGGTACACTGAAAATAGGGAAAGCTAATCCAGACGTAAAATTCAGTCCAGTGGTACTAGAATGTTGTGTGTATGGATTACGTTTGAATTCAAATCGAGCGAGCACGACAGGATACTTCTGATCATAAGAGATTCTCAACCCCTTTAATGTCGTATGTTTGGATCCTTTACTTTCCTGCCACTGTTAGGGGCCGGGCACGCCTGGGTCATGACCCCGAAGCGTTTTTCTCCTGTCATCAGTTCGCGCATCCACCATCGAGACGTTTAGCATATCGCACTTTAATATCGCTATGTATGTTTGCACACAAGCCATCCCGCCTGGGGGAGGGGAAGAGGTGAACTTTGTGCACCAGGCAACATAATCTCTGCACCGTAATTGACCGCGGGAAAGCCGGCATCGTTACCCGGCCTTTTCCTCTGTCCCCACTTCCACCTCGATGACTAGATATAACTCAATAGAACCATTTTGGCTTCTTCATACCCTATTCAAAGCTTAAGGAACCGTCCTCCAGCACGCGCCCAGCTATTCCTAAGACTAATTCAAATTCTACTACGGCGGGCGTGTTCGTTTTGTTGTCATGAGTGCGGTGGGACGAGGAGGATTCCACGTCTGCGTTCTTCGTCTCGCTAAGTGAGGGGAAGGCTGGCAACCTACTCCTCCATGCATTCAGGTCTACACAAAGATCAGTGCGAGAAGAGGCAGACCGAGAGAGATGGTGCTGGATGGGCTGAGGCGGTGCTGGGTGGGCTGAGGCGGTGCTGGATGGGCTGAGGCGGTGCTGGATTGGCTGAGACGGTGCTGGATGGGTTGAGGCAGTGGTGTGGAGAAATATCAGTAACAGAGTTGATCCGATACACTAGGGTCAGAGATATGTGAAGGGACATGAACGCCTACGCCAGTTGGCAGGGTTCATGATGATGATGGGCGATGGATAGCTACGACCTCGACAAATTGAAGTAGGTCTCGATTATAAGTTTACCGAGGCTGCAGCTATCTGCTGATGGCATCCACTACTAAAGGTATGTACACTACTGTGTCTGTGTTCAGTATGTCTCACTTGTTCACAGGAGAGTTACACATACCTAACATTTGTTATTTCTTATTGTTATATCCTGCTGCAGCCGGGAATTTTCACATAAACCAACTGAGAGTGTATGTAAAGGATGTAGTTATGCATATACGTGTTTATGCATGTGTGTATGTCTGTCTCATTACATGGTAGTTTATGTTCCACAACATTCATCTGACAATGTTGTTTCCATGTGAATGTACCATACACAATAGTTAATTGATGTACGACAGATGAGTGATTGGAAGGGCCAAATATAAAATGGGCATGCCTGTCAGATTTATGACCCTTTGAAAATAAATTTTGTTCGTTCATTCACTCATAGCTGTCCTATCCTTAGCTATTCCCTACGGCTTCATTTATGTCCTCCCCATATTAAATTTCAGTGTCTACTTCTCCCATGTGTTTTTAGGCCTTCCTCTGTTTCTTTTGCCCTGTGGATTCCAACAGAGAATAAGAACAGAATAGGGTAAGCAAAAGCTGTATTTTAGAAAATTAAATGTGTCTTATGCAATAAGTCACTATCATTGAATGTAAGAAAGAGAGTGCTGAAATGATATTTAGAACCTGTTTTACTGTATGGCAGTGAATCTTATAATGTAAATAAACAAATTAGGAGGAACTTGGAAGCAACAGAGATGTGGTTCCTAAGATGAGTGTTGTAAATTCCTTGGACTGCCAGAGTAATTAACGACAATTGCCTGAAAGAGGCTAATGAAACTAGAACATTATATACAACGATAAGAAAGAGACAAACAGCTTTGTTTGGTCATGTGATGAGAAGAGTGGCATTGGAGAACATTGTGATGGCTGGAAAGATCGAGGGGAAGAGAGGGAGAGGCCGATTAAGAGAAATGAAGCTGGATGGATTAAGACGGTGGCAAGGAAGAATATCATCAGCAGAGTTGATCCTGAACACCAAAGACTGAGATCTGTAGAGAGACATGAACGACTGTGCCAGCTGGTATGGTACTTGATAATGATGATGATGATGTGGATCCCATACGTTGCCACAAGTGCATGCATGTACTCAAAATGTCAACTTGTATTTGTTTGCTGGTCATAGGTTCTTTCTCAAAGATAAGACTTAAAAAGCCGCTGATATTTTGTGAAAGATATTGTAATCCTTTAATAGATACATTGTCATAATCAGTATTGTTTTAAAAAAAACAGCTCCTATATCATGGTCATGTGTTAAGACCACCAAGATGTCCAACACTTTACTAACCTAAACAATTCCAGAAAAAAGTAAAAGGGGAAGGAAGACCTTATGTACAACTGGAAGGATCATAAGATATGAATAAGAAAAACCCTGGTAGAAACTGAACAAATTTGGGGGTGGTGTTCCAACAATCTTGTAGGTCCAAAGCAAAGTAATACAATCAAGGTGTTTTGAAAACCACATTTGGTCAGAAGATAAGCAGATCTTGTAAGTATTAAACAGAATAATTCAATGTGCACAAGATGAACAATCTGCAACCAGCATGGTCAGATAGGAATAAAGTACTAAACAGAAAAAAGAACGTCCAAGATAACAGAACAAAGAACATACAAAATACATAAGGTGAATAATGAGCTATCAATAAAATATTAAACAGAACAAAAAACATCCATAGACACAAGCTGAGAAATCTGCAACAAGGATGATAGGACAGAAATAAAGAAGCTCCTCTTAGCTGAATCCCCATGACAATATAGTGTCACAGAGAATAATTAAACAACTCTTTTTTTCAAAACAGAACCAAGTAATGGTCCATCTCTCCTAATTATTCCATATTGTTCTTGTACATATTTCACACCCCAAGGTGGCAGCTTCAATAAATTTAAACAGACATTCATTGCTTGTGGAATAACAGTAAAAGCTTTTCACATGCTTGATTCCATGAACAGTAAACACATGATTAAATTTGTTGAAGCAGCTGCTGTACGCTACCAAAGACTATCACTGTGTAAGTAGAAAAAAATTATAGTGAACCTATGACTATCTCGGTAACAGGTGTGTGTACACTGCAGTAGTATCAGTGACAATGTGTTGTGTATTTCAGTAAAAAAATTATCAATCCATTTACCTCATATCATATGTAATTCTGTAGTAAGCACGTGATGAGACACATTGAAATACAAGGGGCTTCTCATAAGTCTTTAGCCTGACCATGAAGGGGTAAGCGGAGAAAATTGAAATTGGCACATGTATAGCTCATTCACCGGTCTCCGTGGCCAAAGGCTTGCGAATGCGGTTCGTGAGCCAGGTACCAGGCGATCGAAGCTCAGCTGCGACCGATTTGTGCAGCAGACCGTGTCGCTTTGCGTTATAACGTGCTGGTATGGGAGCCAGTCATTCAGAAAGCAATGGCAAACTACTGAACGTAACACTTGCCTAGTACATCAACAGAAGTTGAAAAATGCTGGTGTTGACTGCAACATCCCGTAAAAGATACGCAACAAAATAAAGGTATAGCTCATTCAATTTGTAATGGACATATGAATTATGAATTTCCCTCCTCAACTGGTTTTCCCGATATGGTGCATGGCACAACACACCCTATTGAGCAGATCTGCACATCCAACGGTTTGTCAGAACAATGGAGAAATCAGACGCCAGGGCTGTGATAAAATTCTTGATGTTACAGTGAAAAACACCTACAGAAATACACAGGGAGATGGAGCCAGTGTTTGAGGAAGTCTGTCCTTCGTATGCTTCTGTAAATAATTGGTGTTTGCAGTTTAAGTGTGGTCGTTCCCAAGTTGCTGATCTGCCAAGATCAGGACGACCGCCCTCAGAGTACAATGATGCAATAGTGAAGAAAATCATAGACCAGGATAGGAAAATGACAATTGCAGAGATATCGGGTCCAGGAAAACTGAGTAAAAGTACAGTTTTTAGAATTTTACACAACAGACTGAACATGAGAAAAGTGTGTGTCCGCTGGGTCCCGGGCCTGCTGACATGTGAACAGAAACAAACACGGGTTGATTGTTGTGGCCAGTTGCTCAACATGTGGCTGTCGAAAAACATGTTGACGACCATGGTGACGGTAGATGAGACTTGGATTCACTATTATGACCCAGAATCCAAAATTGCCAGCATGCAGTGGAAAACCCTGTGCTCGCCAACACATGTCAAGCCAAGAGCACAAACATCTGCAAGAAAAGTGATGCTGACTGTTCTTTGGAACGTCAAAGATTACATGCTTCATGGCAACAAGGTTAATGGGCAGTACTATGCAGATCTCCTTATCAAACTAAGAAAGGCTGTGACCAGAAAACGAGGGATAGTGCGTACGCAAATTCTGCATTTGCTTCAAGACAACGCACCCTCCCATAAAGCACGGCTTGAGCTGCAAACTGCCAATGATTTGAATAATGAAATTCTTCCACACCCACCATATTCTTCAGATTTGGCTCCATCAGACTTTTTTCTTTTCCAAAATCTTTTTTAAAAAAAACAGCTGAAAGGAATCGTTTTGACAGTGACGAAGATGTCATACTGGCTTGTGATAACTGGTTTAGTTCGAAAAATAGGTTATTTTATTCTGAAGGTCTTTTCAAGCTCACACAGAGATGGCAGAAATGCATAAATTCATGTGGTGGCTACATTGAGAAGGAATAAGCACTACGCCAAATTTCAATTTTCTCCGCCTACTCCTTCACAGTCAGGCTAAAGACTTATGAGAAGCCCCTTGTATGCCAGGCAATAAATTATGGTCTGTTGTTGGTGTCTTCTTTGTGAAAATAATTTTATTAACTTGTTTACTAATGAAAGGTCAGAATCATACTTCACATATTTTTTCTGTTGACAAATTTTTATATTAAAGAACACATCCTTTGGCATTCAAAGACTTTCTTGTCTACTTTCCATTTGTTTATGATACCCTCTGTTGTGTCTCCATCTTGAAGTGGTAGAGGGATTTTGTGTTCTGATGACCCCCATGAGCTGTGATAGAGGGTGGAGTGTTTTATTGAACCCCAAGAACTATGCTTATGGTAGCATTGCTACTGGGAGGGTCTTCCATGTCGTACAGGTTAAGGGTCAGGGACCAGATGAAGTGAGACACAAACCTGCCGTCTTCTAGGTAGACTCAAAACAGTCAAATGCTAGAGAAAAGTTAGTTGCATATCCTTTACAGGACGTCACAGTCAATTCCAGCATTTTTTGGCTGTTTGTGATCTCTTGGCAAGTTTACGTTCAGTAGTTTGCCATTGATTTCTGAACAATTGGCACCCATACCACTTTATAAAAACTCAATAAAAGGCGGTCTGCTGCCAAATCGGCCACAGCTGTGTTTCGAACGTGTTATGCAGGATTACGAACTGCATCTGTAATGCTTTCACCACAAACCCAAAATTATGCTTGCTAGCACCTTGCGGTCTTGACAGACAATAGTTTATTACATTGTGCTTCAAAAAAGGCTTAATAACTACAAGCCAGGGCTGGAGTTATACCTCTCCATAGCACAAAGCCTGGGCTTAATTGTAGAGACCATGTGTTGCCCATGCAGGATGATCCCTCTCTTGTCCTACCTATTTCGCTCCAGAGGAAAGGTAATAGCAATACGTCTGGAACAAGACAAGCTGCAGAACCTGCCCAATCAGCAAAGCAATGTTCTCTAACTGTCCGCCTGTTGGAGCTTCGATCCTAGATCAGTTGCAGATCAAGGCTTAGAGCCTGGTCTGCCCTACCATGACATTTAGTCTTAAGGTTGCATTTCCTCACACTAGGATAAGACTTGTACCCTCCCAATCGCACTCCTCCATCCGAAGCCGTTGGTACAATGTGGGGTGTCGGGTTTGGCGAGTGCAGTCCAACATTCACCACAATGAATTGTGCTACAGATGTGACAAAACAGTGCAATATAACTCACTTTATAATGACAAACTGTTCACGATTGTCATCAGTGAGTTAAAATGAACTCTATACAACATTAAACAACTCTTTTTCTGACTTCCATTGATAAAACTTTATTGCATATGACATGTTTAAGTTTACTAAATACATTCTCTACTTGGCTTGTTCTCTTCTTTATTCCCAACTCACATCTTCTGCCTGTTATCAACATACCTAAATATTTTAATATATGTGCTTGCCTCACAATAGCACAACTGTGTTTGTTTGTTCAGTAGTAAGTCTTTTGATTATTTTATATTACCAGTTTTTAATGCAAAAGAATTACACAAGTTATATTTGTTTTATTTTACATCCATAATCAATCACACACATACACACACCTCACTTTAATCATAAAATTAATTAAAAAACAAGATATTACCGAATGGCAATTTTACCAATTAAAAATAATCAAACCATAGAAAGCAAGTAAATGAGCTTAATGCGATTTAAAAGGAATGAAGAATGAGACCCCGAAAAAAAATGACTGAAGTTAGTATTCAAAAGCTGTACATCTGAGCTGATCTTGTGTTGCTTATTAACCAGCCAATGTGACGTTGATGAAGTGAGGACATGCTGATGTGAATCTTGTGGTCCTGAAAGAAAATAACACATGAGCTAGAACCTTTCATAGTTAAATTATTAAGTTTTATTCTGGATTAGGACAATTGTATCTGTATTGTCCACAGTGTTGTCAGTCGGTGTCCACAGTGTTGTGAGTGAATGTCTACAGTGTTGTGAGTGAATGTCTACAGTGTTGTAAGTGAATGTCTACAGTGTTGTAAGTGAATGTCCACAGTGTTGTGAGTGAATGTCTACAGTGTTGTAAGTGAATGTTTACAGTGTTGTAAGTGAATGTCCACAGTGTTGTGAATGTCTACAGTGTTGTGAGTGAATGTCTACAGTGTTGTGAGTGAATGTCTACAGTGTTGTGAGTCAATGTCTACAGTGTTGTGAGTCAATGTCTACAGTGTTGTGAGTCAATGTCTACAGTGTTGTGAGTGAATGTCTACAGTGTTGTGAGTCAATGTCTACAGTGTTGTGAGTGAATGTCTACAGTGTTGTAAGTGAATGTCTACAGTGTTGTGAGTGAATGTCTACAGTGTTGTGAGTGAATGTCTACAGTGTTGTGAGTGAATGTCTACAGTGTTGTGAGTGAATGTCTACAGTGTTGTGAGTGAATGTCTACAGTGTTGTGAGTGAATGTCTACAGTGTTGTGAGTGAATGTCCACAGTGTTGTGAATGTCTACAGTGTTGTGAGTCAATGTCCACAGTGTTGTGAGTCAATGTCCACAGTGTTGTGAGTCAATGTCCACAGTGTTGTCAGTCAATGTCCACAGTGTTGTGAGTCAATGTCCACAGTGTTGTCAGTCAATGTCCACAGTGTTGTCAGTCAATGTCCACAGTGTTGTGAGTCAATGTCCACAGTGTTGTGAGTCAATGTCCACAGTGTTGTGAGTCAATGTCCACAGTGTTGTGAGTCGTGTCCACAGTTTTGTGAATGAATGTACAGCACATTTTGTATGAACTACCTGTAAATTTGATTTAATCTTCATGTACACAGGACATCTTGTATGAATTACCTGTACGTTTGAATTAATCTTCGAGCACACATCTTCTATGAGCTACCTGTACATTTTATTTAATCTTCGAGTACACATCTTCAATGAACTACCTGTACATTGGGCCTGAAATGCGTACCACTTGAGCAGATTAAGAGCTAAACCCAACTCACCGCAGATATAAGTAGATGAGCCAAATAAAATGCTAAACATCTTGTGATTTTAGGTCCCCATTTTGAATCAGCTGTGGTTTTTTGGAGTCAATTTCAGCCTGCATCCGTGTCAGGCGTTCCTGCATTCTGCGTAGCTGCAGACAAGAAGAAAACACGGTTTATATTCCATTCATTCACCAAAAATCATGTTTATTAATAATTAGTTATATGGGACGCAGAGGTGTTTCCAAGGCACCAGGGCCGGGTTATATACTGGCCAAGACCTATTGACGCGTCCTCGTCGAGCGTCCTAGGCAACAGGTCCCTTCGGGGTCCTGGCTAAAGTCAGTAGGATCGCAGATTCCTCTGTAGTCGGAGAGTGTCTGCCTGATACGGCGAAGAACCACCAGTCTGCACATCAATAAGCCAGACATGGGACAATGGATACTCACGCAAACCTCAGGTCCTGTGTGACATCACACTGATGTTGGACAACAGGATGCCTTCATCCGACATACAGGACTTCGCGTTAGAGCTCAAGCCAACGAACACAAGCAAGCAAGCATTAGTTGTATGTCTTTTACAAGAAGCCAGAATCAACACCAGCATTTTGTAATTTACTAGGTTATTTTGATGTTCATAGTTTGCCATTGTTTTCTGAACGACAAACATCTAAAGTATCGAAATCAATGCAAGGTGGGCTGCTTCCAAATCTTCCAGTTATTTCAAACCCGTGACAAGGTATGTCAGGGAATTGTATAATACCCTCAATGTCCCTAAGTCACAGTGCCATGGCATTATTTATCAATAAAGGCACTACGTCATTCCACACAGCCGGCTCTGTAGTGAAGGGGTTACAGACGCAGTTCGTAATCCTGAATACCGCGCTCGGAACAAGGCTGCAGGCGATTTGGCAGCAAACCGCTTTGCATTGGTTTTTATAAAATGGTATGAGAGTTGGTCATTCAGAAAGCAATGGCAAACTATTGAATGTAAACTTGCCAAGAAATAAAGAACAGCCAAAAAATGTTGGTGTTGACTGCGAAATCCTGTAAAGGATATGCAACTAATTCCACAAAGCTAGTGTCATGGAAGTGTGAAGTGACAGCCAGTGATAGCAGGTAACTCCATAGCTGATACTGCCTTAGGGATGTGAAGGGACAGAACACATGCATACAACCCTTCAACGGCAAGCAACAAGAGAACACAAGATATAAACCATGGAGATCACACTACAGTGATGACATTCAGACATACGAGGGCGAGTCAATCAGTAAGTCACACATTTCTGTGGGATGGCAAGTAAATGTAGTTGGTGTTTTCTACAGGTACCATTAGGTGACAGCAACATCGAACTTTATATTCCTGTTCGTCAGGTGGCGCTAGGTGTCTCATGCGCATGCGCAGCACATAAACAAAATGGCGACTGTACTTAGAGAGTGCACAACTAAAGGGCAATGTGCTGTTGTGAGTTTTTTGTGGGCAAACGGACTGCCTGCAAAGGACATTTATAAGAAAATGCTTCCTGTTTATGCTGACAAATGTTTGTCCTGTAAAGCGGTGCATAGCTGGGTAGAAAAATTTTCTCAAGGAGGCGAATGACACCGAAGTTGAATGTGAAGTGAACACATGGTTTAGACACCAGAGCACGCAATTCTATGCAGCCAGTTTAGGAGGACTAATAAAACGACAGGATAAGTGCATCAATGTTGGTGGAAATTATGTTGAGAAATAAAGGGACAATGTATGTATAAAAATAAACTGTTTCAAGCTGCTATCATATTTAGTTATATTTCTACAGCCATTTGTGACTTACTTATTGACTTCTACTCGTAATAAACATAATAGGAAGACAATGATTGATTGATTGATTGATTGATTTAGGAACCGACATCACAGCATTCGGGGCATTCCCATAAGCGCCACGTCCCCATCCTCAGCAGCCAGAGAAGAGTTCCAACACTAATAGTTCCAGTAGCAATGTGAGACAATATGAAACATAAACACAGAAAATAACATTCTATTCCAGGCCCAATACTGAAGTACCATCTTAGCAGTGACTGTAGTACAGAGTTCTCCTTCCCCTCTCCAGGCACAGAAACCAGTGTTGTATGCAAGACAGATTCATCTGTGGGGAGGCATAAAGGATGCAGCTAGACCCTGATACTGCACGGTACCTACAGACTGGCTGGGATTAGCCTGAGGTTGGTCATGTTTCCTTCGCATGTTTGAGGTATATTTGTCCAAAGGATTCCACCCCAATGTTCAAAGGGATCTCGTATTATACAAAAGTGACAAAGATCTATTATTTGTTGTAACTATTTGGCCTCTCATGAGAAGAGAGGCATTGGAGAACATTGTGATAACTGGAAAGGGCCGACACATCCGACTTCTTCAGGCATTTGTTAACTGGCTTAACCTTCCTGGTGTGCTTAGATACTACAGCCAAGCCATAAACATTTCTGCCACAACCAGATGATACCAAGAAAACAACAGCACATTATGTACTCAAGCTATACAATGACATTCACAGACATTCTATGTTGAGATTATACAGTGAAACCATACACAACCACTCAACCATTGGAATGTAGATTAAGTCGTATACATATGTTGTATACAATGAAGACAAACACTTGTTTTATGTGTGAAGTAGTTAAAAAAAAGAAAAGGTGTTGAACAGATCTTTGTGTATATCGTTAATGGCTTTCAGCTAATATTGATAAACATGAAATAACAGTTACCTCCTCTTCTTTCTGTCTGAGTTCTCTCTCTTTATCTGTGTATTCTCCACCACCATTCTCCAACCTGTCATACATTGCAGACGATTTCCTGTTTGAAAATATACAATTAAACTGTTTTAAAGAAAAGAAATTCAAACTGCAATGCAAAAATAGTGTTAACACCAGCAGATTTTATTATGTTTTATTTCAAAATGTGGATGATTGGATAAAAGTATTTGCTCTTAAACTTCGGGTGTGATGATGGCAAAGTAGGGAGTTCATTTCCAACATCAGCCTTCAATTGGACTTAAATGCCGACTTCTTGTTCATAGTGCAAAGGGAAACTATTGAACATAAAATTGTCTTAAAAACTGACTTGGGGTTGATAGCAACATCGCGGTAAGAACATGCAACATTTTATTTCAAAACAGAATTTACTGCACTCAGGTCAAACTCCTTAGATCCTGCTGTCCCAGGCGGTTGTTACTTTAACAAGTAGTTGTTAATTTAACATACTGAGAATATGTGTGTCTGAGATGTGACAGTAACAATATGGGACCCAATGAGCTACAGTATGTACATATATACGTGCTATGCTAAACAAAGAAAAGGAAATACAACAGAAAAACTTGGCATAATAAGATGACAATCATAAGTATTTAAAACAAAATACAAGCAAATAATGTTAGCTGTTGCAAAGTTGCCAAATGGCAAAAAATAAAAATAGAATAACTAGTTTACAATCTTTCTAAGTCACTGTTTACTATACATATGACAAAGCTGATATTTTACAATCTTTCTAAGTCACTGTTTACTATACATATGACAAAGCTGATAGTCTACAAATAATCTTTCTAAGTCACTGTTTACTATACATATGACAAAGCTGATAGTTTACAATCTTTCTAAGTCACTGTTTACTATACATATGACAAAACTGATAGTTTACAATCTTTCTACATCATTATTTACTATACATATGACAAAGCTGATAGTTACAATGTTTCTACATCATTATTTACTATACATATGTCAAAGCTGATAGTTACAATGTTTCTACATCATTATTTACTATACATATGTCAAAGCTAATAGTTTACAAATAATCTTTCTAAGTCACTGTTTACTATACATATGACAAAGCTGATAGTTTACAAATAATCTTTCTAAGTCACTGTTTACTATACATATGTCAAAGCTAATAGTTTACAAATAATCTTTCTAAGTCACTGTTTACTATACATATGACAAAGCTGATAGTTTACAAATAATCTTTCTAAGTCACTGTTTACTATACATATGACAAAGCTGATAGTTTACAAATAATCTTTCTAAGTCACTGTTTACTATACATATGACAAAGCTGATAGTATTCTGCAGTACCAATCTCAGGTCATGAAATCCACAAAGGCTAGCATACAATAAATTGATCAATCAATCAATCAATCATGTGTCATCTCTAAAGGACGGGGACACATTATGTACAATTCTTATTCAGGTGCCAAACGTGTGGAACAGACATTGGTGATCAAGATTCTCTAATCTTCTCCATCAGCTGACACTTTGATGAAGTTGGTACTGCTTATATTGCTGTACGTTATCCTGCTGTTGATTGACGATGAGCAGACAAGCTGAAAAACATCTAATGGCACTGGAAATATGGTTTCTGAGGAAAATGCAAAGAATACCATGGGCAAACAGAAAAACTAATGAGCAAGTCCTAGAAGAGGCAAATGAAAGCCGCAAACCGATTAGAGAAATTGGACGCAACTGTCACATTTTTGGGGCACTTTATGAGAAGAAACAAACTTGGCGACTACTGGCAAGATTGAGAGGAAAAGAACAAGGGGAAGGCAGAGACGTAAATATTTGGATGGCTTGACTACATGGCATGGTCGAGACAAGAACACGAGCTGATCTGCGACTCTGGTGTAAGATAGTGAAACATGACTGCCCATGCTGACCGGCATGGTACATATTGAATGAATGAATCCTGCTGTTTAAGCTTCCAACATAATCTTTCTGCACCCCTCTTCCTCTCTGGCTTTGTATTTTCCCCCACATGAAGCTTATTACAGTATTCCATCTCTCCTGTTGATTTCCCATAAACTGTATGTCTTATCCATATGGTTCTGATGAGTGGTCAATAGCTGAGATTTGTTTTCTTCTCTGTCCACAATATTCTCAACATTCTTCTAAATAGAATTATGTGAACAATGGAGATTTTTATAAGGTTCAAAACAATGTTTTCCCGTAGTGAATTTAAATAACGAAGACACAAACAATAGATTGCACGATTTATTGCCTGGCATATTTCGCTGCATCTCGTCAGGTACATACTGCAGAAATCACACAACTTACGTGAAATTAACTAGATAAATCCTTCAAGTTGAAATATACACAATTTCGCACAGTAATGTCACTTATCTACCACGGTAATTTTAAGCTGACTAACATGTCTTTCTGTTTACACAATTCTGGCTTGCGTTGATAGATCATAATTGCTTCTGCAAATTTTAACAAGCGAGTATTTTGTGTTCTAAACAACACGCGAAATGCAGTGTCTCTGGACACAACATGGCCACTGGCGACAATGTGCCTGCCGATTGAAGACGCCGGGAGCTTCCGGTGTGTCGGCTCCTCGCGGCTAGCATTTCCTGTGTGTTGTATCTTGTTGACCCATTGAGGTATGTGTTCTGACACCCGTTTGTTAAGCTGTCTCTCCGTTCGACCAATGTAAACGGCCTGGCATCTACATGTGAATTGGTAAATACAATTGTTTGTGGCGTACAGAGGAACAGGCTCTTTGACTGTTGGTGTAGGAATGGGTACGGTTTTACATCTAATGACAGGAGTTGCCGCACAGAATGTTCGACCTACTGCTGTAGTAAGCCGGTCTTGTAGACGTTGCATTACGTCATCCCCTCGAAAGGTTAGCTGGATGAATACCTTGAGTTTAGGGACTGTAGTTACTAGACTAGAGTCTGCAGTATGTACCTGACGAGATGCAGCGAAATATGCCAGGCAATAAATCGTGCAATCTATTGTTTGTGTCTTCGTTATTCAAATTTTTATAAGGGTTAAAATTAGGTTAGTTATGGCGATTTATATACGGGTCAACATTATGCACACATAGGACATATTTAAATTGGACAAAATGATGCACATAAAGAAATAACTTGGAATCAAAATAGAATTAGAACTATGCTAACAAAAGGGCATTTTTGGTGAAAGTTAAATAAAAGAACCATTGGTTTATTGGGTATATGGTGCTATCCCCTGATATTTATAAACCAAACGACACTCAAAGGGTCATCATCATCATCATCATCTTCAACTTTTGCTGTCAAGCATTGTGGGAAGGAATAATTGGTGCTTCAGCGCCCGATGGGAGGCATTGCATAGTGTCATTCTGTGTGATTGTATAATGTCTTTGCTGTCGTCAATCCATTTTATTCTCGGGCGTCCTCTTTGCTTTTGTCGCAGATGATCTTTGATGTAGGGCCATACTGGTAACTGATGGTGTTGCATTCTAACGAGATGGCCAAACCATTTGAACTTCTGTTTTTCGATAAATATGGCATAAGGTGTAGATCCTACTGTTTGTCTGATAACAACATTTCTTATTCGGTCTCGGATTGCTAAGTTGGCAGCTCTCCTCAGACATCTCATCTCGCAGGTGTTGATTTTGTGTAACTGTGATTAGGATGATGTCCAAGTTCAAGATTGGTAGCATAGGGTTGGTGTGAATATGCTGTTTATTATCTGTCATTTTGCGGACATGGGTATATTTGGATGTTTCAGTAAGGGTGATAGTTGATATGTAAGCACATTTTTTGACATCTGATTTCGATTTCTCTATCCAATCTGCCATTTTCTGTGATCCTACTTCCAAGATATTTGAATTCTTTAACTTGTTTCAGAGATGTCCATTTATCTGTAAACTTAGTGGACCAGGAGATCTGCCAACTTACATTACTTCGGTTTTGGCTGTGTTTATACTCATATTGTGTCAAAAGGTGATGTGGTCAGTATCACCTTAACAGCCTCTTTTTTTCCCCAGGACATTTCCTGGCACCCATTTTAGGCTGGGAGTTCAGGCCAATTACACAAAATTCACTGTGAGTACAATTGAAACACATGACAAACAGGCCATCAGGCAAGCTTGATAGCTACTGCACTACTGCGGTTTTCCACACCTTTTTGGCAAGGCCGAAAATGAATACTGAAGGGGCTTTTGACAAATAATAATTGACCATAAATGTTGCACATCATTGTATGTTCTTGGTTCCGCTATTAGTTCAACAGGAGATAAAGCTATCAATAAAACACTAAATAAAATAAGAAGAATGGGTGGCCGAGAGGTTAAAAAATGCCCGCCTCAAACATCGTAGGAAAATGTATTTAATCACTGGTAAGGTTTGGAGATTTAAAAATAATTCTAGCCTGCATACTACTTTGTGACATACTGCGAAAGTGACGTTTGTTCCTAAGAAAGGAAACAATTTTCCTGGCAAACACTAATAATGGTTATATCCCATGATGAAAACAAACCAAAAAAACCTGACACAACAAATGCAAATGTGTCTCGTATCCTTCATCTCAAGATACTTTACAGACAACAAACAAGCATTCAACATCCTTTGATATGCCAGTGTTAAATGCAGCAAAATAAATAAATGCAATACATTATTAAAAAATCTGGCAAGATAACCATAGTGCTGAAGAAATAATTTCTAGGAGCAAAAATATAAAGCAATTGATAAAACTAAAAGTTAATTTCATATCCTTCATCATCATCATCCAATGCCTTGCTGGTTGGTGTGGGTAATCATGTCTCTCCACAAATTATATCTCCAACGTCGTGGATCAATTTGTGTGTTGACTCCCTTCCGTGTCATGACACAAGACTGTCAAGAATCTTCTCACGCTGTCTTCCTCTATCTCTCTTTCCACAAATCGTTTCGGTTGTCACGACATGTTCCAGTCTTTGTCTTCTCATAACGTGGCCAAAATTATCCTGTACAGGATGTTGCAATCAAGCCCAGCATTTATTGCCTGTCTGTGATTTATTAGGCAATTGTTAGGTCAGCAATTTGCCATTGATTGCTGAATGGTTGATGCCTCATACAGTGGAAATCAACACACAGCAGTCTGCTTCCAAATTGCCCAGAGTTGATTTTGAACCCATGGCTTGGTATGTTAGAGAATTATGAAACTGCATCTCACTATGAAACTAGAACATGATATACAAAGAAAGAGACAAACAGCCTTGGTCATGTGATGAGAGGAGGCATTAGAGTACAACTGGAAAGATCAAGGGGAAAGAGGCAGATGCAGACCAAGAGAAATGATGTTGGATGGATTGAGACAGTAAGCATGGAGGAATATCATCAGCAGAGTTGATCCAGAACACCAAAGACCAAGATCTGTGAAGAGACATGAATGCCTAAGCTGGCTGGCAGGGCACTTGATGATGATGATGATTTCACTAACCCACAAGCCATGGACAATGAAATTATGTGACTTGGGGTGGTATATTTTGTCATCTCATACTATCACCAGTCGTGAATCAGCTTTGTGGTTAAGCCATTCAGGTATTTACTTCATCTTCCCTTTGTTCTTTTCCCCTCAATCTTGCTAGTTGTCACCAAGTTCTCTAGTTTATTTCTTCACATAACATGTAAAAAAATATTGACTGTCTACATCTAATGTCAAACACCCATATCCAAATGGATATAACTTGTGTTGTTATATACAAGTGAGAACCAATCATCATAAACTAATATACACAAATGAAAGGAAAAGAAACCTCAGAAAAGCAATAGTTATAAAGCAATTGACAAAACTAGATGTCATAGATCATTATTTATAGCTGACTAGGCATAAACTACTGTCATTAGTGAGAAATCATGCGTGGTAAACAAATATAAATTTGTAAATAATATAATAGAATGGCTACAAACATACAACACATTATATAATAATGGCTGTCATGCTTCAATATTTATAACAAACTTAGAAGTTTACTAAAATGAAGTTTACAGAAATGAATACTGTGCTTCAATATTTACAACAAACTTAGAAGTTTACATAAATGAATATCATGCTTCAATATTTATAACAAACTTAGAAGTTTACATAAATGAATATCGTCCTTCAATATTTATAACAAACTTAGAAGTTTACATAAATGAATATTGTGCTTCAATATTTATAACAAACTTAGAAGTTTACAGAAATGGATATCGTGCTTCAGTATTTATAACAAACTTAGAAGTTTACCTATCGTGCTTCAATATTTATAACAAACTTATAAGATTACATAAATGAATATCATGCTTCAACATTTATAACAAATTTGACATCAAGTGTATTATTATTAGCATTATTCATTCACAGTCAAATAATATGAATGAATAGAAGAACAATAACAGGTTTTAAAAAAAGGCAACAAAAATGTCAAGCAGGTTACAAGAATAATATGGTGCTTCCATATATTGTGCTTACCAGATGTAAATTGTGTAGTTTGTGGTGACAACCGTCCATTGTAAACCAAAACCCAAGCATTAGAAGAACATAGAAAACAGCAGTTAGAAAGAAGTATACTAAAGAAGGTGGAAACATACTGATGGTAGGTGCATGTAAGGGAAGACAGATGGTAAGAGCAGATTTGTATGGGAGTGAAGAATAAAAACAAAAACAGATAGCTGATGGTAAGAACAGATATGTAAGGGGGTAATATTGAAAACACAGAAAAATTACAGATGGTAAGAACCAATATAACAGGAAGGAAGAATACAAACAAAAAACTGATGACACATGGTAAGAGGAGATATGTGAGGGAGGGAACAATACACATGACACATGGTAAGAGGGGATATGTGAGGGAGGGAACAATACACATGACACATGGTAAGAGGAGATATGTGAGGGAGGGAACAGTACACATGACACATGGTAAGAGGGGATATGTGAGGGAGGGAACAGTACACATGACACATGGTAAGAGGGGATATGTGAGGGAGGGAACAGTACACATGACACATGGTAAGAGGAGATATGTGAGGGAGGGAACAATACACATGACACATGGTAAGAGGGGATATGTGAGGGAGGGAACAGTACACATGACACATGTTAAGAGGAGATACGTGAGGGAGGGAACAATACACATGATACATGGTAAGAGGAGATACGTGAGGGAGGGAACAATACACATGACACATGGTAAGAGGAGATATGTGAGGGAGGGAACAGTACACATGACACATGGTAAGAGGGGATATGTGAGGGAGGGAACAATACACATGACACATGGTAAGAGGGGATATGTGAGGGAGGGAACAATACACATGACACATGGTAAGAGGGGATATGTGAGGGAGGGAACAATACACATGACACATGGTAAGAGGAGATATGTGAGGGAGGGAACAGTACACATGACACATGGTAAGAGGAGATATGTGAGGGAGGGAACAATACACATGACACATGGTAAGAGGGGATATGTGAGGGGGGGGGGGACAATACACATGACACATGGTGCCACATAGCGTTTAGACAGAATGACGTCATCATGGCACATGGTAAGAGGGGATATGTGAGGGAGGGAACAATACACATGCCACATGGTAAGAGGGGATATGTGAGGGAGGGAACAATGCACATGACACATGGTAAGAGGGGATATGTGAGGGAGGGAACAATACACATGACACATGGTAAGAGGAGACATGTGAGGGAGGGAACAGTACACATGACACATGGTAAGAGGGGATATGTGAGGGAGGGAACAATACACATGACACATGGTAAGAGGAGATATGTGAAGGAGGGAACAATACACATGACACATGGTAAGAGGAGATATGTGAGGGAGGGAACAATACACATGACACATGGTAAGAGGAGACATGTGAGGGAGGGAACAGTACACATGACACATGGTAAGAGGGGATATGTGAGGGAGGGAACAATACACATGACACATGGTAAGAGGAGATATGTGAGGGAGGGAACAATACACATGACACATGGTAAGAGGAGACATGTGAGGGAGGGAACAGTACACATGACACATGGTAAGAGGGGATATGTGAGGGAGGGAAAAACACTAATGACGGATGGTAAGAGCAGGTACGTGAGAGAGGGAATAATACACACAACAACTGATGGGAGATGGTAAAAGCAGATGTGTAAGGACCAAAAGAATATGACAAAAACTGAAGGCAGATGGCAACAGCAGTTATGAATTGGAATAATAAATAAAAACAACAACAGATAACTGAAATATATACAGTTCATGATCTGTGATTTTTCTATGTAGCCACTGATTGTTTCCTCTTTCTGTCAAACATTGGCTGCAGTACAGTCGATGGTCTGTGATCACTCTATGTAGCTACTGATTGTTTTATCTTTCTGTCCACAATGTTGGCTGCAGTATGGTTACAGTCTGTGATCACTCTATGTAGTCACTGATTGTTTTCTCTTTCTGTCCATTATATTGGCTGCAGTACATTCCATAGTCTGTGATCACTCTATGTAGTCAATGATTGTATCATGCAAGCCTTGTTCATACTCTAAAGATTGTGCCCCACGACATGGCAGAGTAGGTTGTTGATGCCACCTCTAGGATGTCAAACTTATCAAGAGCCCTTTCAGATGGGCTTATCAACAAGCAGTGATGTGTCCGGCAACTCTCGTCACAAGATAAGAGTAATGAGACTGTTATGCTGTGTACAAAGGGATACCCTTTACCTCACTTCAGGCGCCAGCAGGCTCTAGGCTGGTTTAATTGAACCTCATGCAAGACTTCTGTCATATGTCCTCATTGCAAGAATTCTGCCATACGCCCTCATTGCAAGGCTTCTGCCATACGCCCTCATTGCAAGGCTTCTGTCATACGCCCTCATTGCAAGGCTTCTGCCATACGCCCTCATTGCAAGAATTCTGCAATACACGCTCATTGCAAGGCTTCTGCCATACGCCCTCATTGCAAGGCTTCTGCCATATGCCCTCATTGCAAGACTTCTGCCATACGCCCTCATTGCAAGGCTTCTGTCATACGCCCTCATTGCAAGGCTTCTGTCATAGGCCCTCATTGCAAGGCTTCTGTCATACGCCCTCATTGCAAGGCTTCTGTCATACGCCCTCATTGCAAGGCTTCTGTCATAGGCCCTCATTGCAAGGCTTCTGTCATACGCCCTCATTGCAAGGCTTCTGTCATACGCCCTCATTGCAAGGCTTCTGTCATACGCCCTCATTGCAAGGCTTCTGTCATACGCCCTCATTGCAAGGCTTCTGTCATACGCCCTCATTGCAAGGCTTCTGTCATACGCCCTCATTGCAAGGCTTCTGTCATAGGCCCTCATTGCAAGGCTTCTGTCATACGCCCTCATTGCAAGGCTTCTGCCATATGCCCTCATTGCAAGACTTCTGCCATACGCCCTCATTGCAAGGCTTCTGTCATACGCCCTCATTGCAAGGCTTCTGTCATAGGCCCTCATTGCAAGGCTTCTGTCATACGCCCTCATTGCAAGGCTTCTGTCATACGCCCTCATTGCAAGGCTTCTGTCATAGGCCCTCATTGCAAGGCTTCTGTCATAGGCCCTCATTGCAAGGCTTCTGTCATACGCCCTCATTGCAAGGCTTCTGTCATATGCCCTCATTGCAAGACTTCTGTCATACGCCCTCATTGCAAGGCTTCTGTCATACGCCCTCATCGCAAGACTTTTGCAATGTGCCCTCATTGCAAGGCTTCTGTCATAGGCCTTATTGCAAGACTTTTACAATACGCCCTCATTGCAAGACTTCTGCCATACACCCTCATTGCAAGACTTCTGCCATACGCTCTCATAGTACACCACATACACATGGCCAATAGAGGCCTGAATCACACTGACAGACTCGTCCTTGACTTGGGGATGTTAAACACAATTACCTCTGAAGTCAGAGTGGGTTCGCTTGATGGCGAGAGGCACTGGTAATAGGGAAAGCTTATCCACATGCAAAATTCAGTCCAGGGCTACTAGAAATAGTGTGTGTGGACTACGTTTGAGTTCAAAGACAGCAAGCGCAAAAAAAGACAGACAATCTCAGAGGTAGTGGATCCCCAGAGGTAGTGGATCCCCAGAGCTGATCCCCAGAGCTGAACTGATCAAAAACCATGAAGCAGAAAAGCCTCCTGCACTTACCAACCCACCCTACAATCATAGGTCGATGATGTCCACCAAAAGCAAGTCCTCATTATCATCAACATTTGATCGAAGCTTTGTACCAAAGTAGTTGCCTGTTATAGGTCTGTGATATGATAGCGCTATTACATTTTGAAGGCCTGAATGAACGGAGGAATAGTTGGCCAATCTTTCTCTCACTTTAGCAAGCGATGAGCCTGGGCGTTGAACCCGCCCGTTCGTACTCATATTATCAACGCCATCAACTTCACTAACAAACTAAATGGCAAACTGGTTCAAATGCTTATAGTTTGTGACTTGTATAAAATACCAAATCAGTTAAAATGTCTCTCAAGTGCATTTCCTGCCCACAAACAATTAATTCTGGAATGTGCAAAATGCAATGAACATCCTGACTGGTTCAACTGGCAACCAACCCAGCGAAGAAAAAAGATTCAACTGACTATTTCATTAGTTTTGCTATGCTAGACCCAGTCACGTCATCTCATGGTACCTAAGTGCCTTTGTGAAAACAAAGATCAGCAGAAACAGAGACAAGAGTGGAAAGAATCATGTATTTTATCATGCTAGCTGTATGATGAATTATGCTTTGTGTATTGTATTTAATTTTACAATTACATACGTCATTCAAATTTCACAGAGATAAAATGTAGGAAGAAAAGGTATACTTAATCATAGTATCCTGTGAAATGTAACTAAAGATAATTGTTATTAATTCAATAGAAACCTCTGTAATTTCGAATAGAAGGCATCAAGGGAAACTTCAATAAAGTAATTTCTCATCACAGAAGTAAAGATACGGGGAAATTTAGAAAACCGTGTTGACCACAAGATGCTAAAACATGGGAAAATGAAAACAAGAACGCTAAACCACACTTAACTTTAGTCAATTCATACTAGTAATGAATTCATACTAGCTAATGTTGAGAATAGTATATCTATAAATCTGAATCACATTCCTGGGTTAATGTCAAAAGCAAGACATGTGACAGTAACACAATGGTTGTGTAGGGAAGAAACTTATAAAATTGATCATGTCAGGCTTGGAAATCTAATAGACACAGAAAACAAGCCCTGACAATACTGTGCTAGCAGACCATACCTATCAACAAGCATTGATATGTGCAGAATTTAAGAGACTAGGAGAACAAGTTAACACAGATGCAGTGTTTGTCAAACAACACAAGTCTCAGGAAAATGGTACTGATCTGTTTCAAGCTACAATTGCAACTGCTACTTTTCACTGCCATGACTGTTGATGTTCTCGATGATAGGTGGGAAGCTATATTTCACTGGGGGGGGGGCTCTCTCCATGGCCAAGTGGTTAAACCACTTGTCACGCACTCTGATTGTCGTGGGTTTGTTTCCTGAATCTGTCATTCGGTTCATGAGTGCAATTTTCTCAGAGACTCCTGGGATCGCCAGTGGAACTACAGAGTTCATGCTCTATGCACTTTCGGCAGGCCACTTTGTGGAAGGAGGCCAAACCAGATGGGATAAAAATCTGGTGCAATGAAATAGATCCTCTCATCTTATCCTGTTAATATCAATACATTTGATAGTTGTTTTCGTCACTCATATCTAATTTTTCACACATTATTCTTTTAGAGCATGAAGTGAGTGAGTGAGAATCAACATTACATCCCTTTTTGAGGGCTTTCTTAGAAATCACAATTGGCAGGAGTGTACGTACTGGTTATCTAACCTATCTTGACAAATGTGTAACCTGTTCTGGGGTTAGACATATCTTCATGTCTTACATTAACACGATTAGGTCCCATGCTTTGAACCTATTCAGAACAATCTTTATTTTTTTTTGTAATGAGTCAACTTCAGCAAACTTCTCATGGCTAAGAAAATTGTGTCTTTATCAAATAGTCCTAAAGTACCCACAGTTTAAAAATAAAAAGCACAGAGAGGTAGATCATATAATTATCTGATCTACTTTATCAAATACTGTCCTAAAGCACCCACAGTTTAAAATGCACAGAGAGCTGATCTTCTTTATTGAATACTGTCCTAAAGCACCCACAGTTTAAAATGCACGGAGAGACAGATCATATAATTATTTGATCGTACAACAAAACTGAACCCACATCTAGCTTGTATGAGGAAGAAGGGAAGAGGAAGACAGAAAAAGAAGATGAAGGAAAATAATGGCATACTGACCCAGATTTTGACTTGCTGATACCCCCGTGGGCAAGTTTCTCTGCTCGGAAGTTCTCATAATGTGTTTCCTGGGTGACCTCCTGCAAGTCTTGCATGTGGGTACTGAAACAACATATGTATTGAGTGTTTTAATAGTATTATGCCAGTACTCACTCACCAGGTACTCAAATTACTGTGATACTATAATTGAAGTAAACATGCTTAATCAAGTCAATGAATTAAAATATCAAGGGACAACATCAGATGAAAGATGTGTGATAGAGATTAAGAGCAGAACAGGCCAAGAAAAAGTTGCATTTCAGAACGTGAGCAGTATCTTTTGTAATAAATCACTCTCAGTAAACGTCAGACAGAGAGTACTGAAATGCAATATAGAACCCGTTTTGCTGTATGGCAGTGAATCCTGGAATGTGAATTTACAGTTTGAAGAGTATGGAAGCAAAGGAGATGTGGTTTCTGAGACGAATGTTGCGAACACTTGGAAGGCCAGAATAACTTATGAGTTCAAAATAATGTTTTCCCTTAGTGAATCTGAATAATGAAGAAACAAACAACAGATTGCATGATTTATTGCCTGGCATATTTCGCTGTATCTCGTCAGGTACATACTGCAGAAATCACACAACATAAACTAATAAGATAAATCCTTCAAGCTGAAATATACAGTACACATATTCACACTGTAATTTGAATTGTCTACCATGGTAACTTTAAACTGATTAATATATCTTTTTGTTTGCACAAATAACTCATGAGTGTCTGGAAAAGGCTAATGAAAGTAGAACAAAAATATAAGAAAGAGACAATGCTCAAGGGTACAATAATGAGAAGAGAAGCACTGGAAAATATCATAACGACTGCATGGACCAGCACTAGAAGAGGCAGAAGCAGACTGAGAGACATACGAGGGGGATTCAATGAAAACCTTAACTGTTTGTCTGTTTTCTTTGAATATATTCTTTAAACAAAAAGTAAAGAACACATGTATCATTTTTTTATGTAGTTACCACTGTGTTCAATGCAAGTCCTCCAGCGCCAGTAAAGTGCTTGGATTGCTGTAGAAGAAAATTCTGGTCATTACCCGGTGTGCCTGACCCGATCGTGAACAGTCTGTCACAGAAGTCATGCCATTTTGAAGCTTCCTACTCCACTCATACACTTGTTGGACTGACAGGCGTACCTCACCATACTGGACCTTCATTTGCCGATGAATTTCTATAGGTTTCATTCTTTCATTGATCAAAAAACGGATAAAAGGAAGGCTACTCCTCTTTGGTGCATGTCAAAAGTTGAGCGGCCATTTTTAAACTGTCCCTATGATGTCTTTACTGTGATGATACATGCTTAACACTTTTGACATTCTTAACAACAACACTGATAGGCAACAAGACAATAGCATGGTTATTGTAATGTCTATCACACTTTTAAGGTTTTCATTTGAAGTCCTCTCATAATACTGGATAGCCTAAGATGGTGACATGGAGAAATAACATCAAAGAATTGATACAGAACACCAGGCACTGAGATCTGTGGATATATGAAGGCATATGACATTTTGCAGAACATATGATGATGATAATGACTCACTCACATACACATGAGTGCATGAAAACACATATAGTGCATACAGAAAATACTGAAACAATATAGATAGAGTAATGAACTAACACAGAGTATTGAATATATATATATATATATATATATATATATATATATATATATATATATATATATATATATATATATATATATATATATATATATATACACTAGCCACAAAACAACAGTTCTTTCATGTGAAGTACTGAAAGAGAATATTCCAACAATGCTGAAACAACATACACTTAGAGCACTAGAGCAACAAAGGAGCAAGAAAGAATACAACAAATCTAGAAACTTCCAGTCAATGCTAGAACTAGCAACCATATAATATCGCTAGCTACAATACACAAAAAAATGCAAAAATATCATGGACAGACAGAAGCATGAATGCGACAGTCCTTCAAGAATAAAACAGAAAACATCAGTTGATTACAGAAAACAGAAATTAGATGTAAACAGTCAAGAAATTTTGGGGCAAATTATGAGGAGAAACAAACTTGAAAACTTAATGACAACTGGTAAACTTGATGGGAAAAAAGCAAAGGGAAATCAAAGAAATAAACACTTGAATGGACTGGACACATGACAGATTTGGGACAAGAACATAGACCTGATACAAGATTGATTGTGTGAGATGGTGAAACATGACCAGTCACACATAGACCTGATACAAGATTGATTGTGTGAGATGGTGAAACATGACTGGTCACACATAGACCTGATACAAGATTGATTGTGTGAGATGGTGAAACATGACCAGTCACACATAGACCTGATACAAGATTGATTGTGTGAGATGGTGAAACATGACCAGTCACACATAGATCTGATACAAGATTGATTGTGTGAGATGGTGAAACATGACCAGTCACACATAGATCTGATACAAGATTGATTGTGTGAGATGGTGAAACATGACTGGTCACATATAGACCTGATACAAGATTGATTGAGTGAGATGGTGAAACATGACTCGTCACACATAGACCTGATAAAAGATTGATTGTGTGAGATGGTGAAACATGACCAGTCACACATAGACCTGATACAAGATTGATTGTGTGAGATGGTGAAACATGACCAGTCACACATAGATCTGATACAAGATTGATTGTGTGAGATGGTGAAACATGACAGGTCACATATAAACCTGATACAAGATTGATTGTGTGAGATGGTGAAACATGACCAGTCACACATAGACCTGATACAAGATTGATTGTGTGAGATTGTGAAACATGACTAGTCACACATAGACCTGATACAAGATTGATTGTGTGAGATGGTGAAACATGACTGGTCACACATAGACCTGATACAAGATTGATTGTGTGAGATGGTGAAACATGACCAGTCACACATAGATCTGATACAAGATTGATTGTGTGAGATGGCAAAAACATGACTAGTCACATGTAGACCTGATACAAGATTGATTGTGTGAGATGGTGAAACATGACCTGTCACACATAGACCTGAGACCTGATACAAGATTGATTGTGTGAGATGGTGAAACATGACCTCTCACACATAGACCTGAGACCTGATACAAGATTGATTGTGTGAGATGGTGAAACATGACCTATCACACACAGACCTGAGACCTGATACAAGACATTGTGTGACATGGCGAAACATGACCGGTCATGCTTATCAGCATGGCACATGATGATGATGATGATGTTCACAGCACTCACATAAGCATGGTCCTCAGCTTAATGAAGTCACAATGTTCTGGATTCTCCACCTCCACCACGCCCCATGGGTACATGCGGCCTCTGACCTTTCGACCCTTGACCTCAATGATTGTATTTGCACCCACCACAGCAAACGGAACTGCATTCTGTGGAAATGTGTGGACACATAATGACATAGATAGAAGACCCACACATATTACATATATAATCTGAAGACTGTTGTGAATATCTTTTTGAGCATGTGACTCCACTATAAATCCAGCTATATGACTGCCCATAAATTCATTCTTGGGATATGAATGTGATGGTTTCCCTCTTACTCCAAAACCTTATAAGAGATTTTTTTTTGGTTTGCATATCCTTTACAGGACATCACTGTCAACATCAGCATCTTTCAGCTGATTGTTGATTTCTTGGCAAGATTATGTTTAGTAGTTTGCCATTGCTTTCTGAGCGACCGGCCCACATACCCCGCAAGTTACAGATGCGGAGAGAACCGGTATCAATTCTCGCGCACGTCATGTTACTCACGAGAGTATACATGATTACAGAGAAAGTTGTGTAACCTCTGGACCAGGGAGACCAGCTCATAAGAGATATAGGATACAAAAAATAACAGTAGAAAATAATAAACCCCTTCACACATCTTGAGTCGTACTGTATATGTGGTGTTTCCCCCTTCTTATTACAGACTAATCAGCACTTGATGGGTGATGCGGTTACCACCATGCACACATTTAACTTGGCAAGACATTTTCTGGTACCAATTTTAGGCTGGGTTTAAATTGGAAGTGCAGGTCTATTTTTCAAATCTGCATCGAGGTATCTAACACATGATCACCGAGCCAGCAGGTAACTGTGCTAGCCAATGTGCTACTGCATCTTCTAATATGTAAGGGATAATATGCCATAAATACTATATTATGAGAGAGTTAGTTGCCTATCTTTTACAGGACATTGCAGTCAACACCAGCATTGTTTGCTGTTGTGATCTCTGGGCAAATTTACGTTCAATAGTTCGCCATTGCATTCTGAATGACCGGCACCCATACCATTTTATAAAAAACCAACACAAGGCGGTCTGCTGCCAAATCACCCACAGCTGTGTTTCAAACATGAGTATATGGGATTACAAACTGCGTCCGTAACACCTTCGCCACGGAGCCAGCATATTATGAGTAGCTTAGCTAATTAAAAACAATTTGCCAGGTGGTGGTCAATTACAGCCTATACTTGTGATGCTGCAGCTTGTCCGATTTTTAATATTATGTCTTCACTCCTGGGTGTCCATGGCAAAGTGGTGAATCTGCCTGACTTGCATTCTGATGTTGTGGGTTCAATTCCAGACTCCGTGATCCGTTTTACGAGTGTAATTTTCTTGGAGACTCCTGAGGGTCATCACTGGAGCTATGGAGTTTGTGCTCTGTGCGGTGCTTTAACCAGGCTACCGAGCAGACAGAAACTGAGCCATGTGGGGTCACACCCAATGCAATGAAGTAGATCCTCTTGCCTTGTTCTCTCCGATTACAGCAGACATGTGTCACTTACAAGTGATAACTGTCTGGGCAACAAAGGATAACAGCTGACTAGGACAGGAAGTTCAAGAATAACTATGTGGGTAACTGGCATAGAGTCCGTTAATAAAACAACTGTCAGGGACAGCAGAGTTAATCATAAAGTTGAGTTAGTCATGAATGAGTTAACTGTGGTGAAAACAATTCTCAGAACCAACCTTCAACTGTTAATTAAACAGAAAACAATTCACATAACCACCATTTGACCATTAATTGAGGAGAAAACAATTCTCAGAATTAACATTTAATCATTAATTAAACAGAAAACAATTCACATAACCACCATTTGACCATTAATTGAGGAGAAAACTATTCTCAGAATTAACATTTAACCATTAATTAAACAGAAAACAATTCTCAGAACAAATATTTCACCGTTAATTAAACAGAAAACAATTCTCAGAACCAACATTTAACCATTAATTGAAAAGAAAACTTCTCAGAATCAACATTTAATAGTTAATTGAAGAGAAAACGATTCTCAGAACCAACATTTAACTGTTAATTGAAGAGAAAACAATTCTCAGAACCAACATTTAACCATTAATTGAAGAGAAAACGGTTCTCAGAACCAACATTTAATCTTTAATTAAACAAAAAACAATTCCTAAAACCAACATTTAACCATTAATTAAAGAGAGAACGATTCTCAGAACCAACATTTAACCGTTAGTTAAGGAGAAAACACCCTCAGCACCAACCTTTAACTGTCTACACTGTTCCTTGTAATCTTCATCCTCATCCGAGTCACAGTCTGGAAGTGGGTAGATTCGGATGCCCTGCTCATCAATCTGGTCCATTATCTTCAAGGACAACATTACAGTGGAGAACATTACAAAAATGACTATGACTAAATGCAGTACAACATAAACAAGTCCAATAGCAGGAACCCCCTTTGGGTATGTGAACTGACCATCACATTGTGTAGGCCTGAGAGCATGGAGGAATAGATGGTCATTCTTTCCCTCCCATAGCGAATGTCAAGGGCTGACAATGAACCCTTGTCTGAGTGTAAACATTGCATATCATCTCGCAGCAATGTTTTGGAGGAAAGAAAGAGGGAGAGGGAGAGAGAGAGAGAGAGAGAGAGAAGGTAGAGAAAGAGAGACAGGAGAGAGGAAAGAAAGGGAAGGAGGGGAAAGAGTGGAGGGTAAGGGAAGGAGAGAAAGAGTGATAGAGACAGAGAGAGGAGGCAGGAAGAAAGAGACAGATGGAAAGAGTGAGAAGAGGAAGAGGGAGAGAGAAAGAGGGTGGGAGAAAGAGAGAAAGTGGAGGGAGAGAAAAATTGGGAGTACAAGTGGGAGGGAATGAGAGAAATTGGGAGAGAAAGTGGGAGAGAGATAAAGCTAAAACAAGAGAGGGAGATATTTTGGGCCTTGCCTGAGTGCTGTGAAGCCCGACTCTTCATCATAAAGTACTATAACCATTAAACCATGATAACCTCTCGTGCATAAACTGTGAAGACAGAATGAAACACCCAGGCTGTCGAGCATATTTACCTTTTTCTTGAGAGTGACCACCTCGAGCAACGTCAGAGTGTCAGCTTTGGCTAGTACAGGCACGATGTTGACTTTATTATGTACTGCTTTCATGAAGGCAATGTCAAGTGGTTTCAGCCTGAATGGTGTTCAAAGTCAAGGGAAAACAGATCATTTGTATTAACACTAGAGTGAGAAGATACAAAGATTATAACATCTGGTTTACAATGGTTTAGATCAGATCTAACCTCGCTAACAAATGTTGAGAAGAAAATGGATGTATCGGCTGAAAGGCGCAAATATCACAGCTGTTGTAAGCAGGCTTAAGAACTGTTGCAGTGACTTGCTTGCTTGTCTGCCAGCCCGATGGGTATGGGTTCAAACTCACATGGAGATAGATCTTAAAATCTGACCCAGGCGGCCATGTTGACCCAGCCTAAAATGCTTGCCAGGAAATGTCCAGGGTAGTAAAGGAAGCTGGGGAAATATTAACAACACCATTCCTTGATTGCTGATTGCTGTATACAGTTATGGGACTAACGCCATATGCCAAAAACATTTCAGGGCATCTAAAAAAAAAAAAAAGCCTACTAAGACAGGACAACAAACAAGCACACTATTATGTTCAAAATTGGATAAATATAGGATAAAAACAGCAGAAAAAGATCTGATCAATCAACTTGTATTCCTAGTCGTGGGTTGTAGGGACGCTGTGATGGAAGTACAGACACTCAATGTTTTTATTTCTGTCTATCCTCAGCGATATGCAAGTTGAGGAATACAGTAGCCCATTCATTCTTTAAAACTGCTAGTCCAGCATTTCTGCGAGAGTTATGTATTGCTAGATTTATATCTCAGAAGCCATGATAGTGTGATGGTTAACTCGCTTGTTTACCCAAGTCAGAGAACTAAGTTCAACCCCCATCAGTGGCAGGATTAATTGTTTCTGACCAATATGGCTCTGAGGTCAACTCCACATCATCACAGCACTGCCATCTGGCGCAGGTGCTCATGTATCCTTACAAATGTTCATAAAATTATTGCATTAAAGACACCCCTACAATATTTTCTTGACCTTCTGTATCAATGACCTGTATCAATGACCTAAGTCTCTGAGCTGGCAACTTTGGTAATTTTTTTAATCTTTGCATATCCTATTTACAGGACATTGCAGTCAACACAAGCATTTTTCAGCTGCTGTTGATGTCTTGGCAAGTATTTATGTTCAGTAGTTTGCCATTGCGTTCTAAACGACCGGCTCACATACCTCCGTAAGAAACCAACACAACGCAATCCGCTGCAGAATCTCGCGCAGCTATTTCGTACGTGAGTATACAGGATTACGAACAGCGTCCTTAACCCCTTCGCCATGGAGACCAACTTGGCATAATTAGTGCCTGTGAATCATTTCAGTTCATCTTCTTCTCCATTTTACTCCTCTTCTTTTATCTTTCATCTGCCAAGGAGTATGGCCCTCAACCAACTCACGCCCAGCAATTTGAACACTTGCCCATGATTGGCTAGATTTTGCAGAAACATTTACTATGGGATAAGGTCCCAGCCAACCCTCCTTAGTGGCCTCTTAAGACATGCAAGGCAGTGACTGTGTGACTATTCTCTGCTTCCCTTATGGACCCTTATACTACATGGGTCAGCACAGCATTTACTGCATCCAATTCAATCGATAAGCATCGCAGAAGCTACACTGTTACAGCTCTGTCAAGGATTCTTTCTGCGGGTGAAGAATGTGTATGGATATAAGGAAACATTGCAGAAGGAGACAAGGGAAAACTATCACACCCATGCAGACAACCCTTGCCCACAAGATTTCATGAAACTTAAATTTGAAGACGATCAGAATGTTATACACTAAACATATAACCCACACCAGGTACTGACCCATGTCCAGACGGGCTGATGAAGTAGAAGCAACAGTGTACCCTGTTGTCCACAATGTGTCGTCTGTTAAGTCCACTCTCGTCATTCAGGTAGCGCTCAAATTGGTCATCTATGTACTGGATAATAGGCCGGAAGCTGAAATAATATTAAAATGTGATTTTCATACACATGTCGTAATTCTCATTTGCCATACTAATAAGCTTGAGGCAAACACGGTTCACCATCTCACAATATCACCACAGCCAAGATTTGCATTGGCTCGCTTTGAACTCAAATGTAGTCTATACATGTGCTACAACAACCCGTGGTGGCCACTACTGGGGAATGCACGGATTTGATGTTCATTTGTGGATTAGCATTCCCTGTTACCAATGTCCCTCACCTTCAGGCAAACCCACTCCGACTTCTGAGGTACTTGTAATTTATGTTTCCAAGTGAAGGATGAAAATTTAACATTTTTAGTCCAGCTGACAGGAGTAGAGATTGAATCCGCTACCTCGGCATCAGCACACTGGAATTTTAAGAGGGAGTGCTCTTATCCATTCTGCCATGCTGACCTACAGCACAACCTTGAACCAGGCCGGCAACCTTGCCCAGAACAAGCCTTTCTGCCAAGATATCCAGGTATTTACCACTTGTCCAGAACAAGCCTTCCTGCCAAGATATCCAGGTATTTACCAATCTGTCTTCTTCTTGCTTTTCCCCCCATAAAACTTGCCAGTTGTCACTAAGTTTTCAAACTGGTTCTCGGACTTAAACTTTCTCTGGTCACAGCAGTAGAGTGTTCATTGTGCACAATTGGACTCAAATGTTGCTTTCATGTCCTTGACTTGGGGACATAAATTACAAGGAGAGCAATTAGGAGGGTACAAGCCTTACCCTAGTGCGAGGAAATGCAACCTAAAGACTAAATGTCATGGCAGGGCAGACCAGGTTCTAAACCTTGTTCGGCAACTGGTCTAGGATGGAAGCTCAGGCAGGCGGACAGCTAGATCAATGCATTGCTGATCCGGCAGCTTCTGCAACTTATAATGTTCCAGACGTATTAGTGTTGCCTTTCCTCTGGAGTAAACAAGACAGACAGAGAGGGATCATGCTGCATGGGCAACACATGGTGTCTAACTTCAGCCCAGGCTTTGTGTTATGGAGAGGTATAACTTCATTTTACAAACTATCGCCTATCAAGACAGCACCGTGCCAGCCAAACAGCTGAGATAACGTAATTAATTATTCAACACTGAGGTCAATCAGAACTGAACGGGCGATCACCAATAGCTTTACTGGCTCGCGAAAAATTGATGGGAGGGGAGAAAAAGAGAATTGTGATGACAAATAGGGGTAGCACAAGACAGACATGGCAGCAGAGGCGAGGAAAGAAGCAAAATAAGAGTGGGAAAATATATACATTAAGAAGAAGGGAACGAATAAAACAACAGACATGCGTGCATAGTCAGTTATTGACTCCAGTTTATGTTAGAATTACAAATACACCCGCGCTTAATTAATTACCTCCCCTTTCACAGTGTGATAAGTCCAGGATTTGTATTTCGCAATGTCATCGTTATCTCCCCCGGGTCTCAGTATTTGCATTTCCCTACTTTATCTTCCAGACACGAATACACTCACGTGGGCAGACAGACACACACTCACACTTCCCAGACGCACACCCTCAACTGTCTGTCTTAAAGCCACGCACACGAAACCAATAATTACAACTGCCCCATCTCTCTCTCTCTCTCTCTCTCTCTCTCTCTCTCTCTCTCTCTCTCTCTCTCTCTGCTCGTTGATAACACAGCACTGTTGTATGTGTCTGCGTTTTAACGATAGGCGGCCTTCTACAGTCGGTCTCTGTGGTCACTATTCTCTGTAACTATTTCGGTTGACTCTCTTTTTTTCCCGTAAAGTATATGCTTTCCATACAGTACTCATTCTTTATTTACTCATCTGTGGCATTCGCATTTGAACTGCCTGCAAGATCCTTCTTCGCGAGCGCGCGCACGAGCGCGCAGACACACACACGCACACACACACACTTAGTTTCATTCTGCCCAATGGAATGGAGCATAGACGCGAGCGAGCTTTTGTTACAATCTTGTTTTTTTCTTTTTTGTTACAATCTTTTTTTACTGCCAAATGTTTCACACACAAAACGTAATGGTAAACAAAAAGACACATGTAACTATATACTTTTATGCCTAATTCCCCCACCCATCCACACATACACCTACCTTTATTCCATTCTGCCTAATGCTGCACACACACGCATGCGCACACACACACACACACTCTCCCACCTTTATCCCATTCCACCTAATGTAAACTATTCTCCACAAATGTTTCGCAATACTGCTTCCTATTTTCTCTCTTTATTCCACCCCTCCCCCCTCTATCCCACTCAATGCGGTCATCACCTCTGCAAACAGCAAACCTCCATTCCCGGTCCCTTACACAAACACCCACAAAGGCAATGGAACACTCACGCCGCTGCAAGCCAATTGTAATCAATTTCTCGAAGTTGTCTCGCCGTCCTCAGCCCACTAGGGAAACATCCAACAGGCATCACCGACAAAGCAATTACACGCACGCATTATACGGCAATCCTCTCAGCCGTAGCCATATTGAGGAAAGAATCAACCATGGTGGCATTGTGGTTAGTGCTCCTGCTTGCAAGACACCGATCACGGTTCAATCCTCCAGCTGTGCCAGGCAGCTTCGCTCCCGTACGGCTTGGAGGTCGGTACCAGCCTCGTAATGTTGGGTCGCTATTTTCATGTCGATATTTGTACTATAGCTCTCTCTCTCTCTCTCCCCCCCCCCTCTCTCTCTCTCTCTTCCTCCCTCCCTCTCTCTCTCTGTATAATATATATATATATATATATATATATATATATATATATATATAAGTGTAGTGTGTTATTGATTGGGTGAGTTTGGGTAAATGATTAAGTATGTATGCAGGTTTGTGTATATGTGTTTATGGATACGCATGTGTACGTGTGCCTGCCTGCCTGCATGTCTCATAACATGTTAATGTGCATTGCTTATGTTTACATTATTCACTTGACAATGTGTTTTTCCCCTGTGTGAATGTAACATACACAATGATGAACAAAAGATGAGTGATTAGAAGGGTCGAATGTAAGATGGGCCTGTGTGCCCAATTTGTGACCCCTTGAAAATAAAGTTCTCTCTCTCTCTCTCTCTATCTCTCTCTCTCTCTCTCTCTATATATATATATATATATATATATATATATATATATATATATATATATATATATATATATATATGTCTCGCCGTGTATATTTATATACATACAGGTTGTGACTTGCGGGTTTCAACAACTCTCTCAGACCGTGTAGTGTGTGATAGCACTGAACCCCCAGCCATGTGTTAATGTGCTCCTGAACTTGTTACACTTGGTCAGAGAATACTACAGAAGCTGACATCCTCACTCTATATAGCTATACTTACAGCAACCGGCTCGTGGTGGGTCTGGTGCTTTTGCTTTGACCACAAATGGAAGTCATGGCAGTAAGTAAAGCAATAACATGGCTCGAGACACAGACAGTCACTAGGGCGTGTTTACTTTGTGACTCAGTGAGTATGCTCAAATGAGATAGAGATGCGGTGGGTCCGAAGAGAGTGGTTGCTGTCTCTGGAGCGGTCTCGGCTGGCAAAGATTCGTTTCATTTTCGTGCCAGGGCAGGCGCGTGTACAAGGAAAGTAGCAAGCTGACATGCTTGCAGGTAAGTCTACTGTGGAAGGCGGACAAGCCATGAACCAGACAGACATTCTGAATGATCTACGAGAAGTAAGTCGTTTATGAGAACCAAGTGATGACTGTGAATCTACAACCAGGGTCAGACTGCGAGAACAACAAGTTAAAAGAAGCGTGGCCAAACAAGATCACTACGCAGGAAGCCAAAGAAGATTAATAAACCAACGAGAAACCGGTGTCATGAGGATTTGCCGAGGAGCGAATCCGAGCAATTATGGACTGAATGGTTCGATGTGCAATGAGGATGATCTGTCAATTATCTAACTAACTAACCAACCAACTAACTAATAAACTAACTAAGTAACTAACTCAACAGATTATCCTCTTTCCACATCGAACTATTAGTCATTAGTCCATAAGCGCTCAGATCTTCTCCGGAGTATCTCCCTCAGCGTGTAGCGACTAACGACACCAGTTATGTGTTGGTGAACTATTCTTCTTTGTATTACACATAAATATCAACCGGGGATAGGGGACACCGTTGAGGCTACTGAGACAGTTAATAAATAAACACACATGTATTGTTTGGAAATTCACAGAAGTAGAAGAAGAAGGAATTAGCGGACGCACTGGACAACATACAAATCGTTAACTACAGCTTTCAATTTGTATGTTGACTAGTGCGTCCTCGAATGCTTTCTTCTACTTCTGACAGCATCAAACAATACATGCGTGTTTATTTATTATTCTTTGGCTCCCGTGTGGCAATCTTGTCTAGCCTCACCCCGTTTGACTTGATGTTCTTGCAGTTTGGTTAAAGTTGCAGAATCACACCCATCCCTTGAGTCATTTATTAGTCCTGAGAGCTTTCAAGATATCAGCCTGGTCCAGTGCTCGTCTGCTCCCCACAGCAGCCTAGCCTACCCACAGATACATGTATATATGAAGTAGTATATAGTGATACTCACCAGTCTGTGGAGTTGAGAGAATCCCCAAAGCCGGGGGTGTCAACCACCGTCAGCCTTAGCTTGACACCTCGCTCTTCAATCTCCACGGTCGAGGCATCGATTTTGACCGTCTGTTGGATTTTTTCTGTGGGGAAAAGAATAACTGCGACAGCTCAGCTGGACTGTCCTGGGCGGAATTAATCAAACAATAGCAGAAACAACGAGCAAAGGTCATTTTCAAAGTTAGGATTAAAGTTACAGGTAACCCCAAAGCAGATACTACCGCTGAGGTATTAGGCCTTCACACATTCTAGGCCATAACATATGAGACTGGGTGGACAGTTTTCTTGCTGGGCGTTTTTCCTTTACAGAAAATTAAGAAAACTGTCTAATACCCATTTTTATGGGTTAAGTAGGTAATGAACCTACGTCTGGTCTAGCAAACCGGTAGGGAATTTACTTGATCCTAAATGTGCTCAAGATTTATGGAGAAAATTGGAGGAAAGGTGCTAGTCACGGCGCTGGAACTTCAATTAACTTTCCCCACGACGCTTAACGGCATAAGTGGAAGAAACAACAACAACCCATTTTTATGATGCTGGGTTGACTCTAGAGCCATATTGGTCGGACAAAGGTAATCCTGCCTCTGCTGAGCATTGAATCCGGACCAAACTTAGCAGTATCTCAACTCTTGGTATACTGTACGCCACTTCAAGTAGTCAAACTTTGCCCCTAATTTACCAAACTCCACTTTGAGTGGCTCTACTAGTTGAGACACTACCAGTCTAGGTTAAGTAACATATGTGGCCTGTATTCCATTCCGGTATTTCTACAAGTCACTTCTAGTATATCAACAACCAACACTGGCGCTACATCAAAGAAGATCTAATACCACAGCAAGAGGACGCCAGAGAAAACAAGTGAACTAACGACGACGTCAAAGACATTGTACAATGACATGGAATGATACTATCCCATGCCACTCATCGGGCGCTGGAGCTTCAACTTTTCCTTCCTACGGCTCTTGTCCGAGAAAGTTGTTGAATGATGATGGTGATTGTGACAGGTTGGCCCACCTCTCAGATCGTTTTGTTACTAGATGGAGATAGCCCTCAGTAAACCCCTCAATGTATCCTGTATTCTTTTTTTTATTTTTATCTATATTTTCAAATATTAGATAAAATCGTTTTTGGTTAGTGTATTTATATACATAAAACTATAGAGAGAGTTAAATACTATTTCTTCTTATAGTTAGAAGTAGATGTAGGGTAGAGTTCGTTTACAAGCCAAGAAATCAAGTCAGGCTGAATTTTATATTCAGGTTTGGCTGTGAAAAATAATTTGGCCACAGGAAGGCAACTCTCCTGGATGAGAAGTTAACTTCCGGTAGCACCCTAACTTCTGCCATTTCTGATAGCAACCTGGAGGGAGCAAGGAGCTACTATCACGTCAATTGGCTAAAATTAAACACCTGTCTGTGTTTAAACATATTTATTGCTGGCTCTGGTTAAGCCGAAAAACCCTCTAAAACATAGAAAAGCCAATGATAGTTTCCACTCCCGATAGGCCAGTCAAAATCTAGTTGCAGGGTGAGTTAATAATAATTTTGTTAAATATTTTTCTGTGTGTCAAAATGCCGGCAATATCTAAAGGCCATGCCGATCGATAATAGATAACATTAATTAAAACTAGTGTTAGTTAACTAATATTAGAATTAGGACCATGTTTGTGTGCCATGTGGCGTGCCGACAAGGGTAAAACGCAAAGCTCGTCACATGTGGCATTAGAAACATGGATAAATTACATTACGTGATTCTCGAAATTAGGTATCCACCTGCGGAAGGACACCTGAGTTAGTCAGTAGGCGATTAGAGTTAAGATAAATTAATTATGTGCGTAACTTCGGAACTAGCGTATTTCTCTAGATAAAATACTTATTAGTTGAAGGAATTAGTTCAGAGAGTGAATAGTCCCAATTAATTATTCTTTATTAATCTCTTATCTTGCCCATAGTCAGATTACTACCATGTGGTCCAATATGGCCCACTTAAAGTTCAAACCTTGGGGGAATTCTCCAACCCTAATATTGTTCTTGTATATAGTGAAAGTAATCTTAAATCTAGCTAAGAAATCTTCTAGATAATTAATTATGTTTTAATTAATATAAGGAAGACTTGCTAGTAGTACAACTCATAACTCCTTAAGTGAACTTGGGGTGTTTCATTGATTTTAATGGTTCACTCGTGTACATCGTGAAGTTATAGTTGTGTGTGATTTCATTTCATTCTATGGAATTCATCATGTGATGTTAATTCATCGTGTGGAGTGTAGTTTGTGTGTTTCCATACTTGGAAAATGATGTGTGGTGTTTCATCGATTTAATGGTTTGTTAATGTATATGTGACGTCGGAGTTGTGGCGTCTGAGTTCCATTCCATTGAAGTCATCCTATATGTACTGTTAAGTCATTATGTGAATTGTGGTTCATGTTTCCATGATTAATCGTGACTTAGAATATATATTTGGAATGTGGTCTTTGAAGTAGAGCATTGTGATTGTACATGTTTGATCTAAATGTCAGCAGAGAGAATAGGATATCATTTGTGTGCTGTTTCCATTAGATCAGTGTGCTGTTGTAGATTTCAGATAAGGAATCAAAATGTGTAAATTTAGATAATACATGCTATGAAAATTTATGAGACAAGCATGCCATGCAGGACATGGCCAAAAGAATTTACAATTCTGTCTTGAAGGATTATTCACTCCTTCTCACTGTCATTCACAGAGCCTGCACCCTGATCATCTGTAGCCGTAGTCACGACCGGTGATTGAGCTACGAACCACTCACTTGATGCAGCAGAGAGTGGAGTCCATACCACGATCCAGTCAGCACTGCCAGCTTACCATCCAGGAGGCTAAGGATTATCAGATGAGTGGCTACCCACCCGTTTGCCACTGCACAGCAATCCTAATTTGTCCGCTATTGGCTAAGAGTCTATGATTATATCCTCTAGCTGAACATTATCTTGTCGAGATTTCAGGGATCTGCGTATCTCTTATGTGTCAGTGAGTTCCCAGTGGGGCTCACGTAGTGTTCTTTAGGATTAAACGTTATGTTATATTTGTACTTTTAACAACTGCATCTGTCATTATAGAATTAGCATCATCAGATTGTGTGACGAGTGAAAGGACTACATCTATACGTATCATTCTGTCTTATCTCCTGTTGTGTGAGAATACATTAGGCAGTGGGGGCTCATTATTCATCCAGGCACGTTAGCAGGAATAACTTGACATACTGTCTTCGTGTGTTAGTACAGTTAGTCGTCATAACTTTCCGCCTGGCACTGTTTAGAAGTAGTGATCCATTCTGGGACTTTGTTAATCATTCTTCTAGAACTGCGAGCCATTTGATCGCTTCTTCAGCAGTGGTTAGATTCTCTATTCGTAGAAGTCTATTTAGTATCTACTTTGATCCAATTCCATCCTAGTAGAATACGTTACGCGACAGTGATGATGATGATGGTTCCTAGTAAAAGTGTTAAGAACCTATGATAGATCACCTACAAAGAAGTCTTTTGTTTTAGAACATGCAGTTTTTTTTTTTCCTGTGGTAATATATGGACAGCAGTCATAGACCACATCGCAATTCATTCATTCATGTAGCATGTCCTTTGCAGAACCTCGCTCCCATAACAACCTTCCAGAAAACCTCTCGATCATAAGCAAGATGTCCCGCGTCTGATACACCCACCTGGAGATCATCCGCCACATCCTGCACCCATCTTCTCTTTGGCCTTCCTCTTCCTCTCTTCCCAGGCATATACTCCTCCATTATTGTTCTCTCCAAACTTTCATGACGTTTCAAGTGATGAAAATATTTCAATCTTCTTTGTTTTATCGTCTTTAATAGACAACCTTCTTCAATATTCAGCTCTTGAAGTATGGATGCATTTGTTCTTTTCTTTATCCAATATATTCTTAGAACTCGTTTATAACATTTATATTCAAAGGCATTTATGCGCTGTTCAGCTTGTTTAGTAAGTGTTCAGGTCTCGCAGGCGTATGTTGCAATGGGAAAGACGCACGATCTAAAAATATGTATTCAGTTGTTTTAGTTTTTGAAGAGCAACAGACATTCGTCTTTTAATTTCTTTCATTGTGTCACCGTTGCTGGTAATCAATGACCCAAGATATTCAGAATGTTCCACCACCTCCAATTTTTCCTCATTAACATATATTTCTTTCTCGATAGTAGTTTTATCTGTATACATTATCTTTGATTTTGCTACGCTAAGATATAAGCTGTGATCTCCACTATTCAAACGGGTTGAGGTTATTAGGTTTTCTATACCATTCTGTGTTGTGGATAGCAATACTGTATCATCAGCATATCGAATCTCTGGTATTTCATGACCACCGATACTTAGGGCATCTTATTGCCTCTTGGTTATATCATATCTGACATTTCTCATTATATTTTCGGTGCACAGGTTAAACAAATAGGGGGACAGCACACAGCCCTGACAGACTCCTTGCTTGATGTCAAACCAATCTGATGTCTCGCCATCTATTCTAACCACTGCTTGTTGGCCTAGATAGAGCATTTTTATGAGTTTATTACATGTGATGGAAAGCCCATATTCCGCACGATTTCCCAAAGTTTCTGATGTTGCACACAATCAAATGCCTTTGAATAATCCATAAAATACCGGAATATATTTACATTAAATTCTTTACACTTCTCTATTATTAAAGAGTAGCCTAACGGCGCTGCCCGGGCAAAATTTCAAGTTAAAAATCTACCCAAAGTATTTTCAGGATCCTCGCCGGTGCTACGGAGTTCGTGCACTGAGCTGAGTTTCTTCAGACTCGGATTTGAGTTAGGAGGAAAACGGAGCACTTATGGATTGCACCCGTGTGCCGTGATGCTGATCCATCGACTAAACTAAACTATTATTAAACGCATGTTCAGTATGTGATCTCTTGTTCCTCTTCCTTGTATAAATCCAGCTTGCGCCGCGTTAATTTCTTCTTTCGTTTTCTTACGAAGTCTTCCCATTATGATTTTTAGTATAATTTTACTTGCATGACTGATCAGGGCAACAGTTCTATAGTTGGTGCAGATTTTTAGGTTGCCCTTTTTTGGTATTGGAATGAAGATAGTTCTCTTCCAAACGTTTGGCCATATATCATATCTTTTTATATAATGCGTGATAGATGTGTATGCTATCTTCTCTTCCCAATTTAATTAGCTCAGCTGGTATCTCATCACATCCAGGTGATTTACCATTCTTCAGGTTCTTTATTGCCCATGCAATTTCATCTAATGAGTGTTCAGGATCTGTCTCTGCTGTCATCGGTTTACGTATCTCATTCACATCATCACTGCCATTCATATCATACATTAAACTTGCCATCTGTCTAGAATTTGTTTAGATTCTGTTAAGGTATTTCCCAACTTGTCACAGATAGTAGATAGCATTTAACTGAGGTTGAACATTTCTTGTCAATAACTTAATTTCTTTGAACATTTCGTAATCTCTTCCAGTCTTATGATATTGCTCTATTCTGGCACAGCAACCTTATATATACTGGTATTTGTCCTTTCTTGTGTTCTTTCTTATTTCTTGAGTTAAAGATTTATACTTCATCCTGCTGTTATCAGATTCACCTCCTTTCTGTTTCAGTTCCCTTCGTTGTTTTATTAATTCTAACGTGTCTGATGTAATCCATGGCTTATGTTGCAATAAAGTTGCAAATCGTAATAAAGCAGACAATTGGAGCTTTCGAGCTTAAATGTAACTGAACAGGTCTTAAGTATATCGTTGACAAAGCAAAGGAAACATGCTACCACAAGACCTGAACATCGAAGAAAACAGGCTGATAAACAGTCTCATGTCACAGTCGTTTGGAAAGAACAACGATGGAAGTATCATGTCAACAGTGTCATGTCAAAGTCTTTTGGAAAGAACAATGATGGAAGTATCATGTCAACAGTATCATGTCAACAGTATCATGCTACAGTCGTTTGGAAAGAACAATGATGGAAGTATCATGTCAACAGTCGTTTGGAAAGAACAATGATGGAAGTATCATGTCAACAGTATCATTTCACAGTCGTTTGGAAAATACAATGATGGAAGTATCATGTCAACAGTATCATTTCACAGTCGTTTGGAAAATACAATGATGGAAGTATCATGACAACAGTATCATGTCAACAGTCGTTTGGAAAGAACAATGATGGAAGTATCATGTCAACAGTATCATTTCACAGTCGTTTGGAAAATACAATGATGGAAGTATCATGTCAACAGTATCGTGTCAACAGTCATTTGGAAAGAACAATGATGGAAGTATCATGTCAACAGTATCATGTCTCAGTTGTTTGGAAAGAACAATGATGGAAGTATCATGTCAACAGTATCACGTCAACAGTTGTTTGGAAAGAACAATGATGGAAGTATCATGTCAACAGTATCACACCAACAGTCGTTTGGAAAGAACAATGATGGAAGTATCATGTCAACAGTCGTTTGGGAAGAACAATGATGGAAGTATCATGCCAACAGTATCATGTCACAGTCGTTTGGAAATAACAATGATGGAAGTATCATGTCAACAATCGTTTGGAAAGAACAATGATGGAAATATCATGTCAACAGTATCATGTCACAATCGTTTGGAAAGAACAATGGTGGAAGTATCATGTCAACAGTATCATGTAAACAATCGTTTGGAAAGAATGATGATGGAAGTATCATGTCAACAGTATCATGTCAACAGTCGTTTGGAAAGAATGATGATGGAAGTATCATGTCAACAGTATCATGTCAACAGTCGTTTGGAAATAACAATGATGGAAGTATCATGTCAACAGTATCATGTCACAGTCGTTTGGAATGAACAATGATGGATGGCATGGTTCTTGGAAGAAGAGGCACGGGTCGAACACAATATGAAGATGGGCACAGGACATTGCAGACACTTTGGGCATGAGGCGGGAGAAATGGCCAGCAATCGAGGAACTATTCGGCTAGACGTGATGAGCGGAAAGCGTCGCCAAAAACTCCATAGCTCCAGCGACGACCCACAGGAGTCTCTGAAAAAATGCACTCTTGAGCCGAATGATGCAGCCCGGAATCGAACCCACAACCTTCAGAGCCCGAGCCAGACAACTTGACCACTTCGCCACGGAGACTTCCAACGAGGAACTATTCGGCTAGACGTGGTGAGAGCGACGTTCTGCAACAACCTGCTACATAATGATGACTCCTATTTTTTTTTTTTTGGGGGGGGGGGGGGCGTTAGTTCGCTTTGAACTCAAACGTAGTCCATAAATGTGTTACTAGTTCTAGTGCACTGTACTGATTTCTACGTGTGGATTAGTTTTCGCTTTTTACCGATGTCCCTCGCCATCAGGCGAACCCACTCCGACTTCAGAGGTAATTGTAATTTACGTCCCTAGGTCAAGGACGAGAAGTCAACATTTTAGTCCAGCTGACCAGTGTTGAGGTTCACCCACTACTTCGGCATCAGCACATAGGAGAAGACTTCTAGTAATTTGTGTGTTGACACGCGGTGGAATTTCAGTGAAAAGTCGACTAGAAGCACAGCATGTCAAATGACTACTATTAGTTATGGCCAGAAGTGATTCCCAAAACTAAGCTTGGCGATGTTGGAGCGTGTACACGAAGTGTTAAAGTAACAAATGTCAGGATGTGATGGGATTAGAACACTAAAGGATACAAAGAGAAGGAGTAACGATGTTGGGAACATGGATTTAAAATGGCAACTGTGTGGGATAGAAAGGGTTAATAAAAGTATGTCATGTAAGGAAAAAAACAATAAACAATAGTTGTAGTAGCAATATGGTGTCAGATCGTAGTCAGATATGACTGAGCTACCGTATGACAGTAGACGGTACTACCTGCTTTCTGTTAGCGCCAAATGTTGGGTGGCGCTTACCAGACCCGACAATCCACACTGTGCCAACTGCTTTAGGCGCAGAAGTGCAATTGGGAGGTTACAAGTCTTACCCTAGTGCGAGGAAATGCAACCTAAAGACTAAATGTCATGGCAGGGCAGACCAGGCCCTAAGCCTTGGTTGGCAACTGGTCTAGGATGGAAGCTCCGACAAGCGGACAGAGTATTGGTTTGCTGCTCCGGCAGCTTCTGAAGCTTGTCTTGTTCCAGACGTATTGGTGTTACTTTTCCTCTGGAGTGAACTAGGCAGGCCGAGAGAGGGATCATGCTGCATGGGTAACACATGATCTCTAAATTAAGCCAAGGCTTTGTGTTATGGAGAGTTATAATTCCACTTTACAAACTATCGTCTGTCAAGACGGCAAGGTGCCAGTCAGTCAGTAGCAATAATAGTAGCAGCAGGAGTAGTAGCAGTAGCAGGAGTAGAGTAGTAGTAGCAGTTGCAGTAACAGCAACATCGATGGCAGATGTAGCTGTAGCAGCAGCAGCAGTAGTAGTAGTAGTAGTAGTAGTAGTAGTAGTAGTAGTAGTAGTAGTAGTAGTAGTAGTAGTAGTAGTAGTAGTAGTAGTAGATGTAGTAGTAGTAGTAGATGTAGTAGTAGATGTAGTAGTAGATGTAGTAGTATACGTAGTAGCAGTTGTTGTTGTTGTTGGAGCAGTATTTGTCGTTTTAGGCGTATCATTAATCTAAGAGACCTGCTTCAAGGAAACGCTATTCTTAACAATCTTGTAAATGCATATAGCAGACAGTCAGTCTACAGCCACGATAAGCAATCCTCTGTGGGTTCTGATATTTAGTGTGTGTATGTGGAGGGGAAGGGAGAGAGGGTGGGGTGAGGACGGAGACTACCGGTGACCTGGTGGTGAACTTTTGCATGCCGGGGGAGGGGGGGGGGGTGCAGCACGTGTAGAGCGCCCTTGGTGTGCCTGCTGAGTGAGCAGTTGAGGGAGACGGCCTAACGTTTCTCCCGGGTTGAGAGAGTAGTGCAGGCATGCTGGGGGATTAGAAGGTTGTTGTACATAACTTAAATGTCTGGAGAGTGGCGAGGAGCGGTAGAGAGAGATAGAGAGAGAGAGAGAGGAGAGAGAGAGAGGAGAGAGAGAGAGAGGAGAGAGAGAGAGGAGAGAGAGAGGAGAGAGAGAGAGAGGTGATTATTTATATGATCATCAAGTGCTGGTTAAGAAAGTAGTAAGGGAATGTTGGGGAATTAAAAGATTTTTGTAAATAACACGAGTGTCTGGAGAATGGCGAGGTGAGAGATGGAGGAGAGGGAAGAGAAGGGGAAAGAGAGTGGGGAGGGGACAGAGAGGGGGGAGAGGAAGGGGGAGGAGAGAATGGGAGAGTGGCGAGAGCACACTGAGGGAAAGTGGCGAGATGAAAGTAAGGGAGAGAGGGGGGGGAGGATGAGATAGGGAGAGTGGCGAAGAGAGAGGGAGAGGGGGAGATGAGAAAGAGATGAGAGAGTGAATGAGAGAGAGGAAGAGTAGCGATGGGACAGGGGGGAAGGGAGAAAGAGAGAGAGAGAGAGAGAGAGAGAGAGAGAGAGAGAGAGAGAGAGAGAGAGAGAGAGAGAGAGAGAATTTCTATGATCACAAAATGCCATCTCTGTAGTGGACTGACAATTCTGTTCAGAACCTTCGCTGCACACTCTGCCAGAATGTAATATTAGATCCTGTTTTGTGTCTGTCCATGTGCCCATAACTTTTCATTGCATGAAGTTTTTCAACAGACCGTTACGTGATTTGATGTAACTTTCTTTCCAATCCATTATGGTTTTTTAGCATGCTGTGATCTCGTTTGATGTAACCAACTTTCCAATCCATTATGGTTTTTAGCATGCGGTGATGTCGTTTGATGTAACCAACTTTCCAATCCATTATGGTTTTTAGCATGCGGTGATGTCGCTTGATGTAACCAACTTTCCAATCCATTATGGTATTTAGCATGCGGTGATGTCGCTTGATGCAACCAATTTTCCAATCCATTATGGTATTTAGCATGCGGTGATGTCGCTTGATGTAACCAACTTTCCAATCCATTATAGTGTTTAGTCTATTGTGATGTCGTATGATGTTACCAACTTCCCCCGCCATTATGGTTGTTATAAGCATGCTGTGATGTCGTTTTATGTAACCAATTTTCACCTCCATTATGGTTTTTAGTATATTGTGATATCGTTTGATGTAACCAACTTTCCCTCCATTATGGTTTTTAGCATACTGTGATGTCGTAAACTGTAACACATTTCCACCTGCATTATGGTTTTAGCATAGCTGCTTTGTGCGATGCTCTCAAGAGGCGGCTTACAGCTTTGCGGAGAGAGAGAGACCACGTCAGAGTAAAACTGGGAGCAATCCAGTCGAGCATCCCGATTTTACTTTTTTCTTTACTTTTTACAGTGTCCACTATCAGAGTCACTCTAAACGAAGCTTTGTAAATTCTGGGCAATGTTTGAACCACTCAAAGTGGCGCACGAGATACGAGGAGTTAATTCTACCAGGTGATCCATTACCACCAACCTACACTGCGAAGATGGCACTGGGTGACGATGGCGATGAAACGAAACTGACTTCTACAGAGAGGTCGGGAAGTTACTCACCTGCAGCAGATGGGACATGTCTCTCTGGGTACAGATCCGTGAGGAACAGACTGTTGACTAAGGTAGACTTGCCAAGACCCGACTCGCCTGTATATGAGAGACGACAAAACAAAAAAAACTCTGTAAACACAAGGTGTCCTAACAACGAAAACGACGAGGTCTGCAACATTAATATATGTCTACATGGTCGGAATGATCAGAGCGCTCGCTCTTAAACTTCCGGTATACTGATGACGAGGTGGGCAGTTCAACCCCTACACTAGCATTAAGCTGGATTTTAAAGTTGACTTCTCGTTCAGAAAGCAATGAAAAACTAATGACAGTACAATTGCTTAAAAAATTAACATAAGGTTGAGCACAACGTCCAACAATGGACATGCATTTTAAAAAAAGTTCCAGGAAGCAGCACTTTTACTGGAGTGTAACGTGTCCTAGGCACGGCAAAATGAGCATGAGTGGTCAGTTCCCTTACTCGCGGACTCTGTTTCCCAGACAATTTTGAAAATTACCCGGTACCAATATTAGGCAGCTGGGTTGAATCTAGAGCGTGCAGGTGGGCAATCATTATCCTGCCACTGTGGGGATTGAATCTGGACCACCTTTTCGGTAAGTGAGTACACTAGCCACTATGTCACATCGGCTTATGGTACACCGGGGGGGGGGGGAGGGGGGTCAAACCTTAAACAGCTTTGTTTGCAAACTCATTAAATATAAGGACAAACGGGCAGATTGTCACTCGCGTATGGCCCGAGGGTATAAACACTACACTCACTGGTCGGGGCGGGATATAAAATACTTCCACATTTACTTCTACTTCGTTACCCACTCTATCTCTTTTTTAAATCACTGTTGCAGCTCTTTCTCTTTCGGCGATCACTTTCTGCTTCTCCCGTTCTTGCTTCTCTTCTGTCTGCTTTTCCTGTTGCTACTCTTTCTCTATCTCTCACCCCCGCCCCAAGCCCCGGTTGCTACGCTTTCTCTTTGAGCTTCTGTTGCTGTCTTTCTCTTCGTGTTTCTACCGCTGCTCTTTGTCCTTGTGTTTCTATTGCTGCTTTTCCCCTCTCTGCTTCTCCCAGTGCTGTTCTTTCCATCTCAACTTCTCTTGTCGCTGCTATTTATTTCTGCTCCCCCAGCTCATCCTGTGGCAACTCTTTCTCTTTCAGATAATCCTATTGACACTCTTTCTCTTGCTACTTTTTCCACTCATCCTGTTACTACTCTTTCTACCCATCCTGTTGTTACTATTTCTCTTTCTACCCATCCTGTTGTTACTATTTCTCTTTCTACCCACCCTGTTGTTACTATTTCTCTTTCTACCCATCCCGTTGCTACTATTTCTCTTTGTGCTCATCCAGTTGCTACTATTTCTCTTTCTGCTCATCCCGTTGCTACTCTTTCTCTTTCTGCTCATCCAGTTGCTACTATTTCTCTTTCTGCTCATCCAGTTGCTACTCTTTATCTTTCCACTCATCCAGTTGCTACTATTTCTCTTTCTGCTCATCCAGTTGCTACTCTTTATCTTTCCACTCATCCTGTTGCTACTATTTCTCTTTCTGCTCATCCCGTTGCTACTCTTTCGCTTTCTACTCCTCCTGTTGCTACTCTTTCTCTTACCACTCATCCTGTTGCTACTCTTCTTCTAACAACTCATCCTGTTCTTTCGTTTTCTAACCATCCTGTTGCTATTTCTCTTTCTGCTCAACCCGTTGCTACTATTTCTCTTTTTGCCAAACCTGTTGCTACTCTTTCTCTCACCAGTCATCCAGTTGCTACTCTTTCTCTCACCAGTCATCCAGTTGCTACTCTTTCTCTCACCAGTCATCCAGTTGCTACTCTTTCTCTCACCAGTCATCCAGTTGCTACTCTTTCTCTCACCAGTCATCCAGTTGCTACTCTTTCTCTCACCAGTCATCCAGTTGCTACTCTTTCTCTCACCATTCATCCAGTTGCTACTCTTTCTCTCACCACTCATCCAGTTGCTACTCTTTCTCTCACCACTCATCCAGTTGCTACTCTTTCTCTCACCACTCATCCAGTTGCTACTCTTTCTCTCACCACTCATCCAGTTGCTACTCTATCTCTCACGACTCATCCAGTTGCTACTCTTTATCTTTCTCCTCCTACGGCTACAACTCTTTCTATTTCTATTATTAAGAACAAGTATACACTTGGAGACTTCCGGTCCCCAACATGGCGGATAGACATTTAAACCGGTGGGGGACTTTTGTGTTGGCATTCTGGCGGCGGCATTGTGCACAGTGTACCTGTACGAGCTGTTGCCTTGCCGAGGCTCCTGATTGTTCCACTTTTCACATTGGGCAGTTAGAAGCATTTTGTGTTATATTCACTGGCACAGGAACGGAGCATAATGGGGACGACCCGTTGCCGTGAAGTTGGAACCGCGACTAACTAACTAACATACAACTGGAGATGGTCTCCGTGGCTAAAGGCTTACGGGCGCGATTCGTAAGCGCGCTTACCCGCGTTCGAAACACAGCTGCGACCGATTTGGCAACAGGCCGCGTTGCGCTGGGTTTTAACGTGTTGGTATAGGAGCCAGTCGTTCAGGAAGAAATGGCAAACTACTGAACGTGGGCTTGCCAAGACATCAACAACGGCAGTAGAATGCTGGTGTTGACCGCGATGGCCTGTAAACAGGATATGAAAAAAAAAAAAAAAAACATTTGGACGCCATTTGTAATCGGTCGTCTGACACCAATGAATTAATTTCTCATGCTATTTAAATGGCTTCAATAGTTCTCTAACAGCGTATATCTGATATGTAGCGTTCCCCATGACATGCATTTAATTTCCAAAGCCTTCCACAGGTGCCAATCAATACAAAAGACTATAAACCAACTTACCGACGACCATGAGTGTAAACTCGAAGCCTTTTTTGACAGACTTTCTGTGGACCTGGTTGGGCAGGTTGGCAAACCCGACATAGCCGGCTTGTTCTGGGTTGACAAACTGTGGAAGAGGAATACAACAGGGCTGTGTTAACTGGCTGGTAGAGACACATTACCTCTGGCGGAAACATGTGACAACAATAGGTCTAAACATCCCAGACAGTCCGTATGTTACAAGTTAGTTGTGTCTTTTACAAGACCTCACAGTCAACTCCAGCATTTATACGCTGTTTGTGATTTTCTGCCGATTCCGTGGCGAAGGTGTTACGGGTGCAATTCGTCATTCCGCGTTCGAAACACAACTGCGAGTGATTTGACAGCAGGCCACCTTGCGTTTCATAACATAGCCGGTCGTTCAGAAAGCAAACTTGCCACACACAAAATCACACACAGCCAAACAATGCAACGGTTGACTGCGACGTCCTGTAAAGAATATGAAACGAACTTTTTGTTTAACTTGCGATTTCCTACACAATGTTACGTTCAGTAGTTTGCTATTGCTCTCTAACGCCCGACAATCATGCCATGGGGAAAATCAACGCAAAGCGATCTGCTCTCAAATCGTCTGCGACGGACTTTCTCGTTCAGAAAGCAATGGCAAACTACTGCACGTAAAATTTCCCAGAAAATCAACCTGGGGTTGATCACGACCTACAAAGAAAATGCATGTTTAACCTCGGGTGGTTCCTGAAACGAGAAACAACCTTCGAAGTACAGTTTTCCCTTTCCCCCCCCCCCTCTCTCTCTCTCTCTCTCTCTCTCTCTCTCTCTCTCTCTCTCTCTCTCTCTCTCTCTCTCTCAATCGTGGTTTCGTTACATGTGTTTGAACAAAGGTTAGACAAAGAGCCCTCGCCCTTGCCTCGAGTTCAAGAGGCACATTGAAACCACAACATATACAAGAAACATGTACAAGCCACATTCTCTGCCATGTGTTTCCTATTTTCACAAAGCCCTGCGCTCAATACAACTAACCCAGTGGTGCCCAAGCGAAACTGCGGCAACGCACTGATCGTGATAACGCACTGATGTCGAGCAGACAACGGTAAGTACAGCGGTAAGATCCAAAGGCAAGCAAGGCAAGAAATTAAAACGGCAAAATTAAACACGAATGGCCTTTTCTTATTTGATCCCGAGCAGCGGTGTGGTTTGGCGGGTGTACTAACGAAACTGATAGCGAACTGCGCTGGAAATGTTTGAGGCACGGACGGGCGCGGGTTCGACACCTAGGTCCATCGCTTGCCAACATGAGGGGAAGATTAGTCACCTTTCTCCTTGCCTAAACAAGGTGACAGCTCTATCACAGCACATCCCCACAGCAGGCAACTTCTTCGGGACGATTAGATTATTAGAGAGTAGTTTAATTCCTCAGGCTCGAGACTTGTAAATCTGCTTCTGATTTTGCTATTAGTGCTTGGTCGTCCGCAGACACTAGGCTGGTCAAATAGAGGACGACCGACCAAGGTCACAGCTGTGGCGAAGCATGCGTAGGACGACAAACTGCACGCTGCGACACAGCAATTGTCCACCAAGACAGCAGACAATCAGCACCCACGTCTTGCACTCCCCGACTGAAGAGCTCACGAGCAATCTGAGTAGTTCCGCCTGGCCGAATAGATAAGAACGCGTGTTCTTGAGCATCGGGTGTGCTGATGCCGAGGTAAGTGGTTCAACCCCTACACCAGACTGTAATGTTGACCTATCGTCCTTGACTTGGGGACGTTAATTACAAGTATCTCTGAAGTCGGAGTGAGTTCGCCTGATGGCAAGGGACACTGTTTATAGGTAAAAGCTAATCTACACACAAAATTCAGTCCAGCACCACTGGAAGTAGTGTGTGTGGACTACGCTTAAGTTCAAAGCCAGCGAGCGCAAAAATAAAAAAAAAAATTAAAAAACGAGCAATCTGGGAATGTGTGAGGTGTTTGCCTACCAAGTGTGAATCATGTCATTACTATTTCCCGATTCTACATATCGTAAAGAGTGGGAAAAAAAAGAATAAAACCTTAATTAGACGATTTTCTACAACAACAACAACAACAACAACAACAACAACAACAACAACAACAACAACAAAATTAAGAAAAATTAAATATATCGCGAACATATTTTCAATTACAAAATGTTTTCTCTTCTACTTATGCCGTTTTGCGTCGTGGAGAGGAGTACTTGGAGTTCCAGTGCCAGTGAACACAGCCCCTTTCTCCTGAAGTGTTCATGAGTAGTGTTGTCTAGAATCAAGTAAATTCCCTAACGGTTTGCTAGACCTGTCATAGGTGCCTTACCTAGGTAACCCTGTTGTATTGACTATCATCACCATGTCACACTGACGAACAGACAGACGTACGACAAGCTTACTGTGTTCTGCTAAATTGCATGTCCTTTGCAGAACGTTGCTACCAACCCCAACATCCAGTTGGTTTTCTAGGCAACTTTACGTTCAGCAGTTTGCCATTCTCTATGAATTGACGAAACATGACCGCCCACTCTTATCAACATGGCACATGATGAATGGATAAAGTTTGCCATTGCTTTCTGCAATTCATATAGCCGGCTGCGCTCTTCACGAGGAAAACATTTTTGGAACCACTGCAATAAACACTGCTAGACCTCGACGCAGAGCTCGTGATATCTGACATTAGAATAATTAACCGAGCATGGTGGCAGTTGCCGGCTCCCTGATATACTCGTTCTATTTCTAGAGAGCTAACCAAATAACTGCTGCTCACGAGCGGATTTATAACATGAACACAACTCAATGGCTTCGCTAATTATCCACCAGAGACTGAATCACCAGTCTTGAACTGAAACGATACTTCGGATAGGGTTAGTTTGTGACGTTGTTTTCATACAAGCACACAATTTACAGACGGATATATATATATATATATATATATATATATATATATATATATATATATATATATATATATATATATATAGAGAGAGAGAGAGAGAGAGAGAGAGAGAGAGAAAGGCAGAGAGAAATGAAAGAAAGAGAGAGAAAGAGAAAGGAAGAGAGAATGAAAGAGAGAGAGAGAGAGAGAGAGAGAGAGAGAGAGAGGGGGGGGGGGGGGAGAAAGAGAGAGAAGAAGAAAAAAAAGAGAAAAGAGAGAAAGAGTGAAAGAAAGAGAAAGAGAGATAGAGAGAAAGAAAGAGATAATGAAAGACAGCGCGCGAGAGAGAAAGAGGGAGAAAAAATAAAGAGAGAAAGAAAGAAAGAGAGAATGAGAGAGAAAGAGAGAGAGAGAGAGTGTGAGAGAGAGAGAGAGAGAGAGAGAGAGAGAGAGAGAGAGAGAGAGAGAGAGAGAGAGAGAGAGAGAGATGAACCCATATGATGTCCATTAATCCCTAGTTTGTCGATGCTACATCCCCAAGCACAACAAATTCTTTTCATGCTATTTCCCTTATGGCAACTTCCGGTATCTTATTTTACTTTCATTATTTTTTTTAAAAAACTTCTTCTGGTTCTTGTTGCTCACAGTTGCAATAAACTTCACTGCGATGAGCATCCAGGAATTTGGTAAGCAAACACAATCATCCAACATAATAAGGGAAGAAATACAAGCTAGAATCAACTCTGGAAATAAGATTTACTATGCACTACATCTTCTAAAATCAAATGCGCTATCTCGTAACACCAAGATCACAATATACAAAACACTGATCAGACCAGTTGTGCTGCATGGCTCTGAAACCTGGAGTACAACTAAAGGAGACGAAGCCTTGTTACAAACCTTTGAGAACAAAGTCTTAAGACGCATCTTTGGGCCCATTAGGGATACACAAAGTGGAGAGGGGAAAAGAAAAAAAAGCAACAAAGACATTTATGATCTGTTTAAGTCCCCGGTAATCACCGGTATCATGAAGGCTAATAGACTGCAATGGCTGGGGCATATAGAAAGAATGGAAGATAATAGGGAAACAAAACTCGCTTACACTCAGGAAATAAATGACCGTAGACCCCGAGGTCGACCAAGAAGGCGGTGGAGAGATAATATACATACAGACCTACAAGCACTTGGATTCAGCGACTGGTAAGAGAAGGTCAACCAGAGAGACGAATTGAGAAGGCTTGTATCTGCAGCAAAGAACCTCAATGGCTCGGAATGCTGAAGAAGAAGAAGAAGAAGAAGAAGAAGAAGAAGAAGAAGAAGAAGAAGAAGAAGAAGAAGAAGAAGAAGAAGAAGAAGAAGAAGAAGAAGAAGAAGAAGAAGAAGAAGAAGAAGAAGAAGAACAACAACAACAACAACAACAACAACAACAACAACAACAACAACAACAACAACAACAACAACTCAATCATCTATGAACATTTCCCAAACAAGCTAGACACCATTTTGGTTATTATCACCCACCGAGTGTTTTGATTGGTCTATAAAAGTATGAGTCTAGCACCACATGATAAATTCGCCTTACGGCGTGTGAAGGGATCCTTTACTTATCAATCACAATCCCCCTCCACTGAGGCACACTATCAGCCAACATCGGCTTATGAACAAGAAAAACTACAATATTAATGAGTGTTGGTACACAGACGGGTAGACCTAAGTCGTAGATACCAGGTGATGAAAACTTCAAGCAACAAACTTAAACTCTCACGACGCTGAAGGAATAAGTAGTCAATCGACCAGTTATGAACTCGACAACTCTAAACGATAGTGAAGGAACAATTGGTCAATCGACCAGTTAAACACGCTAAAGGTGTATTTTAACTCAAGCAACGCATTATGAGTTCACTGATGATTTATTCCATACATGGAATATCTGTCTCAACTCCAAATGTTTAGGCTAGACAGGGTTACAGTGACTGTAACATGAGGTCTAGACAGAACTGCATGTGAAAGTTCTTCTCCGTTCGTCCGGAATGTAGTTTTAAACGTAATTGCGTTGTGCTGTTTACAGCAGAGCTGCGATATTTGCACCTTTCGGCCGATACATCCGACTTCTTCAGGTATTTGCTGACAGGGTTACCTTCCCGGGGAAAGGAGTTCAACGAATAGGAAGCACATCATACATGAAGAGTCAAGAATGCCGTTACACACCATGTAGTGTATTGGTTATACGGTGCTAATCCCATACTTTAGAACAAAGGGAGATTTGATCAGTCTCAAATAGACCGCACTGACTTCCCAAAAACACGTCCTGGTACCAATTGTAGACTGGGTGGACCTGAGATCCCAAGTCAATTACAACAATACACACAAATCTCCACGAGAATTTCAACACATGCCCACCGACACGGCAGGTAAGCGTGCTAGTCACAGCACCACTAAGGTTCTCTGAGACTGGTGTCGGGTTAGTATTGTCTTTATCAATCAGCACATGATATCAGGCCCGCCGCCTTGCTTTCTTTAATATTTTAAACATTCGTTTGAAAACGCTGGCCCACTTTGAAAGAACGTGGTGACACACGTCATCTCTCCTCAAGGGGAATTTGGATCCAGGAACTACAGGACGGCAAGCAAAGCACTGACCATTGGTTCCTTAGACGCACGTGGCGGGGTGGCGACACATCACCCGCTTCACCAAAGGCCTGAACTCAGACTAGCGGATTGGTTCGCTAGTGCAGTTATCAGTAATGTTACCACAGCTGAAGTTAACAATGCAGTTATCAGTAATGGTACTACACTGACGTTAACAATATATCCATAATGGTACCACAACTGAAGTTAGTGCAGTTATCAATAATAGTATCACAACTGAAGTCAACAATGCAGTTACCAGTAATAGTATCACAACTGAACTTAACATTGCAGTTACCAGTAAAGGTACCACCACTGAAGTTAACAATGTAGTTATCAGTAATGGTACCACAATTGAACTTAACAATGCAGTTATCAGTAATGGTACTACAGCTGACGTTAACAATATATCCATAATGGTACCACAACTGAAGTTAACAATGCAGTTATCATTAATGATACTACAATTGAAGTTAGTGCAGTTATCAGTAATAGTATCACAACTGAACTTAACAATGCAGTTACCAGTAATGGTACCACCACTGAAGTTAACAAGGTAGTTATCAGTAATGGTACCACAATTGAACTTAACAATGCAGTTATCAGTAATGGTACCACAAATGAAGTTAACAATGCAGTTATCAGTAATGGTATCACAACTGAACTTAACAATGCAGTTATCAGTAATGGTAACTAAAGCTAACATTGCACCTGTCAATGCACTTGTGAAGTGCCAGTCTTACAATACTCATACATCAGGGTATGGACTTATCAAGTGAGAATAATACAATCTCGTTCAGTTGTGTTTCGTACGTGGGTATACGGGATTACGAACAGCGTCCTTAACACCTTCGCCAGGGAGATAGGCAAACGGAAATTACAGTCTAAAAATAACACTGATAATAATAATAACGTAAAAAATAAGAAATATAAGTGACACCACAACACCATGAATCGACGTTTCGATCTTGATGAGAAACAACACAAACATATCTAAAGAAAAGACATGGAATTAGAACATTTAATTAACAATTAAAGCGTAAACAGAAAAAGTAATGGTGTTAAACGTTGTTAAGGCCATTGCAATGCTCCGTTTCATGGTAAGCTGCGCAGAAGTTCAGCTGTGAAAGGCGCCAAATAAAAACACCATGAAATACAGTGTGTTTATTATCTCTTACTTCTTAGCAGAAGTTACACACACCTGTTTTCATTTTATATTATCAAGTAAGTGACAGTTAATGAGAATAAAACATGAGCCATTAGACCTATAAAGTAAACATAACGGCTGGTAAATTATAGAAACTATCAGACAAAGGATTGATCAAGTGTGAAGGACGGTTACTGAAAGTACACGAACATCGGCCAAGCCACACTTCATCTCCAGATATGTGTCATAGCGCCAAGGCAAGATATTACAGAAAAAACTGCAAACAGTTCGACAACCCTAGTAAGCAACAAATACATGACATTGACAAGTTGATGCATTGAATTCACACGCTCATGAACCGAGCTCACAGGTTCATGCATTTAACTCACATGCTTATGCATCGAACCCACATACGCTCATGCATCGAACCCACATACGCTCATGCATGGAACTCATAAGCTCCTGCATCGAACTTACATGCTCATGCCACTGAACTCACACACTCACGCACCAAACTCACAAACTCATGCACCGAACTCACACACTCACGCACCGAACTCACACACTCCCGCACCGAACTCACACGCTCACGCACCGAACTCACACGCTCACGCACCAAACTCACACGCTCACGCACCGAACTCACACGCTCACGCACCGAACTCACACGCTCACGCACCGAACTCACACGCTCACGCACCGAACTCACACGCTCACGCACCGAACTCACACGCTCACGCACCGAACTCACACACTCACGCACCAAACTTACCATGCTCATGCACCACTCACAAACGCATGCATCAAACTCACCGCTTCATCTGTCCCTGACAGCATCGTGGAGATCGATGAGTTGGTCCAGACTGTGGTTAAGTTACAGATTATCCCCAACACGAAGACACACTACAAATATTGGCTGACCTTGCTTGTGGCAATGGTATCGCGTGGACTAAAGAATACTGCACAATTCACTGGTTCTTCGGCAACACTAATTTCTACAACAGCGAAATGGGAAAGCGCACATTACCCGACCGCACAATTTAAACTCTTTCTATTCTAGTTTCCACTTACAATATAATGTATTCTTGGTATTTCTTTCGAGGAGAGCGCATCATGCACCTAACTCAGAGGGCAGTGTGTCAGATCTAAGCACACACTTGCGTCAGGCTGACTTCCTCTGACTAGATTCATCCCACAGACACGGGGTCTACGTTCCCGAGTGTAGATTCCCCCCACCAATTTTCTGAAGAATTTTGCCAGAGTTTTGGCCTAAAGACCTGCCCTGCAATTTCCAACTGCCTTGGGATTTTTCACATGACTAACTTGCACACATTTTCTGAAGAATTTTGCCAGAGTTTTGGCCTAAAGACCTGCCCTGCAATTTCCAACTGCCTTGGGATTTTTCACATGACTAACTTGCACACAGACTGCGGTTGTCGCTCATTATCCATTTCCATGTGAAATTTTTATCAACAAAAACCAATGTCTGAAATATTAATAATAAAATAGAAAACACTAGGCCTGATAGTCAATCTAACGCCTATCTAGCGCGTACACACGCACTCACGCGCACGCATACTCGCGCACATGATGCCCATCAACAAGACCCGAACATCGAAGAAAACTGGCCCACAACCAGGGCCATGACTAGGAATCTGAAATATTTTGGTTATATAAAAAGTCAAAGTGGCTTGGACAGAACGGCAAGGGGCAAGGCGCGGTTCCTCCAAGAACAGTCAGGGGTTGCCCAACACGAAGTTGGGCACAGAACATTACAGAGACCCTGGGTATGGACAAACCAGTGTTGCTTATGGCAATGAATTTTGGAATGTAAATGACACATTAGGAAGAACTTGGAAGAAACAGAGATGTGGTTCCTGAGACGAATATTGTGAATTCCTTGGACTACCAGAGTAACTAACAACAATTGCCTGAAAGAAGCTAATGAAACTAGAACATTATATACAACAATAAGAAAGAGACAAACAGCTTTCTTTGGTCATGTGATGAGAAGAGAGGCATTGGAGAACATCGAGACAAACGGAAAGATCGAGGGGAAGAGAGGCAGGGGCAGACCAAGAGAGGTGATGCTGGATAGATTGAGACGATTTCTTGGAGGAGTATCAACGGCAGAGTTGATCCAGAGCACCAAAGACCAAGATCTGTGGAGAGCCATGAACGCCTACGCCAGCTGACAAGGCACTTGATGATGATGATGGGTATGAAAATGTTTGAGGCAAGGTAAATGGCGAAAGATCGAGAGTCGAGAGCGCCTTCTGCAAAGAGCATGCTACGGCTGGGCGTAGTATTAGTCTTCCGCTTTGTACAAGTGCCATTTAATGCCATTCAATATACACAGATATTTAACTTGCTACACCATCTTCACCGGTTTTGCTGCCACAACATCATAGTACGGGAGAGTGCCAGCACACAAACTGACGAAAGTTGTCTGAGATGGCAAGATGTGCAGAAACATGTTCGCCCACGCCAGTCGACAAGGCACTTGATGATGACATCATCTTACTCACATAAGCAACAGTACTTCTAGCGCCAGGAACGGTACACAGACAGACACCACAAATCACAGCCACGGGCCCCTGTGGGTTTATCCATAACAAGAACAGATCAATGGAATCACTAAAGTTCACAGACATTGTTAGGAAACAAGTGTAAATGTCAAAGGAATAGATACATACATACCTTACTTTATTACAGACATACCTTACTTTATTACGCGTCGCTACATTGGGGTTTGTAGATGTTACAGTTTAAGCTGTGTTTATTATGGTCGTCGTTTGTTATAGCTAAATAAAGAATGGTATATTCCCAACTTTTCAGATCCTGTGGTTGTAGATCAAGCGTCGATTTTTCGCGGGGGGGGGGGGGGGGGAGAGAAAGACGCGAAATACGTCATACAACCTTTTCTTCTTCTTGATCAATGCCTTGTTCTTCTTGATCATCTTCTTGTTCATCTTCTTCTTGTTCTTCTTCTTGATCATCATCTTCTTCTTGTTCTACTTCTAGTTCTTGATCATCCTCTTGATTATCTTCTTGTTCTTCTTGGTCACATTCTTGTTATTCATTATCAACTTCTTGATCATCTTGTTCTTCTTCTCGATCATCTTGTTCTTCTTGATAATCTTCTTGTTCTTCTTTATCACCTTCTTCTTGTTGATCATCTTTTTGTCGATCGTCTTCTTCTTGGTGATAACCTTCTTCTACTTGATTTTCTCCTTCCCTCCCTCCTTTATTTCATGTGCATTGCTCCTAATGCATGTCCACAAGGATTCGGCGTTCGTATATTCTATGGCACAGAGCAGTTCCCTTTCTGATTGTCTTCTCAGGTAACTGCCCGATATTAGAATCGTCAAATATGCCAATCTCAAGAAGAATAAGACGATTTCATGAAAGCTCAGATGTCGTTGTTAACTTTATAAAGCAACACGGTAAGTCGAAGTGTATATTTAGATCTAATGCTACTGCCCACTTAAAGACTAGTGTAAACTTTTACATTCGGAAGCCAATGCATGCAGATACTACTAACTTTGTTGCAATTTTAACGTTGTTGAGTGGAAGTGGTAAGGAATATCTCCGAGCCATGCCTCTAATAATTTCCCTTGAGGCAATTCGTCTGTAGATAATTAGAGATTTCGCGCCGTTATCTGGTGAACTGGAGGACCTCTGAAAGAGGTCACCAGCCACGTTACTCACGATTCTAATCTGGGAAGCGAGGAGGGGGAGGGAGGAGGAGAGAAGCAAAGTCAGGAAATTATTTGCATGACCTTCACATGACGTCGCAATCCGGCTTTTATTGTCTGTCTGTGATTTTCGGGTAGAATGTATGTTCAGCAGATGCCACAGTTTTAGGCTGATACCATTAATCAACGTCAATAGTTATACTACTAAATTGCCTATCGTTGACTCCGAACCCGGTTTGTCGAGATTGGGAAACTGCGTCGACTACAGCTAAGCCAGCCACAGACGCCGACCGTGTTACATGCATCAAACGTTACTTATTTTTTGTCGTCGTCTTCTTCTTTGTCTTCTTCTTCTTCTTCTTCTTCTTCTTCTTCTTCTTCTTCTTCTTCTTCTATATTCCTCCTTTTCCAGTTTTCTGGTCTTGAGCAGACATGGAAGATGGCATTAAAAACACGTTCAACAAAAAAGGCAAAAAAGGATGCCAACAGGAAGAAATCGACTAAAACCTCAAACAAGAAGGCACGGATGAGTACCAACACAAAGAAAGTCCACTCAAGATCAGCAACTCTTCCTGCTTAAAAGGTGGCAGCTTAATTAATTATCCCCGACGGTATCCCGCACACAGTGAACAAACCATGCCCGAAAGTCCCCAACAGACTCCATAGAATACGGAGATCCGCGTGGAAGCATAAGCGCATAAGTCCAGAGTGGAAGAAAGCCAACCGAATCTACATTCCCAAAGAATAGAATTCACCAAATTGACCGGGGCCAGCGTGGCCAAATGGATAAAACCTCTTTATTGAAACATCTCGCGTGCTGATGCCGAGATAGTGGAATAAACCCCTACACCACAGTTGGGACTAAAATGCTGACTTCTCGTTCTTAACATAGGGGCGTAAATTACAAGTACCTCAGAAGTCGGAGTGTGTTCGCCTGAAGGCGAGGGACACTGGTAATGGGGAAACCTCACCCACACACACAAATCAGTCCAGTGTACTAGAAGTAGTAGCACCTGTATGGACTACGGCTGAGTTTAAAGCCAGCAAACGTACACACACCATTTTTGTTTTACAGTAGCATCAACGGTGTCCCGTACACAACGCACACACGATGTCCGAAGGTTCTTAAAAGAGCCCATCGAATTAATCAATCGATTAGTTGCCGTCTCCACAATGAAGGTTGGTTGCGATGGATCTCCAACACTGTCTGTCTCTCGCCTTGACTGTACATTCTGATTAATGTTCGTCTATCTCTTGATGTTATCTTCCAACTTGTATCGTTGTTTACCTTTTGCTCGCTTGCCTTCAACCTTGCCCTCCAGTATGATTTTTATAAGAGTGCTATGTCTTTTAACGTGGCCGAAATATTTCACTTGCCTCTTTTTTTTTTTTTTAAATTTATTTCATCAACTCTCTTTTCATTCCCAATATTTCTAGTACCTATGTATTTGATTGTTTCTGTTTCCATGAAATATGACATATTCTTCTGTATATCTACATCCCCACGGCTTCTATTCAACTTTCTAACTGCTTGTTCAATGATCAGATACTGAGAGACAACGGAATCTAACTTCAATATAACAGTATTCATCAAACAGTGCCCCGTTCAGGCCAATCTCTCTTTTGAACCTAGACCTTTTACAAATGTACAACATAAAGGACTGATAGCAGGGAAACAAAGGACTTAAACCCAAACAAGAAGGCAAGGACTGGTGCCAACATGAAGCCAACCCCCGATCAGGATCAACAACTCCTCCTGCTTAAAAGGTGGCAGCTTCATTAGTTATTCCCCCAGACGCAACAGATGTGCTAGTATAGCTAGTGGCGGGGCACACCTGTATTCTGTTTTACCTGGTCGGTGAACAGAGTTCAGACAGAATGGCGGCGGTTTAGTGTAAACTTCTCCCAGAACGATGTTACTTACCCAAAGTGAGTTGGGGGAGGGGTGGGGACGGCGGGAGGTGCAGGCTCAGGCACAGAGGCGGGGCAGTTAAGTGGAATTTATGGCGGTGGCTAGACAACAATAACACGGCGAGCTGTTCCGTCCCGGATGTTTAATGTTGTGTTGGGGATGCACACTTACAGACACACAGAATATTATATATGTACACATTACATTAAGTACATAGGCAGGCGGACATATACATACAGGCACGCGCGCGCGCGCGCACACACACAGCGCATAAAATCCATCCATCCATACATATACATACACACATGCATACATGACATGACGTACATAAATACACATAAACCTACCTACCAACCTACTTACATGCACTATCTACCTACATACATACATATCTACTTACCTACCAACCTACCTACATAATACAAACACATCTACCTACCTACCTAGCTACATACACATCTACCTGCATACATAAACATCTACCTACCTACCTACAAACATACACACGTACCGACCTACCCACATAATACATATACACACACGCACGCGCACACATACATACATCTTCTGCCTACTACTCCCCAACCAAACCAGGCCAAACCGTCCTATCTTGTGCTGTCTCCTGCAGTTGCCTCCATGTCCTCCCTATACCATTCATCTCTGTCTGCAATCCCCTTCTCCGTGTGCTTTAGATATCCCACTATTTCGTTTGCCTTGTATGTGGAACAAGAGAGTGTCTAGTTATAATGTCCCCAGGATCTCTCTCTCTCTCTCTCTCTCTCTCTCTCTCTCTCTCTCTCTCTCTCTCTCTCTCTCTCTCTCTCTCTCTATCTCTCTCTCTCTCTCTCAAATGTTTCTAACTATGCGGCTGTGATGAAAACACGCAGTTTATTAAATGTAAGCCGGAAGGAAGTGAGCACTAAGGAAGTAATCAACTGATGAAACTGGATAGTACTCATCTGTGGGAAACACAATGCCTTGCTGCCATGGCCCATCGGCAGAATACGGCGATGACAGAAACATGGAGGCAATATGGTGAATGTAATGGTATACATATGTCTATTGTTGTCTCATAAAGATAATAACATGGAGGCAATATGGTGAAAGTAATGGCATACATATGTCTATTGCTGTCTCATAAAGATAATAATAATACATTTTGTTTTGGAGTTCGCTCGCTTTGATCTCCAGCGTGGTCCATACACGTGCTAATTCACGGGACTGATATTTCCATGTGAATTAGCTTTCCCTATTACCAGTATCCTTGGCCATCAGGCGAAACCATTCCGACGTCAGAGGTACTTGTAATTTTACGTCCCCAAATCAAAGATAATAATAATAAAACGTTAGTATAACTGTCTCATAATATGGTAATATGCATTATTTATACTGCACAGTACGTAGTGAAAGAAATCAACCCATAAAGAGAAGATACTTCAAAAGAACGTCTTGAAATAAACCAAACTATAAAGAGAAGAAGCTGCACGGGACGTAGGGAAATAAATCAAACCATAAAGAGAAGACACTTCAAGGGACGTCATGAAAAAAATCAAACCATAAACAGAAGATACTGCACGAGACGTAGTGAAAGAAATCAAATCATAGAGACAAAGACACTACAAGCGACAACTTGGAAGAAATAAATTAACAAAGGGAAGATACTACTAGGCACGTGTTGAAAAAAAAATCAAATTACAAAGGGAAGATACTACAATGGACGTCTTGGAAAAAAAAAAATTACAAAGAAGAGATCCTGCAGTATCCTGATTAAAGAAATCAAATCACAAAGGGAAGATACTACAATGGGCGTCTAGAAAGAAAACAATTACAAACAAAAGATCCTGCAGTATCGTGATGAAATAAATCAAATAGCAAAGGGAAGATACTACAAGCGATGTCTTGGAAGAAATCAAATAACAAAGAGAAGATACCACAAGGTACCTGTTGAAAGAAATCAAATCACAAAGGGAAGTACTACTAGGTATGTGTTGAAAGAAATAAAATAACAAAGGGAAGATACTACAAGCGATATCTTGGAAGAAATCAAAGAACAAAGGGAAGATACAACAAGCAATATCTTGGAAGAAATCAAAGAACAAAGGGAAGGGATGTTGAAAGACATCAAATCACAATGAGACGTTGCTACAAGTAACGCGTTCGAAAAAAATCCAATGGCAAAAAGAAGATATTACACGGTGTGTCTTGAAAGAATAGTGACAAAGAGAAGTGATTACTTGCATCAGAAGATATAATCAACATTTTTAAAAGCTATGAGGAGAAGACGTGACCACATGCCAGTGGGAGGGGAAAAGAGACAGCGGAAAACGTACAAGATGCTTGACAGTTTGACATTGTGAGATGGAGAAACATCGCTATGAAAATGACTGGCTGTACGCCAGACATGAGGCAGGCGACATATCTGACGACCAACAACATCCACACGGCGAAGTCAATAAGAAGTACACTTGAACCGGGGCAGCGAAGAGGTACGACAGTCGCCTATAACTCAAGAAGACCGGATAGAATTCACGGTGTGGAGCTTTACACAATAAGAAACCACAGGATAGTATATTCCCATTCAACCCCGGTGCAGTGAATCCAATATCTAGAATTCTTGGATGAGGGCGAATACTGAGGAGCACCTATCCCTACTTAAGTAAAATTAAACTTTTGCGAACCGTAAGGCGCACTGAGCATTTGGTTCTAGACGCATCTTCTTTTTTTTTTTGGGAGGGGGGGGGGGGGGGGGGGGGGCTCGTTCGCTTTGAACCTATGCGTAGTCCATTCACACAACCTCTAGCTAGTAGCACTGAACTGAATTTTGGGTGTGGATTAGTTTTCCCTATTACCAGTGTCCCTCACCATCAGGCTAACCCACTCCGACTTCAGAGGTACTTGTGTTTTACGTCCCCCAAGTCAAGGACGAGAAGTCAACATATTAGTCCAACTGACTAAATATCAGCACACAGAATGTTTAAGGCCCATATTTTAGACCATCGGTACTCGGTGATTGACGTGGTCAGTATCACTCAGCCGTCTTTACTCCTCCAAGACAGTTCCTGTTACCTATTTTAGGCTGGGTTCAAAGTCAAATTTAAAAACCTGCCCTGATGCGGATTTGAACAAGTTCACAGTTCTTTAGCAGTAGAAAATATATTGAAAAAATATTAAATATAGCCTACCAACTCCACCCGACCCCGAGGACACTAGTATACAGCATGTGGGATTCTTGTATTATACACACATCTGGATCACCGCCGATGCAACGGAGTTCTTGCACTCTGCGAAGATTCTCATTGTTTGATCTTGGGAGGAGACGGCTGAAGTTTTGGAGATATCCACGTGGAAGAAAAGTGATCCTATGTAAACACTAAACCCAACACAATCCATAACTGAACCGAACTAAGCAGCAACTGAAAGCAGCTTACAACTGAGCCGATCTGAGCCCTACAAAGAAGCTGATAATTGGACCGATAAGATCTCACTTACAGTAACAGATACTTGAGCCAGCTAAGTGGTTTTGTCAGAAATATGCTCTCTTCCTGACAGTCCGTGTCAGCAGCATCAATTCTGAACACTGTCAATAGTGTATTTAAGAACATAGACAACGAGGGATTTAAATCTGAGCCAGGGATGAACCCTAATATAACTTCTCTTCTGAGGTTGAACGGGGTTTTGGTAATGGTATAATGCAATGCAACGGGAAACGACTGCCGCACTTCTGGGCTATTTTACCTCTCTCTTTCCCTCAATCGAAGTACTTTCTCTTTCTGTCATCTGTAACTAAAACTCGAACTTTTGATATACAACTCTCTCTCTCTCTCTCTCTCTCTCTCTCTCTCTCTCTCTCTCTCTCTCTCTTAATTGAAGGATGTTCTCTTTTTCATATCATGTTAACTCAACTTCTCGCCTCTCACACACAACTGTCTCTCTTTCTCTTTCCCTCTCTCTCTCTCTCTCTTCTCTCTCTCTCTCTCTCTCTCTCTCTCTCTCTCTCTCTCTCTCTCTCTCTCTCTCTCTCTCTTTTCCTTAATTGTAAGATGAACTCTTTCTGTCATCATGTAACTCCACGTCTCTTCGTTTATATACAACTATCTCTTATCTCTCTTTACTCAAAACCTCATCCGCTCTCTTCTCAAACTCATCCTTGGTTTTCCATCACCCAAAATCATTACTGATGTCGCCTTCACTAAAAACCTAACTCTCTTTCTACCTCTCTGTCATTTTATTATGCATTATTTATGTGCAAGGCAATCATAGTCCATGGTTTGTCTCTTTGAACGTTGCAAGCGTAATAGACAAAATACAATTGATGTGCGAAAGACGGTGGTTAGGAGGGTTGAAAATAAGACGGGGCCAGGCGTGCGTTGACAATTTCTGATCCTTTGAGAATAAAGTTTATTCTCTCTCTCTCTCTCTCTCTGTATCTCTCTCTGTCTCTCTCTCCACCCCAAATTCTCCATGTGTCTCCATACAACTCTGCCTTCACCTAACTTTCTAGTGTGTCTATAGTCAACGCTGCCTTCAGTCACTCTCTAGCTTGCATATATCCAACTCTGTCTTCATATCAAATCTCGATGTTGCCTATATCCAATTCCACCTTCATCAATATTCTAGCCAACTCTGCCTTCATCCATATTCTATCCAACTCTGCCTTCATCCATACTTTAACCAACTCTGCCTTCATCCATACTTTAACCAACTCCGCCTTCATCCATACTTTAACCAACTCTGTCTTCATCCATACTCTATCCAACTCTGCCTTCATCCATACACTATCCAACTATGCCTTGACACAAACTCTGCCTTCAAACATACTCTCTATTCAAAAACTTTTCACCAAACCTCTCAATTTTCCTTACACCCATTTTGTCTTCATCCAAATGTCTATTATGCCTAAGTCCCACTCTGATTCCACGCCCCACCCTTCTGTTTCGCCTCTCTCACCAAACTCTCCACTTTACCCATATCCAAATCTGTCCTCACCAAAAACTCACTAGTAATGCCTTCTCTCTCTCTCTCTCTCTCTCTCTCTCTCTCTCTCTCTCTCTCTCTCTCTCTCTCCTCCCTGTGCCCCCTCCCAACACCACCAGCCAGGCACTCTTTCCCTTGCAAATCTAAAACTACAGCATGTATGTGTGTGTGTGTGTGTGTTTTTTTTTTTTTTTTACCAGGCTCTGGCATTCCACACATTTCACAGAACAGCAGGCCTTATGTCCAGCTAGTCTACTTGCATCCAGACAAAGGCGATGTGGAGGCGGAGCCGTGTGCTAAGTGTAAATGACAGCTCATTATGTTACAACAACATGTGGCTGGAAACGACTAACGAAGCAGAGCAAGCCATTAGTGGGTTACTGTTGGCAGGAAATAGATTCTTGTTGTGTTGCCGTCAGGATGTGTGACGAGTGACTCATGTTCTCTTGAGACTAATTAAATAGGAGAGAGAGAGAGAGAGAGAGAGAGAGAGAGAGAGAGAGAGAGAGAGAGACTTTTAGTGTTGTTCATTTGTGTCTCTAAATATACCTGTTGTATTTTAATGGCGTAGACAGAATGAATGAAAAGAGAGTGAAGAGAGGTACGGAAAGTGAAGAAAGGAAAAGAGAGTGAATAAACAAAAACAGAATACGAATAATGACAGAGGGAACTAACGAAGACAAACAGAATACGAATAATGACAGAGGGAACTAACGAAGACAGAGGGAACTAACGAAGACAGAGGGAACTAACGAAGACAGAGGGAACTAACGAAGACAGAGGGAAAGTAACGAAAACAGGCGGAAGGAACGATGACGGGGAAAGGAACGATGACGGGGAAAGGAACGAAGACAGATGGAAGGAACGAAGGCAAAGGGAGCGTACGAAGACACGGGGAAAGAACGAAAACAGAGGAAACGAACAAATACAGAGAGAATGAAAGAATGATACTGGGAACGAACGAAGACAGATGGAACTAATAAAGACAGATGAAACGAACGAACGAACGAAAAAAAAAACACACACACAGAAGAGAGAGAGAGAGAGAGAGAGAGAGAGAGAGAGAGAGAGAGAGAGAGAGAGAGAGAGAGAGAGAGAGAGAGAGAACAAACAAAGACAAAGAGACCAAATGAAAACAGAGAGAGAGCGTAGTGACGAAAATTATAATTCTTGCCTAGCGTAATATCTTGGAAAGACGTCTCTCAAAAACGCTACTAAACTATTTTCTTGAAACGCTTGTTCTTAATTGCCGTAAAGGTATATCTGTCAGCTGATCTAGTACCATTGTGGATCTGTCTACATTCTCCAAAAGTTTCACTCTGTAAAGACCTCTTCTGAATTGTCCCGTGTACTCTAAAACACAAGCCCCAACCAGGTCCCGGTTATAATCAACAGACGATTGTTTGGTACACTGCGCTTCACAAAGGCTTAATAACTACGACCCATGGCGGTGGCGAGTGTGGCTGATAAGGCCAATTCGTGCTGTAAATGTTTGTCCACAGTGGATGCATGTGAAAACATGGTCATTTCCACCATCATGCACCATCTTACGTCTCTCACGCTCTGTGTGTGCTTTGTCTGCAATGATTTTCTCCTTTGTCTTTATCCAATTTCTGATAGTTGCCCTCCATGCAACACGTTCAGCGGCGACTTGCTCCCAATGTGCATTATCAATGCCTGTATCAATCATGTCCCGCTTACACACATCTTTGTATCGCAGTAGAGGCCGACCCTGAGATCTCCTACCCATCTGTAATTCACCAAAAAGGATGTCCTTTGGTATTCTACCATCATCCATCCTCCTAACGTGTCCTATCCATCTAAGTCTACGAAGACTGAGCATGGAATAAACTGTCACACAACCTGATCTTTCCAATACTTCAGTATTTGTGATTTTGTCTTGCCACTTAATACCAAGTATTATTCGCATACACCGCATATGTAAGCTGTTTAAACGTTTCTCTTGGTATAATATAATATATTTCTTATAATCAATACATAACCTTCAATACTGTTACAGTAACAGCAACCATAGAATAACACCAAAAGTAAAATATTCAATCCTAATGGTAAATCAGCACTATTATGTGGATCAGAAAAACAGCGAACATCCGAAAACAATTACAAATAAACTACACATTCATTATTTGGTGCCTGCGAAAAAAAAAAGGACGAAAATGGTATGGCATAATCACCAGTGAATCAAGAGATAAAGAAACGACGTTGAAGCTGGATAGGACACACACTGAGACAATATAAGAGTAGATTAATTAGAAAGGTCTTTGTCAAGAATCTACAGGGCAAAAAGAAACAGAGGAAGACATAAAACATACGCAGAAGAGAAGTAGAGACAGAAATGAATAATAGGGGCGGGCAAAGACGGATCTGCAATGGATAGCTAAGGATGGACAGCTTGCAGTGAGTTGGTAAAGTTAAGGACTTATGTTCCAATGGTGAGGCGCGCTAAAGGGTCAAAGGACAGCTGTCACTATTGCCTACAGGACCTTGCGTGTAGGGCAAGGCGCTGTTGAACCTGTGGAATTAAGGCCACCTGGCTAGTACATTCGTGGAGAACTGTGCAGGTTAGGGTGTTCTTTTTGCCCCAGATAGAGAAATATCCATCATGTTACCGAGGATTCGAACCTGGATCTCCCAAACAGAAGCCCGTGTTCTAGCTACTCGATCAGGGCGAACAACAACAGCCTAAAAACAACTCTAATATTACTATTAAAAATACACCGGATTGAAATGTGTTGCCATAAACACTTTAAGAATTGTAACTGTAACTGAACGATGAATCTATTTTGCTCTATGTTGTGTGACATCTGCAGTAAGTACCTGACGAGATGCAGCGAAATGTGCCAGGCAATATAAATCGTACTTGTCACCGCCTCACCTTTAGAGATATTATTTAGAGGGCTGCAACTCCAGCCCAAGGGATAGAAGAGAGTCACTCAGAGCCCGAGTAATCTAGAGCCTTCTAGAAGGACTGACCAATGAGTCCAGGGTTCCGTGGACACTGATGTGGCCCGCCTATTGCGGGGTCCACGAGGAACTCGGACAGAGTTACCACCCGTGTCGGAATGGGACACGTGTGGACAGGCAGAGGACAGACGGACTTGAGAGAGGCAACAGGGCCTGCCTTTGAGGGACTCTATAGATATCAATAGATATATAGACATAGGCTAGATAGTTTGCTAGACTGTTGTATGATACCTATGTGTTTGATGTTCACTATCTGTGATATGTAATATAGCGCGGGTCTGTTTACCCACTGCGCCAACGCATACTGTATATGTAAATACAATAAATATTCGATCTCATAGCGAACAGATTTATTGTTGCCTGTATGAACCCAAGTTTAGTTACCTAGATACGAGCAAGACGATGACAGTACTATATATGGTTTGTGTCTTCGTTATTCAAATTGTAACTGTATTTTAAAGATGTGGGGAACAGATAGTGATTTTAAAATAATAATGCAAAAGGCAAGGCAAACTTTCACAGCACTATGAAATATATGACTGTCAAAAAGAATTAAATCTTAGTACCAAACTTAAACCATTTAAGTAAAATGTGAAATCAGTATTGCTGTATAGATTAAAAACATGGACAACAACTACAACAATCGCTAACAAACTACAGGCCTCCATAACTTGTGCTTGTCTTGTGCTAAATAAAGGGACTAAATTGATACGAACAAAATCACGATGAGCTTCGGCAGATGTGGGACGGTGAGGGTCGGCAGATGGAGTAACGGTGAGGGTCGGCAGATGAAGGAAGGGACGGCGAGGATCGTCCTAACGGATAGAACTGGTACCATTATTATTTGGACTTTTCGCTGGCTGTTGAAGGTGAGGACGGAGCACGTATGGGAATATCCCGACAGAGGTGAACTCAACTCAGTGAATCCAGAGACGTGAAACTGACGCTAGCGCTGGACAGAACAAGCATTGGGAAAGCCTGTCGGTATAACTAGAAACTAGTCTGCAACCTTGAACAGACTGCAAGAACATCCAATCGAAAGGGGTGAAGCCAGACAAGAGCCTGTGCAGTGAGTCCAAAGAAGTATAGTTACCTAACACAACTGGCGATGCCGATAGCTACACGCTGAGGGACTTAACTGGAGAGAATCATGCTGGAGTTCACAGCCAGCGAACGCAAGCAAGCAACTGGAGAGATCCGAGCACTTGTGGACTGAATGGTTTCATGTGCTGTGGGGACAATCTGATGACTGACTAAATAACAGTGACTAGAAAGTCCTTTCTCTGGAACCCACGGAACACAAGAAACGGAGAACTAGAAACACAGAGAGAGGAGAAGTAGTGAGGTTGAGTGATGTGGATAGGAGAAGGTAACCGATAGGAAGGCACGGTGTGAGTTCGTTGGGGGAGGCCTTTGCTCCATTGGGGGATAGAAGGCAGCTGCAACAGCAGAAGAAGAAGAAGAAGAAGAAGAAGAAGAAGAAGAAGAAGAAGAAGAAGAAGAAGAAGAAGAAGAAGAAGAATTCTTTTTTAAAACAAAGGGTCACAAATTGGGCACGTGGGCCCGACTTACATTCGACCCTTCCAATTACTCATCTTTCGTATGTCAATTAACTATTGTGCATGTTGCATTCACATACGGTGGAAAAAGCATTGCCAAATGAAAGTTGTGAACATAAACAATGCATATTACCATGTTATGAGACAGACATACACAAGTACATGCATAAACGTAAACATACATACCTGGATACATACTTAATAACAGTTATGCACCCGCACATACACGCCCCCGCACATACACACCCACGCGCATAAACACATACACATACCTGGATATATGCTTACATCATTAACACAAACTCTCACAGTTATGCACCCACTCAATAACACAAACACACACTTCCTCGCATACACATATACTCACAATCACAGACTCAGTAACAAAAGTTTACTTACACATACCTCTCTCTCTCTCTCTCTCTCTCTCTCTCTCTCTCTCTCTCTCTCTCTCTCGAAGAAGAAGAAGAAGAAGAAGAAGAAGAAGAAGAAGAACTGTGTGTTACACCAAGCGCTTGCGTTACTACAAACAATGTATGAACTGTAACTTTCATTTAACAAAACTCAAGCGGGACATTCAAAGCTACATTTTGGTTACAGATGCTGAAAGGCAACAGTCCTGCCAATGGGAGCGATAGCGACAGGGTAACCCGTGGTTAGCGAAAAGATAACTCCCAAGATATACGATCCCTGCAGCAAGATTAGGTGGCTGATGTATGTACAAGGAGTGTTGTGGGGAATGTGAGTCAGGAATGTAGCCACGGCAAGACGACAGCGATAACTGGTCACAGCTTATTTATATTATAAGAAATCGAGGATAGGAAGATAGAGAGATGGTGATTGAAGGCAGATGAAGAGGCGATGAAGAGTGTAGATTGACGGTGAAGACGGGTAGGTAAAGAGTCGGCAGATGTAGGGACGGTGAGGGTCGGCAGATGGAGTGACAGTGAGAGTCGACAGATGAAGCGACGGTGAGGGTCGGTAGATGGAGGGTCGGCAGATGGTGGCACGATGAAGGCTGGAAGATAAATAGTGAAGGTGGGCAGAGGCACCAGCGAGAACGGCAGAAAGAGATGGCGATCATGGGCAGGACAGATAGGCGGCGAAGGCGGTGTACGGGAAAGCGGGTAACAGGGAGACCACAACATAAATGGGTTGAAAATGTAAAGGGATTAAAAGACAAGAGTATCAACTTCATTGCACCGAGTTTGATCCCACGCGGCTCGGTCTCTTTCCGCCGAAAGCGTCGCACAAAACACGAACTCCGTAGCTTCCGCGACGACCCCCAGGAGTCTCCGAGAAAATCGCCCTGTCAAAGGAACGAGGTAGGCTGGAACCGAACCCACAGCCTTGGCAGATCGAGTCAGGCGGCGTAACCACTAGGCCACGTAGACTCTGTTGGTCGAAAATGTGACAGATAGTTAACACATCACAGCAACAGAGGCAGGACTTCCGGATTACGATAGAGAGAACAAAACAACATCGTCACAGTCTACAGACCGTTACTGAAGCAAAGTTCTACGTAGACAAGCCACTGGGTGATATAGCCCAATTTAACCCAGAAGCATTGTGTTATAGGACATTTCCTAACTAAAATTGAAAAATTACTTCTGAAGTCGGAATGGGTTCGCCTGATGACGATAGACACTGGCAATAGTAAAAGCTAGCCCAGCACACACGCAACAATTAGTCCAGTGCGGTAGAAACAGTAGCACGCATATAGACTACACTTTGAGCAAATTTAAAAAAACAAACATTCCCCCATTCACCAATATTCCTAACCTGCCTACCTCCTACATTTTCATTAATGGATTTATGATGTCTACGCGCATACCTCCTACATTTTCTTTAATGGATCTATGATGTTTACGCACCTACCTCCTACATTTTCATTGATGGATTTATGATACCTCTGCGCATACTTCCTACATAACTGCCTACACGCCCATCAAACAATTCCCCACTCCCCTATATGTCTACATCTATACATCTGCACACCCATCTATCAATCTATCCAGCTATTCTTCGTAAATCATATCTACATGCAAACCCACCTATCAATCCCTGCAGTCAACATCTCCCAGGTACACATTCGTTTATCTAACCTACCAACCTAACTACCTACATATGCTTCATTCACCCACCCACCCATCCATCTACATATCAAACAGTCCATTCACCTACCCACCCACCAATCTATCTGGCTAGCTAGCTTACTATCTATCTGGCTAGCCATCCATCTATCCATCCGTCCGTCTACTTACCTACCTACCTACCTACCTACCTACCTACCTACCTACCTACCTATCTATCTATCTATCTATCTATCTATCTATCTATCTATCTATCTATCTATCTATCTATCTATCTATCTATCTACTTACCTACCTACTAATACCTAGTTGTCTAAACCGACGATAAAGACACTGCTGAACTATCTTAACGTTTTGTTACGTTTCTTTCGAACTTCCCCTGGATCGTATTTTACGCTCACACAATTCGTAAATTTAAAAAAAAAAAAAAATCACCGACAGCAATTCCAGAAGTCACTACAAAGCTAACAAATCACTACACTACTACCCTCACAAACCGTACAAGAACACCGTGGCTAGTAACCACATTTCATTAATAAAACCAGACCAGTAGGCATTACATTACGCACAAATAGCCAGCTCTATACGTATTCGCATGTCCTTTCACTGCCGGCAGGCGGTTCAGACAATCTTCAAACCACAAGCAGAGAGAACAGTGGCTGCCTTGACGTATGGTTGGTCTCTCGCTCGTTGAGGACGATAGAACGCAGTGGTTCTAAAACGTATGAATAATAGCCCTCGTTTTTAAACATCCGATGTGCTGGTTCTGAGGTAGCGGGTTCAACCCCTACACTGGACAGTTGGACTAAAATACTGACCTCTCATCCTTGAGTTGGGGACGTCAATTACAAGTACCTCCGAAGTTGGAGTGGGTTCGCCTGATGACGAGGGACACTGGTAATAGGGAAAGCTAATCCATACGTAAAACTTCAGTCTAGTGCTACTAAAAGTAGCGTGTATCGACTACGCTTGAGTTCAGAGTGCACATTTTTTTTTTTAATGTACGAAAATCACCCTGATATTTTAGCAGTAGAAGAGGTAAAAGTAGACCCAGAAAAATGATGGATGGTCGACGATGGTGGCATGGAGGAATAACATCAATATCATCATCAACATGTGCCATGCCGATAAGCGTGGGCGATCATTTTTCGGCATCTCACGCGATCACACGAGTCGACGATCAGCTGTGTTTTTGTCTCGATAGTGCCATGTGGCCAAGCCATCTAGATATTAGCGCCTCTGCCTTTCCCGTGGTATTGCCCGCTCAGCACTGTCAGGTGTCGCCAAGTTTATTGCTTCTCATAACGTGCCCAAAAATATCTCGACTGTCTACGTCTAATTTCTGTACTCAATTTACGGTTATCACGTGTTTCTTGTAGGACTTGCTCATTGGTTTCTGTTCATCCGCGGTATTCTTTGTCTTTACACACAGAAACCACATTCCCACTGCTATTAGACGTTTTTCAGCCCGTCTGCTCACTGTGGCATCTCACCACCCTTTTTCTCGTTGCAATTGACATCTTTTTATTAGTCAGTATGAATGTCAATATACTAGCCATGTTTGGAATTTAAAGAATACACAATGGTGCTAGCCACAAACTATTGGGGTTTTTACTTTATAAATACATCAGAACCGGTGCTGTGGCTTAGAGGGTAGTGAGACATGCAGTTTCATAATTGCCCGCCATACCGTGTCGGGGGCTCGAAATCAGCTGCGGGCGAAATGGAAGTATACCACTTTGCGTTGACTTCGAAAGTATGAGGCGTCGGCCGTTCAGAAAGCAAACTGCTGAACGTAAAATTGCATAGTAAATCAAAAACAACAAATACATGCTGGAGTTGATTGCAACATCCTGTAAAGGACATACAACTTACATAACTCAGTTCGGTCTCTGTTTTCAATTTGTGATATTTGGTTAGCGAATCTTGTTTGTTTGTTTGTTGTTGTTGTTGTTGTTGTTGTTGTTGTTGTTGTTGTTGTTGTTGTTGTTGTTTTTTGCGTTGCTCGCTTTTAAACTCAAGCGTAGCTCTTACATGGGAGTCTACTTCTAGCAGCTGCCACGAATGCTGTGATGACAGTTTTTTACTTTAATTAACTCAGACTATAACTGCAAGTGTCCAAAATATGCAGAACAGAGAACATTATTTTGTACTACACAATCTCCATTTGAGGATAAATTCTATGGTGTTCAAGTTGTCTGTTACTTTCTTTAAAAATATTCAGGTTGACATCTGAAAATGGAAGAAGAAGAAGAAGAAGAAGAAGAAGAAGAAGAAGAAGAAGAAGAAGAAGAAGAAGAAGAACCTACATCGACCTAGGAGTACAATTCTCGCCTCAAAAGTGATATGAAACCATAATTACTGGACCGACAGGGGAAAGTGGGAACTTCGACGTGTGGCGAAAAATGTGCACAGGGCCAAAAGGGTTGAGAATCACTGCTATAACCCAATGTTATGTTTAGGAATGGAGTGTACAAACGTGTGCCGATGAACGTCAGTGGGGGTTTCTAAACAAGTCACAAGAAAGTGGGTTCTCAAGGGTGTCTTTTATCCCCCAAGAGGTGGAATATAGAGCTGGTCTTGGCAGATATAGGCGAGGGGTGTTGTTCGAAGGGAAGGGAGATGTGATAAAGCAGGCGAATATACGACGACGACTGGTCACTGATATTTTATATAATTTATTCTCAACGTTTACGTGCTCAAAACTCACCTCTTCTGCTTCGTTTTGTTTATGGAAGTGTTTTTCTTTGTTGCTCTTGCTCGCTTGAACTCGACCATAGTCCATTCACTACTTCTAGTAGCACTGGACCAAATTTTGCGTGTGGATTAGCTTTCCCTATAACCAGTATCCCTCGCCATCAGGCAAACCTTTGATGTCGAAGTAATTGTAATTTGCATCCCCAAGTCAAGGACGAGAAGTCAACATTTTAGTCCAATTGTTCGGTGTAGGAGTTACACCCCTTATCTCGGTATCAGCACATCGGATGTTTAAGAACACGGGTTCTTATCCATTCGGCCATGCTGACCCCCGTTTTAAAAAACAAAAGGGGGGGGGGGGGGGGTGAGTCACGCCTGGTTATGCATTCTAAAATGTCAGTGTGTCTAACTTCGGCTTGCATTTATGCAAGGTTTACTCCCTCTAGATAGATTCCATCCAAGTTCTATCTACCCCTGTATAACATTCTTTCTTTCCTAACATTAACAGTAGTATAACATTCTTTCTTTCCTAACTACGGCATACCTCTTCCCCCCCCCCCATTTACTACCTAATGCCGCTGGATTTTTAACGTGTACAATCTGCAAAAGAGACCTCGTGTGGTTCACACCTATCCAAGACAGCTAGGTGTCCGACCTCACTACCCAAGAGATCAAGGAGGCGCGTTATCATTAGATACCAATGGTTCTTGGACAAATCCCCAGCCTTATGCTACGACCGAATCCTGGGTTACTTACAACTGATCAGTACACTATACATCCATACACAGCCAAAGTGACTTCAGAAATACTGGCAAGAAACACGAGCCATATACGAGGGGAAATCATTAAGTAACAGGAATGTTATTATAAAGTGCATGGAAGAGGATGGGTAATAGAAAATAAATCTTACTTCAGGACACAAATTGGATCTTAACGAATACCATAACCTATGTGGGGGTCGGGAGGATCGGGAAGTTTGAGCACACCCAATAGTCATTAGAAAATTGCTGCCCCACTATCGACTTGCACCGTAAAAGAACAACGAGGTGTTGTTCTTTTTTGTGGCCAGAGGGTGTGAAGCTTTGTAAAATTTACAGAAGATTGATGGTTCAGTATGGAGACAGTTGTCTGAGTCAAGAGAGAGTGCATGAATGGATAACGATGCGGTGGAAACACTAGTTGTATCCAGCTAAGAAAAGAAAATATAATAAAGACGCGGGAATACGCAAAGAAAGCCATGATTACCATCTTTTGGGATATCATGGGTCCTATAGTGGTGTATTTCCAGGAAATGGGTGAAACTCTAGCGATCGATACAATTACATGCTAGTGAACAAAGCTTAAGCCCGCGAAACGATGGAAACGTCTGGAACTTCTCTCAAATGGAATATTGTTGCTGCACGACAACGCCTGACTTCATACGGCTGTGCACACACTATGCTCTGAAATTTGACGTCTCGAAACATCCAGCATACAGTCCAGACTTGGCGCCATGGGAATTTTACTTGTTTGGACCCATGAAAGAAAGTAACAATCAACTTGAACTCCATAGAATTTATCCTCAAACAGAGATGGTGTAGTACAAAATAATATTCTCTGCTCTGCATATTTTGGACACATTTGCGGGTTCAGAAGTTTGCAGATGAAAACGAGGGACTGGAGGTGATGCAAAATTGGTTTAAGGCCACACACAAAATTTTTTTTCTAGATGACATCAACAAACCAGTGGACAGGTGAACCAAGTGTGTTGCCAGACAGGGGGACTATGCTCTGGAATAAAACAAATAAAATGTCTGGTTCGGACTACTGTAAAACAGTTATTCGTAAAATTCCTGTTACTTATGATCTCCTCTTGTATTTTACTTATTCTGTTATAGAAGATTCTCAATTACTGTTGCCATTTTTGGTAAATCTAGGGTGATTTAAGCCACTTTAAGTGGTGCACAGTATACTAATAATCAATATTTTAAAGTTCTAACTCTCAGATATATAGCATGCGGCTTGCATTCAGCGTGGCAGTGAAGCTTATACAACCACACTCACAGAATACAATACCAGAAAATGACAGCAGCAGCAAATAAATCAGTAACTGTAGTAGCGGCGGTGGTGGCTGTAGTGATATTCATAATAATAACAACAGCAGTAGTCGTAGGGAAGAGGCTGGCCGAATGACTAAGAACGCTGCGTTCTCCTTCGGGAGACCCGGGTTCGTATCCTCGGTAAGGTCTTGAATGAAGCAGCAATGAACGCGCGCCTGCTGACATCTCCATGCAGTTTGCCTTCAAATGGCACCAACAAATGATAAGACCTCAGGGATGTGCTGGCCCATAGCAGTCTACCCCAACATTACAAGTCTCTTCCTGGCACGGTGGTTTGTCTTCGATCGCGTTGTACGACCTACCCACATGTACTTCAAACCCAGAGTCTGGCATTCCCTAAGACGACTTTCCACATCCGTGAGGGTTTCTCATGCACGAGTTGCAACGTTATCTATGCGATTACTTGCACACGTTGTGACATGAGATATATTGTGAAGACAGGTCTACATGTTGCTGACAGATTTAGGCAACATCTTTCTGATATCAACAAAGGCGCCCAGAAACCAGTATCCATGCACGTCAACAGTCCATACCACTGTGGCGTGGCTGACATACAGGTCACGGCGATCACATCGTGCGCATCCCACGAACGGGATCGTAAGACATTGGAAAACTGTCTCATCTTCCAATTGGGTTCACTATCTCCTCACGGCCTCAATGTCCAACACAGTTTCATTTACCTTCCACCCCCCCCCCCTTACCACCTACTAGTTGTACAGTCCACTAAAAAGGCAGTTGCATGTCCTTTGCAGGACGTCGCAAACAACTCCAGCATTATTTTTGCCGCTTGGGATTTTTTGGCAGGTTAGTGTTCGGTCGTTTGCAATCGTTTTCTGAACGACCGTCATTCATGCCCCTCTGTGAGGACCAACGCAATGGAATCTTCCGCAGCTGTGTTTCGAGCGCACGAGAAATTGCTAATTCCGAACTGCGTCCGTGACATCTTCGCCAATCCTAATTTTTGCCTCCCGCTCACATGGGTGCCTCTCCACCCCAACCCTCCCGCTTATTCTCCCACCGAGAGGCTTAGTCAATACCTGAGCTTCTGACGGTATTGACCTTTGACCCATTGACCATACATCCGGTTCATACAATCAACTGACAGTCGTCTAACGCGCGTCAGTCACTCCAAGCAAGGATACAGATTCAGATAAGTACCCTTAATATTGTCATGTAGTGTGTTTCATGTAGTTTTGTGTCTGTTTGTGTTTGTTTGTTCTGTGCTGACGAAGGATTTGGCCGCAACGTCCAATTTGTTTTATGTAATCGTGTTTCAGTAAAGCTCACAATCTACTTCTCGTTTTTTGGTGATTCATTCAACAAATAATAAGGATGAATCGATCATTGACGATTTTATATAAAACTTCCAAGTATTAGAGGCAATCAAAGAAATGACAACATTAAAACACTGATGGGCGTCCTGAACTCCGAGATAGGTTTGGAAAACGTGGATTATGTGCTGTGGGTGGTAGTGATGATGGTGGTAGCTGAAACTGCATTAATAATAGAAGTAGTATTTGTTGTGCCGTCTCCCTGACCAAGAGGTTAACGACATTGTTCGTAATCCCGTATATCCACATTGAGAAAACAGCAGCTGCGAGATTCGGCAGCGGATCGCGCCGCGCTGGTAACTTACAGTGGTATGTGAGCCGGTCGTTCAGAAAGCAATGGCAAACTACTGAACGTAACACTTGCTTAGTCCATCAACAGCAGCTGAAAAATGCTGGCGTTGACTGCAACGTCCTGTTAGGGATATGCAACATAAACAAAAGTATGTGTTGTATTAGCAGATGAGGACAAGAAGAAGGCCGAGGTGGATAAGGATAGTTAAGAAGAGAAGGTAATATTCCTAACGTGTAGTTATTTGTGTTAGTGTTGTAAGCCTGTAATGATAAACAATGGATGGACGTGAAGTGATACATGCACAACATTGTCATATACGTGTGGGGTTTAATTCACAAATGGTATTAGAAACACAATGGACGGGTATAGACAGATAAAATAAGATTGATAAATAATTTAGATAGACAGATATGCGGGCAGACAGAGAGGGGGAGACAGACTGACAGACACAGACGAACGGAAAGACATAAACAGACAGGATATAGACCAGTGTTTCCCAACGTGGGGCCCACGCCCCACAGGGGGGCAATTTGACTGTTAAGGGGGGCAATTCGAAAATGGAAGAAATCGGCTGAATATAACAAAACGGGGAGACTTGAGACTGAAGTTAACTAAATTGGAACCTGACATAAGATCTCTTTGCAGCAAGCATCAAGCGCAAGGATCTCACTAAATTGAAATAATAAATAATTACTAATAATTAAAATAATATAGAAAAATCTTTCATTAAAATTATTTTGTACTTGAATTTCAGTTCTCCATTATATGTTTTGAAAATTTACTTACTGTATTTGCTCAATAATTACCTAGTGATTTCTTCCTAAAACCTATCATTCAAGTTTCTTTAGTGAACATTTCAATTTTTGAATATTAAAAATAATGTATATGTTGAGGGGGGGGGGCATGGGGCGGGGGAGGGGGGCAATATGAATTTTAGAAAGGCTTAAGTGGGGCATGGTACAAAAAAGGTTGGGAAACACTGATATAGACAGACAGCAGACAGGCAGAGAAGGACAGAGAGGCAGAGATAGACAATGGGTATAGGGGAATGCAGAGAAAAATAAGATAAGGGGAATAACTGAAACAAATGACTAGTAAACTGACAGTGAATGGTTATTATCATTACCTCCCTTGAAGAATAACTATTTTCAAATTGTAAAGTATAATGGATCTTACAAACACTATTAGACATACTGAAGAGCAGTAAGGATAGAAGTAGATATTACAGAAAACATTAAAAATAAGTATAAAGGGCTGAGTGGATTCGATTGGAGAATTATAATAGGGAAAAAGAAGACACACGCCAAAAACATTGAGTTAGTTGCATAGCAGATATTCTCTTTGGGGTAAGAAGTCTTTAAGAGAACATGCCCCAAAGCAGGAGCCTGCCATGAGTCTATGATGTGATACATATTTTGAAGACCTGAATGCGCGGAGGTGATCAGTCTTCTCCTCTGTTAGCAAGTGTCGAAAACTCGCCCGATCGAGCTCACGACATTGTCAGCGTAGTTCCATATCAACTGTACTAGAATAATGAGTCGGGGTGGCCAATTCTATTCCACTGTACCTTTCCTCTCCGGACAAATATAAGAATTCTCTGACACCCATTTGTATGAGATTAATTCGACCCCAGGGCTGTACATACATGTAACACCCCCCCCCCCCCCCCCCCCCCCAAAAAAAAAAAAAAAAAAATTCTGAATCTGCTGGAGATTGAAGTAGGACAACTGTCTTAACAGTCTTGATAGGGGAGTGATCAAACACTATGGCATCGTGCCTCTCTTCCCTCTCCCCTCCCCAACACACAGACACACACACACACACACGGCGAAATGGGAGAAGCAGAAAGACCTGAATAAAGATATGACGACGTAAAGGGAGACAATATGAATTGAAAACAATTAGGTATATTTAGCTAATGCGAAAAGAAGAGACATAATTGACACAGACACAATGCACGTACCTTACAAAAAAAACTCCATCTTAGGTGAAACTTATCCAAAAAACCATAAACAAAAACAATCAATAAATATATAATAATGAAGTATTAAAATAAAACAATAAGTATTACAGGACAACAAAGCACGGTCGACGTTTCGGTTATACAAACCTTTATCAAGAACAGGACAACACAAACAGATAAAAAGCTAAATAAAACACAAAATAAAAATAAATATACAACACAGCTTCTAGTTGGCAGGACAGAAACAACAATGGGATACAGCATGTCACAGACTCAAAAGAAGAAAGTGGAAGAAAACGACAAATTACGCGGAAAATTATAATAAGGGGTTGAGTTGAGTTGAGTCAAGAACCGACAGCATTGCACTTGAGGCACTCACATCATAAGCGCGCAGTCCTCATCTTCAACAGCCAGCGAAAGTTACAATACAATGGTGCCCGTTGCAATCTGATTATATGTCCGTCTTGTTTTAACTCTCAATGACGACTGTCGACTAGATCCACTGACCACCCCTTGCAGCTGCATTCTCTCTAGACCATGATGGTCTATCTGTTCTCCTGCATTATTCACGTGCTCCCAGAGGGACTTAACAACATTCGTCTTATTATGTATTAAATCGCCCCTCAATGATGCCGCACCAGCCAATCTGTCTGCCTTTTCATTTCCAAATACACCAGAGTGTACCGGAGAACAGATCCAAGGAATACTCACAACCCGCGACCTCTGAATCGATGCATGCCATTCTGCACGAAGTATGCCAGTCTTCACCTTTGTCAGCATGCTTTGTGAATCAGTTATAATCATAACATGCGTATACAGCAGTGTTTCCCAACGTGGGGCCCACGCCCAACAGGGGGGCAATTTGACTGTTAAGGGGGGCAATTTGACTGTTAAGGGGGGCAATTTGACTGTTAAGGGGGGCAATTCGAAAATGGAAGAAATCGGCTGAATATAACAAAACAGGGAGACTTGAGACTGAAGTTAACTAAATTGGAACCTGACATAAGATCTCTTTGCAGCAAGCATCAAGCGCAAGGATCTCACTAAATTGAAATAATAAATAATTACTAATAATTAAAATAATATAGAAAAATCTTTCATTAAAATTATTTTGTACTTGAATTTCAGTTCTCCATTATATGTTTTGAAAATTTACTTACTGTGTTTGCTCAATAATTACCTAGTGATTTCTTCCTAAAACCTATCATTCAAGTTTCTTTAGTGAACATTTCAATTTTTGAATATTAAAAATAATGTATATGTTGAGGGGTGGGGGGCATGGGGCGGGGGAGGGGGGCAATATGAATTTTAGAAAGGCTTAAGTGGGGCACGGTACAAAAAAGGTTGGGAAACACTGGTATACAGTGTCATATGTAGGAATAACACAGGAGAAAAAAAAACAGAAACGTCGAAGATAAAAAGCAAAACCTAAGAACGAACGAACGGACTTTATTTTCAAAGGGTAACAAATTGGGCACGCAGGCCCTAAGAAGGAGAACAAGCGAACTATTTTCAAAGAGTCACAAATTGGGCACTCAGGCTGTCTTACATTTGGCCCTTCCAACCATCAGTTTACGAACATCAGATATCTACTGTGCATGTTACATTAACACAGAAAAAGCATGTCAAATGAATGCTGTGAACATAAACATGCATATTACTACGTTATGAGACAGGCAGGCACCCCCCCCCCCCCACACACACACACACACATGCATAAACACAAACATATGTGCCTACATACATAGACAGGCAGCCACGCACGCACGCACGCACTCGCACACACACGCACACACGCACGCGCACACACGCACGCACGCGCGCGCACGCACACACGCACGCACAACACAACGCAACACAGACAGACAGACAGACAGACAGACAGACAGACAGACAGACAGACAGACAGACAGACAGACAGACAGACAGACAGACAGACAGACAGACAGACAGACATCATTTACACAAAAACTCATAGTTATACACCCATGGAATTTTAGGGGGAAAGATACATGATAAAATCACCCAAGTGAAATGTAAACAATTCTACCAAAGGACCAGGAGCGCAATAAACATAAAATATATGACTAAGACGGCGGAATGTGTTTTTACTACACTCACTTCGTTTGGTCTCTCGAGAAATCAAACACAGAAAGCCCGCATCATCAGCTCGGTCTTTGGGGGAATCAAATACAGATAACTTAACCTCTCGCGACATAAAAGTCGCTCCCCAGAGAAAAATCTTCCCGCGTATTACTGCTATATGTTTAGATACAAGTGCTTCGTGCTCACAGATTAAGCAAATAAATTTCCGTATAAAAAATCGTTAGGAGGAGTTCAAAAAGATAAAGCCTTGGGGGTGTTAGTATTGGTTAGTGTTAGATGGAGCTCATAAAGATACCTCATTTACGATGTGGCCAGCTTAGTTTCTTATGGAACTTGCCTTCCCTGGGAAAATATGAAATGATGAACGTACTGTTCCATTAATGAACATATGCGTCTATGCACTGACAAAAAATTTCTGAGTTTTGTTTCCATGACATTTCAACGCTCTTCTTCATGCTTATGTAATAATAATAATAATAATAATAATAATAATAATAATAATAATAATAATTCAATTATTGCACCTATGGAACTGAATGATCCCCATGGCTACGACATATCTATCACCACTGATGCATAATCAAATGTCTATTGCTATTTATCAAATGTAACGTGCTTTCAGTTGGATACGCGCTAACCGCGAAATGCCCCCCTCACCCCCCCCCCCCCCCCCCCCCCCGTTCGCTAGCTTTAAACTCAAGCGTAGTCCATACATGTGCCAATAATTTTAGTGTAATGGGCAGATTTTTGCGGTTTAGTAGTTTTCCCCATTACCAGTGTCCCTCGTCATGGCAACATGAAAAAGGCGGTAAGAATTAACATGATGACCTGAAGAAGACAGTAACAATTAGCCGGAAGAACGGGGGTAAGAATTAGTCTGAAGCAGACGGGTACGAATTGGCTTGAACAAGACGGAAAGTAGTCTAAATAACAAGGTAAGCATTAGCCTGAAGTAGACGATAAGAATTAGATTGAAGAAGACGACAAGAGATATCCTGAAGTAGACGATAATAATTAGATTGAAGATGACGACAAGAAATATCCTGAAGTAGACGATAAGAATTAGATTGAAGAAGACGTTAAGAAATAGCCTGAAGTAGAGGATACGAATTAGATTGAAGAATACGTTAAGAAATAGCCTGAAGTAGAGGATACTAATTAGATTGAAGACATTAAGAAATAGCCTGAGGTAGACGATAAGAATTAGATTGAAGACGTAAAGAAATAGCCTGAAGTAGACGATAAGAATTAGATTGAAGAAGATGACAAGAGTTAGCCTGAAGTAGACGATAATGAGGGATTGAAGAAGACGTCAAGAATCAGCCTGAAATAGACCATAAGAATTAGACTGAAGAAGACGTCGAATATTAGCCGAATTAGACGATAAAAATTGTATTCAAGAAGACGTCAGAAATTAGCCTGAAGTAGACGATAAGAATTAGATTGGATTTTTCAACGAACTTGTCAGTCTACAATACCAAGTATATTAACTGCATGTACGCGTGCAAAATCTGCATTTTTATAAAAGCTTATTATCTGGGAAGAGGTCGGCGTGGCCGCATATACACTTTCTCTTCTGACGGCCGAGTAGTGAGTTCGCTCCACATGCCGGTCATTTGGACATAAACTTTAACTTCTCGTTCACAAAGGAACGGCAAACTACTGAACGTACAACTGCCTGGTAAATCACAACAGGGGCTGGGTTGATTGCAACAACGCACATGTAACTGTTTAATTGTTGGGCAGCAGATGTCTGGTTACAAGTGGTCATTGTCAAATAAACCTCTCTGCCACAGCACGCCTTACAACTGACAATGCCACAACATGTTAACATAGAAATGACTTGCAGAAATACTGGGCAGGAATGTCAGACATTTTGTTTTGCCGCTCGCTCGCTTTGAACTCAAGCGTTATCCACACATGCTACTTCTAGTAAGTTAGTTGTATATCCTTTACAGGACGTTGTAGTCAACACCAGAATCTTTTTGCTGCTGTGATTTCTTGGCAAGTTTACGTTCAGTAGTTTGCCATTGCTTTCTGAACAACTGGCACCCATACCATTTTGTTTAAAAAAAACAACGCAACGCTGTCTGCTGCCAAGTCGCGCGCAGTGGTATTTCGAGCACGGGTATGCGGGATCACTAAGGAGCCGGCTCCTAGTAGCACTGGGCTGAATTTCGCGTGTGGATTAGCTTTCCCTATTACCAATGTCCCTGGCCATCAGACGAACCCACTCCGACTTCAGAGGTACTTGTAAATGACGTCCTCAAGTCAAGGACGACAAGTCAACATTGCTGTACAACTGACCGGTGTAGAGTTGAGTCCCCTACATCAGCATACCCGGTGGGTTTTTTTTTTTTTTTTTTGCGATCTCTCGCTTTGAACTCAAGTGTTGTCCACACACGAGCTACTACTTCTAGTGCACTGGACTGATTTTTGTGCGTGGATTAGCTTTACCGATTGCCAGAGTCCCTCGCCATCAGATGAACCTACTCCGACTTCAGAGCTACTTGTAATTTACGCCCCCAAGTCAAGGATGAGAAGTCAACGTTTTAGTCCCAGAACGAGCGCTGTTATCCATTCGGCCATGTCGACCTGCAAAGACATATGTTACTTCACCTGGATCTGCAGTTCCAACTGGAGACATTGAACTTGGAGTTTGGGAAATGAGCGGCAATTGTTGAGCCACTACGATAAATCCAGGATTCTTCTTCTTCCTCTTGTTCTTCATATTTTTCTCCCTCCTCGGCCCGCTTAAAATTACTTTTTTTTTTTTTTTTTTTGCAAAACCTATTTACAGGACAATGATTTCAACACTAGCATTTTTCAGCTGCTGTTGATGTCTTGGCAAGTTTTACGTTTCAGTAGTTTGCCATTGCTTCTGAACGATAGGCTCACATACCTTTCCGTAAGAAACCAACGCGGCGCGAGCCGCTACCGAATCTCGCGCAGCAGTGTTTCGTACGTGGGTATACGGGACTACGAACAGCGTCCTTAACCTCCTTCGCCAATGAGAACGGCTAAACATTTATTGTTTATCTCAAATGCTATCTCTTGTATAAACATCATTGTCTTTTTAGTTGACTTAGTGGTATATACAGTTTATCTTCCATTTTTTTTTTTTTAACCTAGAAATGTTGTATTCGGGACAGTCTTGGAGTATGTGATCTGCTGTCGACGGCACCAATCCACATGTGCACATGGCTGATTAGCCATTTTTAAATTGTGTATACATGTGGTTGCTTAATCGATTGCGTTCTGTTCTGAGGCGCAGAATATTGATTTTCTAACCGTAAAATGGTAATCGTTGTATGCGGGTTTTAACATCTCTAGTTTGCAATGTCTAGATTTGCATCGTCCTGTCTGTCTCCCATTCAAGTCATCCTGACATATTTAACCTGCAGGGTCAACCTAACTGCTACTACCCAACCGCAGCACGGACGACTACTATAACACGGCTGACGCTGTAATCCACGCGTTACACCAGATATAGACACCAGATATAGACCTAATCTAATCGTGTAAGAGGTTAGATATACGCGGCTTAACACAGAAACGATTTCCTGTGAATGGGGACACGGGTGAGAGCATCTACATAAACACTTCAGTTGAGAAATTGAAGGTAACCCCATCATGTGTACATTACTGCAGCTGTATGTGCATGTTTTCGGTATCTATCGCCACTTAAAAAAAAAAAAAAAAAAAAAAAAAAAAAAAACACACACACACACACACACACACACACACACACACACACACACACACACACACACACACACACACACACACACACACACACACACACACACACACACACACACACACACACACACACACACACACACACACACACACACACACACACACACACACACACTAGGTGTATGGCTTCACGGTGTGACCTAGATTCAACACCGATGTTTTCCCATTTTGCAGCTGACATTAATGTGCCGTCCGCAGTTTCATAGCAGCCGCGATAGTGTTGTGCCTAGCCCGCTTGCCTCGTCGTGAGTGTCAATCGCCGAAAAGGCGGGGGAGAGAGAGAGAGAGAGAGAGAGAGAGAGAGAGAGAGAGAGAGAGAGAGAGAGAGAGAGAGAGAGAGAGAGAGAGAGAGAGAGAGAGGTGGTTAAAAACTCCACCAGAAGCAAGCACGACAGGAGGCTTCTGATCATCAGAAAATGTCCCGCCTCGCTGAGTGTTTCGGCCCCTTTACCTTGATTATATTATTTCATCGACTTGGGTTCCCATGCCGACCCGGTCTAAAATGAGCGAAGTAAATACGCCCGACATGATATTCACCATATGACCCACCGTGTGCCGATCAGTGTAAAAACATATGAGGCCAGCACTTTATATGCAATATTTATCTTAGCGTGATAAGGAATCCTTTACTTAGCTAGTATGAAGTTTTGTGACTGAGTCAGCCAAATGGCGACCTGGTTTCGTGGCTGAGTCAGAGCCAAATGGCGAACCTGGTTTTGTACTTGCGACCAAAATCTCTTTAACCATGTAAAGCTACACTATAAATGATTGAGGTGATGATAATAATGGTGATCACCATCGTCACTGCCATCTGTTTCGTCATATTCATAATGGTATGCTTTTTCTATCCTTCTTCTTCTTCTTCTTCTTCTTCTTCTTCTTCTTCTTCTTCTTCTTCTTCTTCTTCTTCTTCTTCTTCTTCTCCTCCTCCTCCTCCTCCTCCTCCTCTTCCTTTTCTCTGTCACCTCCTGCCTTATGCTTACTGAAACTCCGTTTCACAATTCCCCGACATACCGAGTCGAGAATTTGAAATCAGCTGTGGGCGATTTGGAAGCAGGACACTTTGCGATGCTTTCGATGGTTTGAGGCGTCGGCCGTTCAGACAGCAAAGGCAAATACTGAACGTAAATGTGTCTCATAAATCACCAACAATCAATAAATGCTAGTGTCAATTACCAACACGCACGGGAAGAAGCATGAACAGCGCTGATATAATCAATGCTGTTTTGACGCCATTGGCGGATACTGTCGAGACTCGGACGCTAGTCCGATTACATGAACTAAGTGGTGAAGCCAGGCCAGGCACGTCTATGCTGCTTCGAGGAAAAGAGAGGAGATACTATAATCAACTTCTTCTTCTTCTGCGTTCATCCGGAGTTTGTTTTTTTTTCTTTCTCGGACGTGATTGCGTTGTGCCTGTTTACAGCAGCGCTGCGTTCTTGCGCCGTTAGGCCGACACATCCGCCTTCTGCGGGCATTCGTTGACCGGGTTAATCTTCCCAGATAATCAACTTCTTATGGGAACAGTGAGCAGAAAAACTTTAGGATGGCTGCTGCACGGGAGGACTGATCACGCATGGGAATGCAGAATGTGCAGCCACGTCGTTCGGTATACGAGGGCAAGTTAATAAGTAAGCCAGAAATGGCTGTATAAAAAATAACTAAATATGATAACTTGAAACCATTTTTTTTTTAAAAATAAAGACGTTGTCCCTTTATTTCTCAACATAATTTCCACCAACATTGAGGCACTTATCCCATCGTTTTATCAGTCCTCCCAAACCGGCTGCATAAAACTTCGTGCTATGTTTTCTAAATCACGTTTTCACTTCACATTCAACTTCGGCGCCATTCGCGAAATGTCTTCCGTCAAGGTGGGTTGTCAGTGTTTATGCAGACAAATGTTTGTCCCTTAAAGCGGTGCATAACTGGGTAGAAAAAGTTACGAGGGCGAGTCAATAAGTAAGTCACACAGTTCTGCGGGGTGGCCGGTAAATGAAAACGAAGCACGCAGTTCTATGCAGCCGGTTTGGGGGGACTGATAAAACTATGGGATAAGTGCATCAATGTTGGTGGAAATTATGTTGAGAAATAAAGGGGCAATGTATGTACAAAAATAAACTGGTTTCAAGTTGTTATCATATGTAGTTATTTTTCTACAGCCATTTGTGACTTACTTATTAATTTACCCTCGTAGCATAACATAACTCCGATGGGGTTGATTGCAACGTTCTGCAAAGGCCGTGCAACTTTTTTTTTTTAATCTAAAAAAAATGGTAGTATTTCGTGGACTTTAAAACAATAATATAAGTCTCGGAGAATTTGGAAATGGAAGAAATACAACTCAGACAGATCAAATATGATGGTCCCATGAACATACATAACAATCTTACTATTGCCCGACTAGAAGTACGAACGAACTTCGTATTCAATGCCCAGTGTCCATTTTCATGCCCAGTGTTTCTTCAATGCCCAGTGTGTCTTCAATGCCCAATGTGTCTTCGATGCGCAATGTGTCTTCAATGTCAAGTGTGTCTTCAATGCCCAGTGTCCATTTTCATGCCCAATGTTTCTTCAATGCCAAATGTGTCTTCATGCCCAGTATTTCTTCAATGCCCAGTGTGTCTTCAATGTCAAATGTGTCTTCAATGTCCAGTGTCCATTTTCATGCCCAGTGTGTCTCCAATGCCCAGTGGGTCTCCAATGCCCAGTGTGTCTCCAATGCCCAGTGTGTCTCCAATGCCCAGTGGGTCTCCAATGCCAAGTTCCAATGCCCAGTGTGTCTTCAATGCCCAGTGTGTCTTCAATGCCCAGTTTGTCTTCAATGTCCAGTGTGTCTTCAATGCCCAGTGCGTCTTCAATGTCCAGTGTCTTCAATGCCCAGTGTCCATTTTCATGCCCAGTGTGTCTCCAATGTCCAGTGCGTCTTCAATGTCCAGTGTCCATTTTCATGCCCATTGTTTCTCCAATGCCCAGTGTGTCTTCAATGCCCAGTTTGTATTCAATGCCCAGTGTATCTCCAAAGCCCAGTGCGTCTTCAATGTCCAATGTGTCTCCAATGCCCAGTGTGCCGTCAATGTCCAGTGTCCATTTTCATGCCCAATGTGTCTACAATGCCCAGTGTGTCTTCAATGCCCAGTGTGTCTCCAATGTCCAGTGCGTCTTCAATGTTCAGTGTCCATTTTCATGCCCAGTGTTTCTTCAATGTCCAGTGTCTTCAATGTCCAGTGTCTTCAATGTCCAGTGTCTACAATGCCCAGTGTCCATTTTCATGCCCAGTGTGTCTTCAATGCCTAGTGTCCATTTTCATGCCCAGTGTGTCTTCAATGCCCAGTGTGTCTTCAATGCCCAGTGTGTCTTCAATGCCCAGTGTCCATTTTCATCCCCAGTGTCCATTTTCATGCCCAGTGTGTCTTCAATGCCCAGTGTCCATTTTCATGCCCAGTGTGTCTTCAATGCCCAGTGTCCATTTTCATGCCCAGTGTGTCTTCAATGCCCAGTGTGTCTTCAATGCCCAGTGTCCATTTTCATGCCCAGTGTCCATTTTCATGCTCAGTGTGTCTTCAATGCCCAGTGTCCATTTTCATGCCCAGTGTCCATTTTCATGCCCAGTGTCCATTTTCGTGCCCAGTGTGTCTTCAATGCCCAGTGTGTCTTCAATGCCCAGTGTCCATTTTCATGCCCAGTGTGTCTTCAATGCCCAGTGTCCATTTTCATGCCTAGTGTCCATTTTCATGCCCAGTGTCCATTTTCATGCCCAGTGTGTCTTCAATGCCCAGTGTCCATTTTCATGCCCAGTGCTTATCTTCATGCTGGCCGACTCCTTTTAGGAGTCTTCAGTATAAGCTGGGCTTTCTTGGAGGATGTCAACTTGAACTTCCGGTGCACTAATGTCGGGGTATGGAGTTCGCCCCCTTCACAGATCAGATGGACTTTAGCGTTGACTTCTCGTTCAGAAAGCGACGGCAAGCTACTGAACGTTAAACTGCACAGACAATACAATTGGAGTTGGTCGCAACGTCCTGCAAAGGACATGCAACACTTTACACACACACACACACACACACACACACACACACACACACACCCGCCCGCGCGCGCGCATGGAAAGAGAGAAAGAGAGAAACAGACAGACAGACAGACAGACAGACAGACAGACAGACAGACAGACACTAAAACACACATACGTTCGCACTCACAGCAACACAAACAGTGAGAAGCTCGGCGGTGATACAACACTGACGCACTAAGCTGAGTACCTTTAGTGTGCTGTGCGAAAGAAGATTTGAACACTGATAGAACAGATAGATCTCATGGCGATGAGGGTGGTTACTGAATTCAATCAATCAGCAATGGCAAAATGGTATAACAGTAACCCGCAGCCATGCTTCGTTTTCTGGGGAACACCTGAGGTCATTGAAACAGCACATAAACACATTCACACGGACTGACTGGAGTAAAGAAGTAGAGCTTAGAAACACACAATTTAACAATTGACAGCTATATTTGCCATACCGGGATTCAAACCTGTCATCTCCAAATGACGACAGCGAGTCGCTGGAGAAACAAGTGTACTTCACATGGCCACACCCTAAGGGCGTGAGCATGCTTCGAAATACTCGTGTTCCTGCACCAAGGCGCTTTCATTAAACAGAGGCAACATGAACTTTTCCCCCCGTACGGTAACTATTACCCGCTCCGTGGTGAAGGCGTTACGGATGCAGTTCGTAATCCCGCTTACCCGTGTTCGAAACACAGCTGCTAATGATTTGGCAGCAGACCGCCTTGCGTTGATTTTTTTACGAAATGGTATGGGTGCCGGTCGTTCAGAAAGCACTGGCAAACTAGTGAACGTAAACTTGCCAAGATATCTCAACAGCAAAAATGCCGGTGTTCACTGCAACGTCCTGTAAAGGATATGCAACGAACTGTTTTTTAATGGTAAGTATCGTTTACAATGTTCATATTGTCTATTCTGTCCTCTAACCTCTGATTTTCTTTTCTCTCTCTACTTCTATGACAGCCAATCAATACTTGCTAAATGGTTTACAGGCATGCAACAATGTGTTTACGACAGCTGTGGCAACTATTTCATTACACACATAAAATACCATGTCGCCCTGTGCAGATGGACATGCTCACAACACTGACGTCACAACACTAGGCACATGCCCACAAGTGGTCCGTCTTCTTCAGCCGATGGCATAGAGTAAAATATCAGAGGTAAAGGTAGCTCCATAGCAGATACCGCAGTTGGGGGTGTGAAGTGTTAGGTCTTTACACATTCTAGGTTATGATATATAAGGTGGGGTGGCCAGTCCCCTTTCTCGTCGTCTTTTATTCCCGGATAATTCCCAGAGAATTCTGGAAACATCTGGTGCATATGTTTATGAGGCCGGGTCCACTCACAGCCGTACTGCTCGGAAAAATACGCATCCCTATGCTGAGGATTAAACCGGGACAATTATACAGGCAAGTGAACAAACCACTCTGCCACCGCAGCTGAATATGCATAGTTACATGTTTCAGTGGGAAATTGGACTGCGCATGCTTCTAACCCGTCCTCTACCACGTTCCTTCCTGCTAGCGCCCAACTGGATTCCTTCTATCATCAAACCTAGCCGCATTAAACTATCAAATTGTGCTTCTTCGAGCAGCATGCGATCATTTATAGACATCCGCAATGAAGGAAGTAAATATTGCGACGTCAGGAATTAGGTGAAAGAACGGAAGCAAACATATTTCCCAAACGTCACCAAATTTACTTGCTCCATTGTTACCGCATGGACCAACATCGTACGTTACATATACATCGAGTTGTACCGCAAAGCTAATGCATGCAACAGCGCGAACACACGATGAATACACATGGGTGCAAAGCCAAAACGCTGAAGCAATAACAGCCAAACAATACAGAGAGGATAACTTACAGTTGGATTCGTGAGCAGTTTTCCAAAGGTCAATTCCCCTGCTCTAGACCGTATCCTAAAGAGCTTTTTCGGCTTGTGTTGATTTGGTGAATCTAGCGAGGACTCCGATGTGTCGCTTCCAGCTGGCCCAACAGATGATTCCCTGGACGGGCTGTTCACAAAACGACTTGGCGCGCCGTTTGATACTCCACTTGGACTATTCATTATGGAATTTGGGTCAGGTGTCCGGAAAAATCACGTTGGTCTGTGAATAAATGCTTGCGTATCTCTTATGCCAATGGTCTTTAGCAATAATTTTCACTTTCAGATTTCACCATCACCATCAAGGCTATTCACATTAGTAATCATTTCACTTGTCACTGATCACACGGAGCATATGAAATACAAACCAAATGCTTCAGTTGAAATATAAACCACATGCTTTAGCTGAAATACAAACCATATGTACACGCTCGCGCCTAGCCATAAATCACACACACACACACACACACACACACAAACAAAGAAAAAAAAACGAGTCTCGTACTAAACATCTGCTATGGGTGTGTGAAGTGCACTCACACTTTGTAGACCTGGGTGCACCGGGGAATAGGTGGTCAGTCTGTATCTCCCGTAGCAAACGGCGAGTGCAGACATCGAACCTCACCCGACTGCACTCATGTCGTCAGCGTAAAGTTCTAGCCAGTACAGCTAATGCGCCCGCTAGTAAATCGCTGTTAAGATATGTGTAACTTACTCTTAAAGGACCGGGGAGGAAGGGGCGGGAATTTATGGTTAATATCTTAAAGCATTCATATTCTAGAATGATAGGTTTGAGGGAAAACGTGCAAGTGGAAGACAACGTTACAGGTGGGTGGACCAGATCACGATTTAAACAGATAGAAGCTTATATGATTGCACTATAACGATGATGGGAGAAGGGTGGTGGACACTCAATGCAGCTGATCGATCTTCAAGGCGGAAATGGCACTTGATTAACTGGTTCACATGAGAACGAATTCATGTCGCTAAGTTTTAGCAAACAGTTTGTTTCATATTGTTCTGCGAGGGTATCTGGCCCGTAGCACCATACGGCTGTGAAACATGTACTCTTAAATAAAGAGAAGAAAAATTTGAAGATTTTGAGACGTCACGTTGCCGCAAAGAATGACGTGCCAGAAAACAAGATAATGATAACCTTATGAAGAAGAAGAAGAAGAAGAAGAAGAAGAAGAAGAAGAAGAAGAAGAAGAAGAAGAAGAAGAAGAAGAAGAAGAAGAAGAAGAAGAAGAAGAAGAAGAAGAAGAAGAAGAAGAAGAAGAAGAAGAAGAAGAAGAAGAAAAAGATGACTAATGTGGTGGCATTGGTGTGATGATGCTGATTCTAGTTAGAAACGCAAAATAAAAAGTATAATTTAGTCAGATAGGACGATCGGTTCCCAACCTGGAGAAATATCCGGAGAATTAGCCGATATCGATGTGAAGAACCCCACTGGCCGAGTAATCTCCACTCCTGTCAATACTCAGATTTGAATCACGAACTTTTGTGTCGCTTAGCGAGGACACTAATCACCACATCCCTTTGGCTTGATGTGAGACTTTAAACGGCTATACACATGCCGATATGTAAGTCATATTTCATGAAATCTGTGACGAGTTAAATCATCTTCATCCAGCGGCTTGCCGGCTGGCGTGGGCTATCATGCCTCTTCACAAATTGCGATCCCCGACAAAATGGATCAATTCGTGTGTGACTCATTTCCGTACCATGACACAAGACTGTCAAGAATATTCTCCCGCTGTCTTCCTCTATCTCTCTCTCCGCAAATATTTCCGGTTGTCACAATATGTTCCAGTTTTTGTCTTCTCATAACGTGGCCAAACAACGATGACTGTCTCTTTCTGATGTTTGTAATAAGTTGTCTTTGCGACCCAGCTTCCCTTACAACGTCCCGATTGCTCGTTTTGGCTGTCTAATTAATTTTCAGCATTCTTCTATAAAACGACATCTCCAAGGTTTCCAGGGATTTCTTCGCCTGTTTACATATTGTCCAGGATTCGCAGCCGTATGTTAAAATTGGTTCTATGTAACATGCAAGAACTCTTTTCCTAACTTTCAAGGACAATGACTTATTGCACAACACGTTTCTCATTTGATAGAATGTAGAATGCAGTTTTTGCTAGTCCTATTGAAAAGCTGATCCACGACTCTGGTGATCGAGTAAGATGGCAGAACATGACTGCCAAGCTTATCAGCATGGCACATGATGGATGGATGGATTGAATAGGGTAAACCAATGGCGACAAAATTACGTACAGTCATCATCATCATCATCATTTTCCACTTCTGCCGTCAAGCGTCGTGGGGAGGAATAATTTGCGTTCCAGCGCCCGGTGGGCGGCACTGAATAGTGTCATTCGGTGTGGTTGTATAATGTCTTTGATGTCGTCAATCCATTTTCTTCTTGGACGTCCTCGTGGTCTCGTCGCAGATGATCTTTGATGTAAGGCCAGTGATGGTAGTTGCTGATGTTGCATTCTAACGACATGGCCAAACCACTTGATCTGTCTTTCAATAAATGTGGCACAAGGTGTTGATCCCACAGTCTGTCTGATAATAGCATTTCTTATTTGGTCTCGGATTGTTAAATTGGCAGCTCTCCTCAGGCATCTCATTTCGCAGGTGTTGATTTTGCGAAGGTGTAATTTGGATAAAGTCCAGGTTTTAGATTGGTAGCATAGGTACAGTAAATGTTACAAATAATAAGTCCAGTAGCAGGAAGTGGCTGCGATTAAGTGAAGTGTTTGGACCATCATACTGTATTTGTGAGGCCTAAGCGCGCGCGAACAGTAAACATTTGATTGGTATTATCACCCTGAAACTAACGAAACACCGAACACAGGCTACAATCATGCCCCTAAGTATGATTTCTTCGTTAGAAACCAATCTTGCGTCGAAAAACTAATACGAACAGTTAACCTTTGGTTGGTATCATCACCCTGAAACTAACCATACACTGAATACTACAATCATGCTCCTGGGTCTGATTTCTTCGTTCAGCAATGACTACCATCAACCGAACTTCGATCTCAATTCACTGTATACTTAGCTATTAATATAAACTGAAAAAATCCTACCACACGCACTGTAATGTTCTTGACTAATCTTGTACAAAGCTATTCACCATACGTTCACTGAGTAATTGATTAATCCTTAACATTCGAAGGAATCTAAAGGTATTGTTGTCAGGCAAAGATTAACAACCAAATCAACGCATGTTGAAATCTCTGGTGTAGAACGACATAATCGTACACTGGCAAATGCTCACACATTGCAATATAACCAGTACATCTGTCTACACGGCGGATGTTAACCACACACAAAAACAACATTCGTCACCCTGTAATCTGGAGAACAGCTGCTACTACAACATACAAAATACAACATACAACCACATTTCTTAGCGTACAGCGAATCACCCAAGAGGCATATTTGCACATATCCGGCTTTCCCCTCATGAGCACTTCGTGCCTGTCTGCAGCCACTTGAGTGGCTGAAAACCCTTGACTTAACAGTCAAGCCCGACTGAGACGTCCAGGCTGTGTAGTGGATGTGTCTATGCAACAACTATGTCTTATAACTGGGTGGTCTATGGTTGCTTGTGTGGGACATGGTAGAAACACGGATTTATAGTTCTCACTCTCCTACAAACTGAAGTGGCCGAAAGGAACAGAGCGCTTGCTAACAAACTTCCGGTGTGTTGAGGACGAGATAGGGCGTTAAATATCTATCACCGACATTAAGTTGGACTTAAAACGATGCATTTTCGTTCAGACAGCAATGGCAATCTACTGAATGTAAAATTGCCTAGGAAATCAACGTGAGGTTGATCGCCACGTCCTGCAAATGAAGAAAAGCAACAGTTCTTAACCCTGCTACCACTGAGTGTTATGGCAGCAGCGTAATCAGCTTGTAAGATGACAATCGCGCAGACCAAGCTCTTGTTCTGTATCTTGACTTCATTCCCTTCAGTCAACACTGATGTCTGCATGCGTGCTCCAGTCTCCTCTCGTATCGTCACACTAGGAGATTGACAGTGCACGAACTCCGCAGCACCGACAGCTATCCAATGTGTGCATACTCGAGCCAGACAAGTTATTAACATTCTATTTTGCGAGCGCGCGTGCGTGTGTGCATGCGTATGTCGTGCGTACGTGCGTATGTGTGTGTAGAGCCATTTGAGTGGCTCAAGAGGGATGAGTGGTCACGAGTTATGGTATTCGTCTCGAGTGCTGGAGGTCCCGGGTTCAAGCCCCGATGAGGGCCGGGATTTTTTCACGTGGACTTCTAGTAACAAAATTTCCCCTGGTCTTTAGGTAGTGAGATCGGACGCCCGTGTGTAATGTTGCACACGTAAAATATCCCTTGGCAGTTGGAAATCGAAAAAGAGTAGACTGCCCGGGCAAAATTTCGAGTTAAAAATCTATCCAAAATATTTCAAGATCCTCGCCGGTGCTGCGCTGAGCTGAGATTCTCCGGACTCAGGCTTGAGTTAGGTGTAGAACGGAGCACTTATGGGTTACACCCGTGTGTCGTGATGTTGATCCGTCGACTAAGCTACACTAAACTAAACATTGTAGCGGTTTTCTAATTTTGAAACGTAGCTTGGGCAGTGGTCAATCCATCTTTGTCTTGATTTCCAACTAACCGGTGGTCTCCGTGGCATAGTGGTTACGCCGCCTGCTCGATCTCCGAAGGTTGTGGGTTATATTCCAGCCTATGTAATTCGGTCCACGAGTGCAATTTTCTCGGAGACTCGTGGGATCGTCGCTGGAGCTACGGAGTTCGTGCTTCGTGATATGCTTTCGGCAGGTCGTCCCGCATAAAGAGACCAAATGGGATAAACCCAGGTGCAATGAAGTCGATCTACTTGCCATTTAAGCATTTCTGTCATGCAACTAACCAATTGTTTTAACTACGCGATGTGGATAAGAGTGCATCTGTTTTTTGTTGTTGTTGTTGTTGTTGTTGTTGTTGTTGTTGTTGTGCATTTACCGAAGAAAACTAGACGCCCGATCCACCTCTTCCACCTCAAATCAAGATATGGATGTGGGGTGGGGGAGATAGGAGCACATTATCCACAGTTCCTTATTTTTTTTAAAGTCCACAGCGTTATTCAAATAACATCTTCACGAGTTAGAGGTGGGTGCCAAATCACACAGCCATTCTGCCCCCGTTCGTGTTATGTATGTAAGCGCTAGGCGTGTGGCTGGAGGCGGTAGATCGATACAAGTTTAAGAACCCCTATCTTTCCTAAAGTAAATGTCCCACAATTCTCGAGACTATATATATCTTATATACAAATATCAGTACACTCATGAACACAGAATGCCGGAAAGTCTCCAGTGACATGATAAACCGATCGATTCATGGTTCATTCATATCAAAAACACGTCTGGTAATTCGGTCTGACGTAGAAATTCTCTCGTGGGCTGGCATCGTAGCCTCGCACTATGCTGTGCAAACTTCAGCCCGAGGGACCGACCCTGCTGTCCGCCAGTTAAACGAGTGACTATATAGAAATGTTCTGAGACGAGCATGGCTCGGGAAAGCGAGCCTGTGATGGACCAGAACAGCGACACAAAGACACCCTGACAGTCAAAAACGGAACTGTAGCACTGATCTTGAAAACTTGAAAAAATGTCACTGCTGATCGATATGTCTGACCTAGTAAAATCTCAGCTGGCATGGAGACTTTTGATCAGTTAAGAATTAAGGAAATTACTACGCGCAATTGGAATATCAACAGTTGAATTACCTTCATCTTACGGAAACACGACAATCCTACGTCCTGTTTTGTAACAGTCATTTCCAGGCTATGATTGCGCTACTCAGCCACCTCTAAACACATGCATGGACTGACAGATGACAGACTGGCACGAACTAACAGATCAGACTGGCATGGACTGACAGATGACAGACTGGCATGGAATGATAGATGACAGACACGCATGGACTGATAGATGACAGGCACGCATGCACTGACAGATGGCAGACTCGTATGAACTTCAGATGACAGATTCCGCAGCGACGGAAAAACAACGAGATCTGTTAGCCAAGTTGTCATGGCTATAACAACGTACTATAGAGGGGTTAATTGTGCACGAAATGATGGAATTTGAAGCTGGTTAGTAACCGCTTGCATCACGGAAGACAATGACAGGAAATGATTCCATCTCGGTAGGCAATAACACGAAATGATTCCATCCCGATAGACAATAACAAGAAATTATTCCATCCCGATAGAAACAAAAGGAAATGATCCACCCCGACAGACAACAAGAGGAAATGATTCCAACCCGATAGACAATAACAGGTAATGATTCCATCCTGGTAGGCAACAACAGGAAATTATTCCATCTCGATAGACAATAACAGGAAATGTCCATCCCGATAGACAATAACAAGAAATTATTCCATACCGATAGACAATAACAGGAAATGTCCATCCCGATAGACAATAACAAGAAATTATTCCATACCGATAGACAATAACAGGAAATGATTCCATTCGGATAGACAACAAAAGGAAATGATCCACCCCGACAGACAACAAGAGGAAATGATTCCAACCTGATAGACAATAACAGGTAATGATTCCATCCTGGTAGTCAATAACAGCAAATGATTCCTTCCCTTAGGCAATAACAGGAAATTATTCCATCTCGATAGACAATAACAGGAAATGATTCCATCCCAATAGACAATAACACAAAATGATTCCATCCCAATAGACAATAACATCAAATGATCCCATTCCAACAGACAATAACAGGAATTGGTTCCATCCCAATAGACAATAACACAAAATGATTCCATCCCAATAGACAATAACACAAAATGATTCCATCCCAATAGACAATAACATCAAATGATCCCATTCCAACAGACAGTAACAGGAATTGGTTCCATCCCAACAGACAATAACAGGAATTGGTTCCATGCGAAGTAATTGAAGCCGGTGTGATACTGTCAACATCCCCAATCCAGAGCCGATTTGTCTACAAAACAATGGACCAGCACTATATAGTTCATATATACCCAATAGTCTCAAAGCGCGGAATAGTTTCCTTTATGTTCTGCTGAACAATATAGCTTTCCGTTGATACAGATTGGAAATATGACATTTATTCCATGCGATACTTCTAAATTGGTCATTTCCTGACTTATGATGACAATAATTTATCGTGTATGTTTTTTTGTTTTTTTTTTTCAACATGACATGAGAAACAAACTCACGGTATTAACTAGCCCCACAGAATATGTGCACGCTGGTTCGAAATAGGGTGTACAGAGCAGTGGTCACTCAATTCTGCTTCTTTGCATCCCATCTACCCGCGCCTCACAATGCATTAAACACACACGTCCCAAGATGGATGACAGACGGACCCAAATCACTCGTGCCTCACAATATAAACAACAGACCCGTCTCACGATGACTGCAGCATTCCAATCACGCGCGCCTCACAATTGTTTAAACAAACACGTCCCGCGATGGGCGATCGTGACATATAATCCACGTGCGGCTCACAATGTATTAAACAGACACGCCCCATTTGTGCGACTGAGGCATTCCAACCACACGTGCCCCAAAATGTATTAAAAATGCAAGTCCGACAACGACAGAAGAACCCTAACTACACGCACCACACAATGTATTAGATACGCCGAACGAGGACAAGCACCTCCAACTACACGCTCCACACAATGTATTAGATACGCCGAACGAGGACAAGCACCCCAACTACACGCTTCACACAATGTATTAGATACGCCGAACGAGGACAAGCACCCCAACTACACGCTCCACACAATGTATTAGATACGCCGAACGAGGACAAGCACCCCAACTACACGCTCCACACAATGTATTAGATACGCCGAACGAGGACAAGCACCTCCAACTACACGCTCCACACAATGTATTAGATACGCCGAACGAGGACAAGCACCCCAACTACACGCTCCACACAATGTATTAGATACGCCGAACGAGGACAAGCACCCCAACTACACGCTCCACACAATGTATTAGATACGCCGAACGAGGACAAGCACCCCAACTACACGCTCCACACAATGTATTAGATACGCCGAACGAGGACAAGCACCCCAACTACACACTCCACACAATGTATTAGATACGCCGAACGAGGACAAGCACCTCCAACTACACGCTCCACACAATGTATTAGATACGCCGAACAAGGACAAGCACCCCAACTACACGCTCCACACAATGTATTAGATACGCCGAACGAGGACAAGCAACTCCAACTACACGCTCCACACAATGTATTAGATACGCCGAACGAGGACAAGCACCTCCAACTACACGCTCCACACAATGTATTAGATACGCCGAACGAGGACAAGCACCCCAACTACACGCTCCACACAATGTATTAGATACGCCGAACGAGGACAAGCACCCCAACTACACGCTCCACACAATGTATTAGATACGCCGAACGAGGACAAGCACCTCCAACTACACGCTCCACACAATGTATTAGATATGCCGAACGAGGACAAGCACCCCAACTACACGCTCCACACAATGTATTAGATACGCCGAACGAGGACAAGCACCCCAACTACACGCTCCACACAATGTATTAGATACGCCGAACGAGGACAAGCACCCCAACTACACGCTCCACACAATGTATTAGATACGCCGAACGAGGACAAGCACCTCCAACTACACGCTCCACACAATGTATTAGATACGCCGAACGAGGACAAGCACCTCCAACTACACGCTCCACACAATGTATTAGATACGCCGAACGAGGACAAGCACCTCCAACTACACGCTCCACACAATGTATTAGATACGCCGAACGAGGACAAGCACCCTAACTACACGCTCCACACAATGTATTAGATACGCCGAACGAGGACAAGCACCCCAACTACACGCTCCACACAATGTATTAGATACGCCGAACGAGGACAAGCACCTCCAACTACACGCTCCACACAATGTATTAGATACGCCGAACGAGGACAAGCACCCCAACTACACGCTCCACACAATGTATTAGATACGCCGAACGAGGACAAGCACCCCAACTACACGCTCCACACAATGTATTAGATACGCCGAACGAGGACAAGCACCCCAACTACACGCTCTACACAATGTATTAGATACGCCGAACGAGGACAAGCACCTCCAACTACACGCTCCACACAATGTATTAGATACGCCGAACGAGGACAAGCACCCCAACTACACGCTCCACACAATGTATTAGATACGCCGAACGAGGACAAGCACCCCAACTACACGCTCCACACAATGTATTTTAGATACGCCACACTGTATTCAATAAACACTTATCTCTATGGATGACTGCAGCATCCGCTCCACGCGCGCTTCATAATGTATTAAACCCACGCGTCCAACGATAAATAACCGAGGAATCCTAACCACACGCGCATCATAATGTTATTAAACACACACGTTCCACAATAGATGACTGCGGCATATGAACCACGCGCGACTCATAATGTATTAAAACAATACATTTCCAAACTACATTTTTTCACACAGACAAAAAATGCACGATAATAAGATATACGAAGAACCAACTTCAAAAATACACAAGCTAATGAACTAACAACTATACAGCGATCAAAGATGGGTCACAGACAACAAAGTATTTGATCCAAAAGAATCTGCTGCATCCGCGAAGTCAAATAAAAAACAACGCGATTCCTAAACAAATTCTCACTCACGTTCAGCCAACTATGACAATTAGAGCAGAAACATAGCACTCACTGAGTGTTTACACCACAACATAAGACAAACCTAAGTCAGGTTAACCCTTTGGAAACTAGACTACAGAATGTACCTCTCCTACCCCAAACTGAACACAAAATCGTGTCTGTGGGCACGGGCTGTTCTGGGGTGAGTACTGGCTTGTCTCGCCCCGTGAAAGATTCTCCTTGCCTACACGTGTTCTAATCTCACGCACGCCACGGCCTTGATCTACTACTGTCTGCCTGTTCCTGCGCTGTTGTAGTTTTCCACAACAATAAAACCAGATGATGGACTTGTGGACAGCCTGTGGCATCACATACTTCAACCAGGGACGCAGCCTGTCGTGTGGGCAAGTAGGATGTGCGCGGACATGATCAATTTTAAGGTACACACACATACAGAGCAGAGGACGGGCTTACAGACAGACAGACAGATAGAGACAGATAGAAATATAGATAAACAGGCAGGCCGACAAATAAGAAGGTGGGGTGGAGAAGTAAAGGAGAGAGAAGGAGAGAACGAACGAACGAACGAACGAACGAACGAACGAACAGACTTTATTTTCAAAGGGTAACAAATTGGGCACGCAGGCCCGTCTTACATTCGGCCCTTCCAATCATTCATCTTTCTTTCATCAACAGTGCATAGGAAAAAAACATTGTCACATGAATTTTGTAAACATAAACAATGCATATTACTATGTTATGAGACACATCCACCACCACCCACCCACACATCCCCCATTCACTCCAACTTCCCCACCCAACCACACACACATACAATACATTCCCCCACCCATCCACCACATCCCTACACCTACACATCTCCCCACCCACACACACCTCTCACCCACCACACATCCCACCCACCCACACCTCAAGCACACATACATTCAATAACCCACACATCCCCCACCTACACACATCTCCCCACCCACTCACATATCCTCTACCCGTCCCATTTCCCACCAACAATCACTCACCCAATATCCTCCTCCACCCACACACCTCCAACCACCCAACCAAACACACATTCCTCAGCCACACACATGTCTCCCCGTCAACTCACATATTCCGCACCTACCCACACACAAATTCCGCACTCACCCACATAATCTCCCATCTCCCCCAGCCCACTCACAGATCCCGAGCCCGCACCTACAAACATCCCCCACCATCTCCTAACCTGCACACACTCACCCACCCACATATCCTCTACCCACCCACATATCCTCTACCCACCCACACATCCTCTACCCACCCATCCCCCAACCAAACATCCCTTAACCACACACCCTTACTCATATACAATCACCCATCCACACATCCTCTACCCAACCACACATCCCCACCCACGCACAATCCCCCACCCATACAAACATCCCTCACACACATCCGCACCCACCAACACATTCCCCATTCACAAACACACACCTCCCATCCACGCACACACAACCCATACATTCATCCCCTCACACATCCCTAGACACACGTACTTATCCCTCAACCACTAACACCCACACATCCCTTACCCACTCATCAACACATACATCTCCTATCTACCCACCCACACTCACAAATCCCAACCACCCATCTAAGCACACATCCCCCACCCTCACACACATCCTTCACCCACCCACAAACCGAACCACACCTTCACCCACCCACACAAACATCATTTAACCACACCCAGCTCCCCTCCCACACAATACCACACCCACACACATCCCAAAGACAGATCCCTCACCCACACACACATCTATCCACACATCTCCTACCCGTCCACACATCCCCCAACTACAATCACCCTCACTACCCACACATACATCCTTCATTCAGCCACACACACCCCCACCCAGCCAGACATATCCCCCACCCACACACACATCTCCAAATCCATCACCCACACCCATCACGCACCCCTCCCCCAACCCACACCCCCCCCCCCCACACACACATTCACCCACACATCTCTCACCCATACACACTCCCCACCCATCCACCCAAACATCCCACACCCATACACATCGCTCACCCACACACACATCCCCAAACCCACAACCACCCCCACCTGCACACATCTCCCACCCACCACATATCCCCACACCCACATCTCCCCACCCACACATATACCCCCACCCATCCCATAACCCACCATCAATCATCCACCAACATATCCTCCTCCACCCACTCACCCACAACCACCTACACAAACACACATCCCCACCCACAAACACATCTCCCCATACACCCATACATCTCGCGCGCACCCACACACAACCCCCCACCCACCCACACACAATCCCCCACCCACCCACACAAACCCACCCCTCCCACCCACACATCCTGAGCCCACCCACACACATCACGAATCCACCCACACACACATCCCCCGATCCCCCAACCTACTATTTTGATAAAACTCCCATACTGTACACACACATACAGTGACGATTGTCGTGAGCATTGTCGCAAAATTGTAAAGGAAATGGAGAAAAATTGTACATATACATTTTGTAACTTAAAAATTAGTGATGCAATTCAACTCTCTCTCTCTCTCTCTCTCTCTCTCTCTCTCTCTCTCTCTCTCTCTCTCTCTCTCTCTCTCTCTC